>JADMNL010000022.1:309662500-310025000 GCA_016271365.2 Neoceratodus forsteri
CTCCTTGTCTGAGCCTGAAAGAGTATACCTCTTGTCCATTCTTCTGTTCACAGGAGGTATGGAATTAGGAGTTTTTAAAATTTTAAATGTCTGTTTCCCAAAAGATTTATGGAGGGGAATAGACAATCTCTTGGACTCTGGGATGTCCATCATCTCAACAAAATCAGGCTCCTCCTGATCCTCTACTGCTTCTTCCATAGGAAGCTGGAGGGTTTCAGCCACTTTTGTAAGCGTAAAGTGGGAAGGGACTCAGAAAGCCTAGGAGGAGAAACACCTGAAGGTCTGTCTGGGGAGATGTCCGGGTCAATAGGCACATCTAGACTTTCATAATCACCATCATCATCATTATCCTTATACTCTCCCTCCTCCTCCTCCGGTTCATAAAATTCTTCTAAAGTATAATCTGGAACCGGGGGAACCGACCGAACCAAGCCCCTAACCGATGGTGCCGGTTCGGCCGGAACCGAAGCTAGCGATTGAACTATCCTTATCATTTTGGCTATCTCATCAGCGGTCGGAGAAAGAACTTGTGGATCCGAACCGGATGATTTATCCCTTCTTTTTCTTTTAACCGGAACCGACTCCTCAGAATCGGTTCTCCTTTTGCCCGAAGAAGTTTCGCCCTGGTCAGAGGGCACTCTTTCTGGTTCGGTTGGAACCAAACCGGGCTGGCCATCTGTGTCAGCGGACTTCTCGCCCTCCCTTTCCCTCAGTCTACCTACTCTCTTATCCAGGGTAGCTTTGGGAAAACTTTTACAAATTTGGCAGTCTGCATTGAGGTGGTCAAACCCCAGACAATAAACACAGGTGGTGTGGGGGTCAGCCTTAGCAAAGGCTTCCCCACACACACTACAGTGTTGAAACCCAATGGGCCCAGTTTTTTTCTTGCGTTTCTCAGACATGGTCAATCCTAACCAAAACGTACCTTTTTTTCGGCAATCCACCAGGCAAGACACCCCTATCGGTTTCTGACCATGTTACGGGTCTTGGAAAAAAACGTAATGAAATCCGTTTTTTTTAGAACTGATATGGACCAGTACCACACTCTAATAAAGACAAAAGTTTTTTGACACAAACCTGATCAGTTCAAACCGAACCGATCCAATGTTTACAAGTTCCACACAGAAAATGAATATGGAAAAACCTATCTAGTACTCACGGTACCACAGACAGAGACTTAAACCGACAGGTTAGAAGCAGAAATTTGGTTGAAACCAAGCGAAAAAACGACACTCTAACCGACTCTTTTGAACCGAGCGAAGGAGAAATCTCCCGAAGCGACTGTTCAGTGAGGCGGAGTAAAGAATCTGATGGTTGGGGTTCAAACGGCAGACAGAGGCTTCAACCGAGCTTGAGCTCAGCGTTCCATGCCTTGCATGGAAAGTTAACTCTTTGTTCTCCGAGGCAGTTCAAGGGTTGGAGATCACTGCAATAGTCAGAATACAGCAAGACTTCATGTTGTTTGAACCATCCCCCCTTGTAATCATAATAATAACCTCAGCCAATAAAACCCAAATCCAAATAATACCAGGAAAGAAAACGACCCCCTCATTTCTGCTCATGCAGCCCTCATTCCTCAGCAGCTTTAGCATCCCATCCTCCCGCCCCCACCCACTACCCATAAAACCATAAGATGTGAAAGACTCTCATATTCAGGAAGCTAACACCACTACCTTGCATGTACTTAACAAATCTTCCAAACAACTATTGTCTGGCACTGTGTAGAAATGAGACAACAAAATTTCCATAAAAATCCAGTAATCATAAGAAATAAAAATCCAACCTAAGTGGGAGGCAAATAGAGAGGGGAGGGAGGATATGACACTCTTGGCCCATGTCAAGTGACTGAGACAAGCAAAAATCTGACATAACTAAAACATTGTGTCAGACCTCGTGCCCCTCCCAACCCCCAGAGACTCCCAAAAGCAAGCAATTAAAGTAGTCAGGCTCCATAATGCCACTTATATCACCCAATCAGGGATCTAGGAAAGCCCTTCTACCTAGAATTATGTCAGTGTGTCCTTACGCCAGTATAAACACAGAAATAAAATGTAATCCCAGTAGACAGTAACGTTATGCTCAAATAACTGAGTGGCCCTCCAATGCAAATAAAAAAAAAACGGGGTTTGAAGGAGAAAAGTTGACAGTCAGAAGAGTAAAAATATTGAGCCTGAGCTGATAACCAGTAAATTAAAGTAAGTCCTGCTCAAGAGATGAAGTAGAGGTGGCTAAAGTCGGTTCCCTTTGATGGAATGCCCAAGGCTTCATGGGTCCATGTAGAAGGACAATAAGCCGCACACATTGCATTGGATATGCTTTCTGAGAATAGTCAGGCATGAAGTATGCCCCTTACAGAATTGGGGGAAGGAGCCCTGCAACCTTGAGAAGCAAGTCCTCTATAAGGCAGGACACTGAAGCAAAGTTAGAGCAGGTGTAGGGGTACATACCAGAGGCGCACATAAAACAGTTGCAAGTCAACACAGCCAAATATCATCATCCAGCAGAATAAAATCGGCCATGCTGTAAAAGTCAGCTGAGCATCCAGCGAAGCCAGGGAGAATTCATCTTCGGTGAAGCTGAACCTGATCCTGCATCGAACTAGGATGCTCCTCCGGAAGATAGAAAGTACTGTCCTGCAGTGAGGCAGAATAGCCGGTTGAAAGCAATTAGATGCTGCATGTTAGGGTGATCCAAAGTGCCTAAATAAATGAACATGCCTGAACAGGCAAGGCTGGCAAAGAAAGGTCCCATGACAGAAGAGCAGTGCCACATGATTAAAGTAAGGATCGCCAATAAAAGGAGCATTCACCAGCCCACAAACATGTCTGCATCCTGCATCAAACAGGTATAATCTCTTACAAAGTCTGATGTAGGATCCTGGTATGACAGACCTCTATCGGGAGACAGTGACCTTCTGGTGCTACACAAGTCGCCCAAAAAAGCAGGTACCGACTGATGAAAACAGCTCAGGAGTAGGGAGCAAATGGTTCCCGTTATGCAGGGAGGGAAAGGATCACTGCATGGATTATCAGCATATGCCTTGGTGTAGTAACTTGGAGATGAGTGAAAGATTTGGACCACCCAGGAGAGCCGTAGGGTGCACAGCAACCAAATCATGCATCCTTGAAAAGATCAGGCAAAAATTTATTCAGCTCTGCACTCGCCTGATCAGCAGAGTCAAAGGTATGACATAAATCCTTAAAATAGACTTGGAGCCTGGCTGGATATAGAACTCTAAACTTGACGGATGCAGCGAGGAGCTTGGCTACAATATGGTGGAACGCAGATCTCTTTTGCCTGGTCACCGCCGGCAAGTCCTGTGATATTTTTATCTGGTTCCCTTCCCAAGTGATTTCTTTTAACTCCCTTGATTTTTGTAGGACAGATTGTTTATCCAGGAAATTTAGGAGCTTTAAAATAAATGGTCTAGGTGGGGAGCCTGGAGATGGTCGGGGACGCAAAGAGTGGTGAGCCCTCTCGACAGTATATGAGGGATTTTTCGGAGGTGGCAGGGTGATTTGTTCCAGGAATTTCAGGGCGAATTTAACTGGGGTAGTTGTCTCCACATCTTCAGGTAGCCCAAAGATTACCAAATTATTTCTCCTGCTCCGTTCTTCCAACTTGCTTTCTATCTTCCCTAGTTTCTGTCGGAGTAGGTTCACCTCCAGATCAATTCGATCTTGCCAGCCTTCAACCAGTGTAGCTCGGGCTTAAATCTCCGACCCGCCTGGTTGTAGTATTTAAATCCAGACGTAGGGTTTTGAGCTCTTCTATCAAAGTCCTCGTGTAATCCTTTAAAGGTTGTATTTCAGTGAGAAATTTCTCCTTGGTAAGTGGAACAGCTGCCAGTGTCGCAGTTGTGGCGCGTCCAGAGGAGGCACCCTGGGTGTTGGCTTTCTTGGAACTTTTGTCTGGGGTTTGCGGTGGCGTATGATGTAGTGGAGCATTCCGCATTTCAGAATCCAATTTGGGCAACAAGGAACAAACAGTCCCAGATGAATCAAAGACCGTGGGACTCCTGAAGCAATACTAGTGCAGATAGATAAGGTAGTAGTTCGTAGTATAGCGAAAAGAAAGTTAAATTAAATGAAGCAGGCAGGAGTAAAGAAGCAGTGCAGTCACTAGCTCAGAGGCATCACGTGACTCATCAGGAGTTTTTTTTTCTGGAAGAATGTGGTTATAGGTTCCTGTAAGGGATCTAAAATCAGATTTTATTTTTTCTGCTTTGGAGCTCTGGGTAAATTAGAACTTTTTCTCTTGTTAGTGGAAATTAAGCTTTTTTCTTGCTATACAGAAACATTCTGACCCTGGAAAGATGAAGCATGATGGTTGGATTTAAAAAATTCTAAGTCCGCATTGGACAGAGGACCCTGTGGAGAAAGGGAATCTTTTTTCATTATTTTATCTGTTTCTACAGCTTTAATTCGAACTGAGAGAAGATAATGTGAGGGAGTATTGTCAGGGATTGGTTTGCCAACAGGAGTTAGAAGTAGGTTGCGCAGAGGACCGTTTTAGGTTTTACATTGGTATTCTTTTTTTCCCTTTATATTGTGGTTTTTCAGAATTACTTACTAAATGGCCACTTTCTATAAGCATATTCCAGCAAGATAATTAAATAAAAGTATACTGCCAGTAGCAAAAAATAGATCCCAAAAACTGAACAACCACACCTATAAAATAGCAATCAGTAAATTAGTAGTCACCTGGAATAGTAGAGATATCCAATGTTATATACAGTACTAAACTGATGCCAGTTGATTGAAATAAATTTAAATGCAGACAGGGAAATCTATCAATGCTATTGTTGCCAATTTCACAAAATAGTTTAAATTGCTGTTCAGATCCCGATATATGAGTAAAAGAAAAATACCTCTTCAGATAGGTGAAAGTGAACTACCGCTATATGAACTATCACTATATAAAAGTACTTGTGCAAAGATTATGAACAAATGGAAAATATCCTTGAAACAGGAAGTATAAAAGAAAAAGTTATATAGATAAACCAAACATATCAGTATTTCACACTGCAAGTATCAGGGTAGAGTGGCCAGTAATTTGTTTTGTTGAGCCCTTTAAAAATACTAACTTTGTGCAACAGATAGAAGTAAAATATGGAATTTAGCCAGAGTAGTTAATGCACCAGAATACGTTTGAGAGTTACTTCTTTTCTGAAACCTCACTACCTGTTAAAGACCGTCTTTGTGGTCAAATCAGATTGAGTTTAGTGAAAATTTGTCCTGTAGCTTCAAAACATGAAGGAGAAGAACGTAGGCAGTTTGTATTAGTGATCTTAATTGCAGACAGCTTTTCCTTTAAAGTAAAAAGTTCACAAGTTCTCGGCTCACAGTTCTCAGACAGCCAGGCAGCTTTGAATATATAGCTGAACCTTGATTTATGAAGATCAAATCATGTGCTAGGCTGAGGGCCCCCAGTAATGGTTGGTATGCCCCAGTCATCTGAATGAAGTAAAAAGAAAAACAAAAAAAAACCTGAAAGTGAAAAGAGAGCGTAACTAAGAGTTTCTCTGTTCTCAGCATAAGGTAATACAGAAAACTTAATGCAAATGTTCAGTATGTTTTTCCAATTTTTACTTGTACCAATGCTATTGCTGTCATCTTCGTTGAAAGCATATCACCCTTATTTGAGAAATTAATAACCTCTCCTCACAGCTACTATCATTATTTAAAAAATTCATTTAAAAGTATTGCTGCTGCTGTTGTCCCCGAGTCCGCACAGGATTTGTAACAGCTATTGGACGATACACGAAGGCAGTTTCTATGCGCCAGTGAACAGCTTCGCTCATGTGCTGGGGTGCTACTAAGCGTTCTCAGTCTGCACTCCATTTGGCTCCACTATCTTCATTCTGCTGCAGCATTAATTCCAAGCTCTTACTTCCTAACTCCATGGCACCCCACAAAGCCTTGGGTTCCTGGAGCCTTTGATATGCTCTGATATCCTTGGCTAAATATTCCTCCTTCATACAACTGGTGCCTGCCATCGCCACCATTCTGTCAGGCCTCAGTTCTTCTCAGCATGCCATAAGATCTCTGAATGGCATGTGTTCTGAGACATATAATAAAAACAACTCTTAAGTGGTGCTTTTCAGTGGTTACATTCATCCAAAAACAAGACAAAAGCTTGGATGCTTATCATAAGTCAGAATAAAACCTGCATAATCTCATTTAGTCGAGAAGCTCCTCCATAGCATCTCAACAGTGATTCACCATCTTACGGATCGTCTTCCAGAAGTAGGTGAAAAAAGGACAGAATTTACTACCTAGCTTATTGTAATGTTACACTGCAGAGCTGTTTAAAGGAGATATCCAAAATACAGCAATAGTTTTTAATACCATAGCCCACTGGCAGGGGTGTAGCCAGGGATTTCAGAACTGCACACCAAGTGGACTCACTGCTACCTCTCCCCCGCCACGGGGTGTGGCCAGACAATATACAAATGTACACCAGGACCGTATTTGTTGCCTCATTCGGCACAATAAATACAACTTTTGTATCTCATGACAATGGTTGGTGCCATCCATGGGTAAATACAAATGCCATGTATTGCTCCCTAAGAGACCCACATACCGGCCCAGAGCCTGTAAAGTTGTATTGTCCTTGGGATGCAAAGACAGTATTAGTGACCAGTCCTTCTAGTTTTGACTCCTATGAATGAAATTATAGAAAGGTTCAGCATTTTCTTTGTTAGGTTCTGAACTGCTTCCTTTTTCTGTGAAAACTATTTGCTACCCCCCCTTAAATAAAATTGCACACCATGGAGTACTTGGAGTATGCCTGCCTACACCCATGCCCACTGGTGTATCATGTCAAAAGTCTTTTTAGCCAATAAGCAGGGGTCAACCTTAACCTTTTTTTTTTTTTTTTTGCACTAGCCAGCAGGGCAAGTTGATTCAGAATTGCACTAGCCCACAGATGGTTGCACTAGCCCTCAATTATAATGGTCAATTTTGATCACTTATACAGGAAACAATGCAAGCCAAGAAATACTCTGATTATTGCACATTTATCTTGCTCCCACATTGCCCCCCCCCCCATTTTTTGTACCATGGCCTCCTGTCTTCCTCTTTCTGCCGCCCCCTCCCCCACCAAACCAGAGGACATCACAACAGCAAATGTTCAGTCAAGCAGTCCCAGCTCTGCGCACACAACAGCCGACACCTCACAACACTGTCGTCGCCACCACCCACACAGCAATGAACAGAGTCAGGCAGAGAGAGACACTCTCCGCCCCCACCCTATAGTCAAGTGGAGATCTGCACTTCAGGAGGTTTGTGTACATTCTCAAGTGAGCCAGGAGCACATCTAAGATTTCTTTGTGTCGGGGGCTACACAAACCTAAGGGGCTTCGGAAAATAGAAAACTATGACATTTTTATTTTTAAAAGCATTGATTTTAATATGCTGTGCCCCAACAATAACTGTTTTTTTCCTTAACATTGTCCTTTCATCAGCCCAGGAGAAACAGTACACAGGCATACTGCTATATTATCTCTAGTTTTATATAGGAAAGCCTATTTTAAGCTCACAAATTATGTATTTTATTAAGGTTTATTTTTGTACCATACATAATCCAAACCTTTGTTTTTAGGATGAAAGGACATGCTGGGTGGGATTGTATGGATTTTGATGGCTGGCATGGTCCATTTAGAAGAGCTGGGGACCCCCTACACCATACCTCTCAACCTTTTGTCCCCCAAATGTGGAACATTGCCTCTCAAAATGTGGAACAAATGAGCAAAATGTGGAACACTTAATCAGATCTTTACCTAGGAAGCTCAGAACACTGTTAAAATGTTTGCATTTATGTTAAGAAAGTCTGTTATTACTTGAATAATATAATTTTTGCATCATTTACTGTAGATTTTTGCTTCAAAATGTTAATACTGAATGTGGGACAAGTCCTCACAATGTGGAACAGGGAGCTTTTGTGAAGTAAAATGAGGAACGTTCCTCGTAATGTGGTACAGTTGAGAGGTATGCCCTACACTTGCCAGTAATGGCAGCTATGGATCTGTGTATGGTCATTTCAGAGTCTGGTCTGCAGTGGTGTCCAGGGAAAGAGCAGAGTTAGGAGATTTGGAGGGGACAGGGAAGTTATTGTGAGGCTGGGATAAAACCCACTACCTGCAGGGCCAACCCTGTATACCTCTTCGCATTTTGTCACTGAAATGTTGGATACAGGCACTCAAAATGTAGGGAAATGAGGGGCATTGGTCTTAATAATATTGGACAAATTGTTAGAGACACATTCAGAAAACTGGAAGCTAGTGACTTAACAGCATTCTACCCTTGATCACACCCTGGACAATAGCTGAAAGTCCTAACAATGGAGTGATAATGACTCACATTGAGTCTTTTGTGGGATGCCCCTCTTAAACTGCCAGATAATTGCAGCTCTTAATGAGCTGTTAATCACACCAGGCCATCTGGAACATTGAGAGAGATTAGTATGAGGACTAGACTAGAGCCTGCTAAAGTAGAGACTTTTTTAACTCCACTAACAGCCTTCAATACCTGCACTAGCCAAGGCGGGCAAGTAGAGAGTTAGCTGCACTAGCCCTGGTCAATTTGCACTAGTGTTTGGGCTAGTAAAACAATGTTTATATTGACCCCTGCCAATAAGTGAAAATTTAAGTGTTCCACTTTGGAAGGGAAGAGATCATAAATTGAAATGAACAGCCAGCCAGCCAATCCCTTCTGCTTCCCAATCTGCTGGCCATTCCCCCGCCGGTTTTGTGACGTTTAACCAAGGAGAGCACAAAGGCATACCCCATTGAAGTCCATGCTTCCAGTTTTGAAATTCATTTTATATATGTTTAAGCAGTCTTTGATATAAATGAAAGTCATCGCTTAACTAACAGGGACCCAATTAGTTAAGCGCTGGCTTTCACACTCGAGAGGGGTGAGTGCGCTCCAACTCTACCTAACTACATTATATTTCAACGGAGCAGCACCACCGTCCTAGTGCTTCCCATTACTTGGAGTTACAGGCAGACCCTGAACATATTTTATAAATAAAGCAGTTTTTGTCAGTATCCTTCAAAAAGGAGAGGAGAAGTTTACAGAGTAGAGTGTACATTTAATCTGTTAGTAATTTTGTTGATAATTATACATATTTGGGTTGAGAAGATTAATAGCCACATATGGTACATAGTAACATAGTATTGTGGTGACAGAAGAGACTTAGGGTACACTTTGTCCGCGCTTGCCACGTGTCTGTGAAAAAACCTAATTTGAATAAATACCCACATCAGAGGTCTGGAATTTCAAAGCACTGCACCTGCCCTCCTGTTGAGGCAAGACCTCAGACACAAAATTGCATGGCTTATGTAGGATGCAGGGGACATGGGACTAAATTCATGTGTCCATACATGAATGCAGCGGCCCAGGGATTCTTTTGGCTAGACCAGTGGCAGTGCTGGGGGCATAATGACATGGGTCAAATCATATCCATTGATGTGAGGAAAAAAAAATGAGTAAAAACAAAATGTACTGAGTCAGTAATGAATTAAAAGCAACAATTTCCACAACACTAGCTGGAAAGTGTTTATAAAATATATCGTTTTTACAGTTCAGATTTCTTTTCTTCAGATACTGTTACAGACTAGGTGAATCACACTGGACCCCCTGGCATTGGGAAGGGGAGAGATTTCTGTACAGGTTGCAGTCTTTGCACTTTTGGCGCATGTTAATGCTGTCCTTGGGTTAGACCATTTTTTTATGGTGCAGTCTGACCAAATCCTACATTGTAGAGGCATCCAGCATTGGATGCATGCTGCTGGAAACAGCATCAGATTATCCCAGTCCATCTGCAATTTTGAAAATAGCTCCCTCTGCATCCATTTGGACAACAGATGCAGGAGGGACCAGGGTTGTGTCGACCTGTTTTATTGATTGAGGGAATATTGGCCAGTAAACAGGTAAAGTTTTAGTTTGGTGTGTGCTGCCACTCATACTGCTCTGAACCACTTGTGAAGGAGGATTTCTATTTTAATTCTCATTCATACTGGTTGTGCTTTAAACGGGGGTTCTTCGTTATCAAAATCTGGCCGAGATTTGAACAGGCATAACCACCTCTTCACATTGACCCCAGTCGGTTAAGTCCTATACTATACTATACCATTTTCAGTTTACCTGACTGATTAGAGTTGAAGTTCTGCTGTTTAATTTGCTATGTGTGCAAAGACATACCTCCAGCTTCCTTTTTTTTTTTTTTTGTTATAGCACATTTTTTGTGTCTCCCACTGCTGGCAGGGCTCAGTGGTGGTATTACCGACCATCCATGCTTTGTCCGCCCTCCAAATTGTTGGCAGGGATCATGCTGCACAGGCTTAAGTTTTTGTTATATGTTTTTCTCCTGTTGCTGTTTAGTGCCTGAAATCCCACTCCTAAGAACGTTGGCCCAAAGAACAGAGTCCAGGCTGTAGATGTGCTGCTGCATCTCAGCCAAGCACTAATGGCATCCTCCCTCCCACACCACAAGTCCTGTGCTGCTGGCTTGCATCCACAGTCGGCAGTAGCGGGATGGTGTTACAGCCCTTCCCTTCAGAGGAGGAGAGTGTCCTGTCGGATGCTCAATCCTCCCTTGGAGGCCACCGATGACCCAGGCTCGTTCCTGAACCGGGTCACTGGCATTGCGGGTGATAGCACTATCACCATGCTGACAGGCTGGCCTCTCCAGCTTCCTTATCTCAGATTATAGAGTGCAGCCTTATGAAGTACCTTGGGTGTGGCTAAGAGCAAATCACTAGGAAAGAGCCACTCCTCTCCCAATCATAAACAAATTCTAAGTGTGATCTACTAAAGCAAAGCAGCTCACACTTTGGGAATGTTGGCCAGGACACTGAAGAAAATTTCCTACTCTCAAGTGCCATGGGATCTTTAACTTTCACCTGGATAGCCTCTAGAGATGGACAGAAGGGACCCCGGTTTAACATCTCATCCGGAGGACAGAAGTTAGTTCTGTGAAGTTTGATCAGATAAATGGTCCTTAAAGGTGACAGGAAATGTATGCCAATTGGCAGCAGTTAGTAATGTCCTGTTTACAACAATGAAATGCATACCTCCTAATGAACCATATTTAAATGTACCTGAATAAACACTAATGTGAAAAATAATGCTTTCAGTTATTTTCTTTTCATGGAACCGGTAGTTTGGATTTTTTCTGTTATGGTTTGTGTGCAGAATGCTAATTCTAAGGGCATGGATACAGTTTACTATCCACACTTTGGCAGTTCCACTGGAACTGGCTGATTCATCGGATGCCTTCACACTAAGCTTCTCCCACCACTCGAGTGGTGTATCATCCGGCTGCTCCCCATGACATCAGATCTTCCTTTCTGCCAGAAGGGGCAGGTCTTCTCCTTCTCAGCTCTGCAGCTTTTGAAGATCTTTTGAGAGTTTAGCGGTTTTGGTGAAAAACCTTCTTCTATTTTGATTACATTTCTTCTGTGCGTTCCTTCTCTGCCTTCGATAACCTCAATCTCTGCATGGAAGAGAGGAAGCAATAGCTGCGTTCAGTGTTGGCAGAAAATACCACCCCCACTCGTACTGCCTGTACTGTTTGGGAGCACAGCAAGATGTGGAGGATTCTGGCCTCTTCCAGGCGATGTTTCCAGCATTGCTGGAAGAGTGGCGGGTCAGACTCATCCTCAGTCAGCCCTTGGAATGGAACCCCAAGGAACAACTTAAGAGCCACAGAAATGCCTCAGCCGGGCTGGCTTCCCAGCATGCAGCTCATAGTGAGGAGGCAGCTGCAGCACAATGAGTTCCACATTGGTCTCTGTGCTTCTCGGTAGGGGTCAGTGTCAGAGGTCCTTAGTAGAGGATTTCTGTGAAATGTGTGGCATTTTCCAGACCTTTGGGAGAGCCCTCTCAGCAAGGCAGAAGGCATAAGCACCATCGGTGCAGGTCATGGTGGAAGAGATCATGATTCACCTATTCCTCAACTCCCCGATCGCTCTGCTGTGGCTGAGCTGCTTTCATACACCTTCGGTCAAGGGTCTGGTTGAGAGCACATATGTACCCCTGCTGGGCTTTGTCGAGCCTTGATGCCAGTCGAGTAGGCAGTCAAGATCCTTCTCGAGTCAGTCGACCAGCTCATCGGAGGAGCTTGACGTGGGTTTATCTCCCAGATTCCGGTGCTCCCTATCCTCACTTGGAGGACATGGCTTGGTCAGTGTCCCAGAATGGATCACTCTGGTATCAGCCTCAGTCAGCAGTTGTGCCTCTGAAGCTGCAGCTACTGAATGTAGCTCGGTATGTGGTCTTCCATGATCCTCCGGAGGCCTCTCCTAAATGTTGGGCCCCAGGTCAGTGGTTGAGACTGAGACGTCACTCTCGATCTTGCTCAACTGAGAGGTGCTGATGTCTATGCTTCTCGACATACTAAGATGCGGTGGCACTAAGAGGAGCTCCTCTGGCAGCAGTGGACCATCGTGGGGCAATGTAGGGCTCTACCCTCTGGTCCTTTGGCCACATACCAACCACCAGTTATGCCAATGCCGGTCCATCGCAGCAGAAATTCCCTGCATCTGCTTTTCTACCCCAAAGGGTGGAGCCACCACCACTGTAGTCCTTCGTGGGAGCTCCCACGAATGACTGCTGTGCTGCTGCTGGCTTGCCAGGCCAGTTGTCAGTGGAGATCACCCAGTCTGAGGACACCCAGGTGGTTCGTAGTGGCAATCATTTGAGGGCCATTTTTGAGAAGTCCTTGGACAACACTGAGGGGTTGTCCATGCTCTCATCGATGACCCACACTTTCAGTGGTGGTTTGATTGAGGAAGTGTCAGCTGACCATGGGTTGGTGTCATTTGGGGCTTTACTCCACTTCATGGCGTAATCCATGAGTGTGCCCTTGAAGCCAGTTCAGAATAGGACTAAATGCCTCTTCACTGATATCCTAGTCAGGACTTATCCCTGGGAGTTGCCTTTCCCAAGGCTGAAGCCATCTTGGGACCGGCCCTAGAGCTTTGGCAGCATCCAGCATCCTGCCCAGCAACCTCCACCAGTATGTGGTCCCTACAGGGTCCCTTTCAAGATTCTCAGACCCCAGAACTCTTGTACACCTTCCTTCCCCTTGATCCACCAGATGGTGGTCAAGGCCCAGAAGAACAAGGCATGGATGGTAATGATAGCTCCAGACTAGCCCATATAGTTCTGGTACCCAGATCTCCACAGCCTCAGCAGCAGGCCTCCATGGTGGTTGCCACTTTGCCTGGACCCGCTGATCAGGCAACAAGGGGAAGGTCCTGCACCCAGACGTTTGATCCCTGCACCTCTCAGCTTGGTTCCTGAGCAGCTAGGGTTCCAGGCCTTGGGTCTCTCGGAAGCTGTGGAAGGAGTGGCCTCACAAATGCTATGTATTCAAATGGAAGAAGTTCTCAATATGGTGCCAGGGCAAGGAGTTTAATCCCCTTGCCTGCCCTTTGGTGATCATCCATAATTACCTCTGGTGCCTCTCTGTCAGGCCTGCGGGCAATGACCCTTATGGTGCACCTGGCAGCCATCTCTGCCTACTGGGTGCGGCATGATAAGCCAGCGGTGGCCCAGGATAAGGTGGTTGGGTGTTTTTGTAAAGGCCTTGACCACTTATCCTGTCCTGTGCACAAGCCACCGCCTCCTTAGGACCTACTGGTGGTGCTGGCTATGCTCATGGACAAGCCATTTAAACCAGGGCACAGCTGCGAGATGTCACACCTGGAAAATGACCTTCTTGGTGCCTATCACATCAACCAGCAGGATTAGTGAGCTCAGGTATTCTCGGTGGAGTCTTCTTATCTTGTCATCCACAAGGACAAGCTCATCCTTTGTCCCACCTGAAGTTCCTCCTGAAGGTCATATCGAGTGTCACCCTAACCAGGTGATTAACCTTCCAGTATACTTTAAAAACACTTCTTCAGAGACTGACTGCCGGCTCCATACTTTGGACCTGTGGAGAGTGCTCACTTATTATAAGGAGCGTATGGCTGACATACGTGGTGAGACTCGCCAGCTGTTTGTAACATACACTGAAACTATGCTGGCAGACAGGCAGCAAAATGGACAGTTGGCAGGGGGATAACATCCTGCATCAATCTGTGCAATAGGTTGCCTGGTAGGGAGCCTACCAAAGGGCTTAGGGCTCAATACACCAGACATACCACTGCCTCGGTGACTGTTTCCAGGGACATCCCTGTACAGGAGATCTGCAGGGTTGCTACGCTGCCTGTTCAAGAAAGCACACACCTTCATCTCCCATTACATTATTGACATCATGTCATGTTGGGATGCTGCTTTTGGGGCCTCAGTTCTTCAGTCTGTGTTTGCCATATGGCGTGCGTGCCTTGCCCCTCCTCCTGGAGATCTGCTTGAGTCTGCCAGTGTGTGGAGAGTGAACAGTATCAGCCCTTAGAAATATGAGGTTATTCGCCTGTAATTTTAGTTTTAAGAGTGGTATACAGTTCACCTTCATACAACCTACCCGGCCTCCCATACAAGTGTTGAATGGATCCCTGCTTCCAGTGTGGAAATATCTGACATCATGGGGAAGAGTTGGAGGATATACCACCAGGGTGGTGGGAGGAGCTTAGCTTAAAGACATCCTTCGAAGCAGTCTATTCTAACCCCAGTAATACTCTGGTATTCCTAACTTTCTGCAGTGTCCCTTTAAGCCAGAACTGCCTGGAGAAGATAAAACACATGCAAATGATGGAACTCTTTGCACATGACAACTATTCAAATGCTGCCTTGAACTAACTGCCTTAGTTCTAAAACCCCTCAGATTTCACTCTCTACCTGTAAAGTCTAGTCGCTCGGAGTCTCGCTCTTCAACTTGTTCCTGTGACGTGAAGAAACTTATAAAAATATGTAAGTATTTTTTTTTTTCATTAGCTGCCTTTTACTTTACCTAATTTTACTATTATTTTAGTATTTTTTTATTGGTTCTTCCGGTTCGGTATAACTGGTGGCGAACCGAGTTATTTACTTATTTTCATGGTTTTCTGACTAAAAAGCGCATTCGCTTTTGCTTAACTATATTTTAAAATATTTAATTTTGTAACCACTTTATTGGTTACTGAACCGCTAGTCCCGGTTTGTTTGTTTCATCGGTTCCAGTTCCCATCGGTTTCTTATAACCGACCACAACAGCTAACTTTTGTTAAAACGTTAAAATTACTTAGCGGTTAACATGTTGATCGGTTACCGATTAAAATGTCAGAGAAACCTAAAAAGAAAACCGGTGAACTTAAAAAATTGTTCCGATTGTGGGGAAGTGCTTGGCCACTTTCTATAAGCATATTCCAGCAAGATAATTAAATAAAAGTATACTGCCAGTAGCAAAAAATAGATCCCAAAAACTGAACAACCACACCTATAAAATAGCAATCAGTAAATTAGTAGTCACCTGGAATAGTAGAGATATCCAATGTTATATACAGTACTAAACTGATGCCAGTTGATTGAAATAAATTTAAATGCAGACAGGGAAATCTATCAATGCTATTGTTGCCAATTTCACAAAATAGTTTAAATTGCTGTTCAGATCCCGATATATGAGTAAAAGAAAAATACCTCTTCAGATAGGTGAAAGTGAACTACCGCTATATGAACTATCACTATATAAAAGTACTTGTGCAAAGATTATGAACAAATGGAAAATATCCTTGAAACAGGAAGTATAAAAGAAAAAGTTATATAGATAAACCAAACATATCAGTATTTCACACTGCAAGTATCAGGGTAGAGTGGCCAGTAATTTGTTTTGTTGAGCCCTTTAAAAATACTAACTTTGTGCAACAGATAGAAGTAAAATATGGAATTTAGCCAGAGTAGTTAATGCACCAGAATACGTTTGAGAGTTACTTCTTTTCTGAAACCTCACTACCTGTTAAAGACCGTCTTTGTGGTCAAATCAGATTGAGTTTAGTGAAAATTTGTCCTGTAGCTTCAAAACATGAAGGAGAAGAACGTAGGCAGTTTGTATTAGTGATCTTAATTGCAGACAGCTTTTCCTTTAAAGTAAAAAGTTCACAAGTTCTCGGCTCACAGTTCTCAGACAGCCAGGCAGCTTTGAATATATAGCTGAACCTTGATTTATGAAGATCAAATCATGTGCTAGGCTGAGGGCCCCCAGTAATGGTTGGTATGCCCCAGTCATCTGAATGAAGTAAAAAGAAAAACAAAAAAAAACCTGAAAGTGAAAAGAGAGCGTAACTAAGAGTTTCTCTGTTCTCAGCATAAGGTAATACAGAAAACTTAATGCAAATGTTCAGTATGTTTTTCCAATTTTACTTGTACTAATGCTATTGCTGTCATCTTCGTTGAAAGCATATCCACCTTATTTGAGAAATTAATAACCTCTCCTCACAGCTACTATCATTATTTAAAAATTCATTTAAAAGTATTGCTGCTGCTGTTGTCCCAGTCCACTAAGGATTTGTAACAGCTATTGGACGATACCAAAGGCAGTTTCTATGCGCCAGTGAACAGCTTCGCTCATGTGCTGGGGTGCTACTAAGCGTTCTCAGTCTGCACTCCATTTGGCTCCACTATCTTCATTCTGCTGCAGCATTAATTCCAAGCTCTTACTTCCTAACTCCATGGCACCCCACAAAGCCTTGGGTTCCTGGAGCCTTTGATATGCTCTGATATCCTTGGCTAAATATTCCTCCTTCATACAACTGGTGCCTGCCATCGCCACCATTCTGTCAGGCCTCAGTTCTTCTCAGCATGCCATAAGATCTCTGAATGGCATGTGTTCTGCAGACATATAATAAAAAAAACAACTCTTAAGTGGTGCTTTTTTCAGTGGTTACATTCATCCAAAAACAAGACAAAAGCTTGGATGCTTATCATAAGTCAGAATAAAACCTGCATAATCTCATTTAGTCGAGAAGCTCCTCCATAGCATCTCAACAGTGATTCACCATCTTACGGATCGTCTTCCAGAAGTAGGTGAAAAAAGGACAGAATTTACTACCTAGCTTATTGTAATGTTACACTGCAGAGCTGTTTAAAGAAATATCCAAAATACAGCAATAGTTTTTAATACCATAGCCCACTGGCAGGGGTGTAGCCAGGGATTTCAGAACTGCACACCAAGTGGACTCACTGCTACCTCTCCCCCGCCACGGGGTGTGGCCAGACAATATACAAATGTACACCAGGACCGTATTTGTTGCCTCATTCGGCACAATAAATACAACTTTTGTATCTCATGACAATGGTTGGTGCCATCCATGGGTAAATACAAATGCCATGTATTGCTCCCTAAGAGACCCACATACCGGCCCAGAGCCTGTAAAGTTGTATTGTCCTTGGGATGCAAAGACAGTATTAGTGACCAGTCCTTCTAGTTTTGACTCCTATGAATGAAATTATAGAAAGGTTCAGCATTTTCTTTGTTAGGTTCTGAACTGCTTCCTTTTCTGTAGAAAACTATTGCTACCCCTTAAATAAAATTGCACACCATGGAGTACTTGGAGTATGCCTGCCTACACCCATGCCCACTGGTGTATCATGGCAAAAGTCTTTTTAGCCAATAAGCAGGGGTCAACCTTAACCTTTTTTTTTTTTTTTTGCACTAGCCAGCAGGGCAAGTTGATTCAGAATTGCACTAGCCCACAGATGGTTGCACTAGCCCTCAATTATAATGGTCAATTTTGATCACTTATACAGGAAACAATGCAAGCCAAGAAATACTCTGATTATTGCACATTTATCTTGCTCCCACATTGCCCCCCCCCCCATTTTTTGTACCATGGCCTCCTATCTTCCTCTTTCTGCCCCCTCCCCACCAAACCAGAGGACATCACAACAGCAAATGTTCAGTCAAGCAGTCCCAGCTCACGCACACAACAGCCGACACCTCACAACACTGTATGCCACACCCACACAGCAATGAACAGAGTCAGGCAGAGAGACACTCTCCGCCCCACCCTATAGTCAAGTGGAGATCTGCACTCAGGAGGTTTGTGTACATTCTCAAGTGAGCCAGGAGCATCTAAGATTTCTTTGTGCGGGGCTACAAAACCTTAAGGCCTGAAAATAGAAAACTATGACATTTTTATTTTTAAAGCATTGATTTTAATATGCCTTCTAACAATAACTGTTTTTTCCTTAACATTGTCCTTTCATCAGCCCAGGAGAAACAGTACACAGGCATACTGCTATATTATCTCTAGTTTTATATAGGAAAGCCTATTTTAAGCTCACAAATTATGTATTTTATTAAGGTTTATTTTTGTACCATACATAATCCAAACCTTTGTTTTTAGGATGAAAGGACATGCTGGGTGGGATTGTATGGATTTTGATGGCTGGCATGGTCCATTTAGAAGAGCTGGGGACCCCCTACACCATACCTCTCAACCTTTTGTCCCCCAAATGTGGAACATTGCCTCTCAAAATGTGGAACAAATGAGCAAAATGTGGAACACTTAATCAGATCTTTACCTAGGAAGCTCAGAACACTGTTAAAATGTTTGCATTTATGTTAAGAAAGTCTGTTATTACTTGAATAATATAATTTTTGCATCATTTACTGTAGATTTTGCTTCAAATGTTAATACTGAATGTGGGACAAGTCCTCACAATGTGGAACAGGAGCTTTGTGAGTAAAATGAGAGCGTTCCTCGTAATGTGGTACAGTTGAGAGGTATGCCCTACACTTGCCAGTAATGGCAGCTATGGATCTGTGTATGGTCATTTCAGAGTCTGGTCTGCAGTGGTGTCAGGGAAAGAGCAGAGTTAGGAGATTTGGAGGGGACAGGGAAGTTATTGTGAGGCTGGGATAAAACCCACTACCTGCAGGGCCAACCCTGTATACCTCTTCGCATTTTGTCACTGAAATGTTGGATACAGGCACTCAAAATGTAGGGAAATGAGGGGCATTGGTCTTAATAATATTGGACAAATTGTTAGAGACACATTCAGAAAACTGGAAGCTAGTGACTTAACAGCATTCTACCCTTGATCACACCCTGGACAATGCTGAAAGTCCTAACAATGGGTGATAATGACTCACATTGAGTCTTTTGTGGGATGCCCTCTTAAACTGCCAGATAATTGCAGCTCTTAATGAGCTGTTAATCACACAGGCCATCTGGAACATTGAGAGAGATTAGTATGAGGACTAGACTAGAGCCTGCTAAAGTAGAGACTTTTTAACTCACTAACAGCCTTCAATACCTGCACTAGCCAAGGCGGGCAAGTAGAGAGTTAGCTGCACTAGCCCTGGTCAATTTGCACTAGTGTTTGGGCTAGTAAAACAATGTTTATATTGACCCCTGCCAATAAGTGAAAATTTAGTGTTCCACTTTGGAAGGAAGAGATCATAAATTGAAATGAACAGCCAGCCAGCCAGTCCCTTCGCTTCCCAATCTGCTAGGCCATTCCCCACGGTTTTTGTGACGTTTAACCAAGGAGAGCACAAAGGCATACCCCATTGAAGTCCATGCTTCCAGTTTTGAAATTCATTTTATATATGTTTAAGCAGTCTTTGATATAAATGAAAGTCATCGCTTAACTAACAGGGACCCAATTAGTTAAGCGCTGGCTTTCACACTCGAGAGGGGTGAGTGCGCTCCAACTCTACCTAACTACATTATATTTCAACGGAGCAGCACCACCGTCCTAGTGCTTCCCATTACTTGGAGTTACAGGCAGACCCTGAACATATTTTATAAATAAAGCAGTTTTTGTCAGTATCCTTCAAAAGGAGAGAAAGTTTACAGAGTAGAGTGTACATTTAATCTGTTAGTAATTTTGTTGATAATTATACATATTTGGGTTGAGAAGATTAATAGCCACATATAATTTTATAGTAACATAGTATTGTGGTGACAGAAGAGACTTAAGGTACACTTTGTCCGCGCTTGCCACGTGTCTGTGAAAAACTAATTTGAATAAATACCCACATCAGAGGTCTGGAATTTCAAAAGCACTGCACCTGCCCTCCTGTTGAGCAAGACCTCAGACACAAAATTGCATGAAACATGTAGGATGCAGGGGACATGGGACTAAATTCATGTGTCCATACATGAATGCAGCGGCCCAGGGATTCTTTTGGCTAGACCAGTGGCAGTGCTGGGGGCATAATGACATGGGTCAAATCATATCCATTGATGTGAGAAAAAAAAAAAAAAATGAGTAAAAACAAAATGTACTGAGTCAGTAATGAATTAAAAGCAACAATTTCCACAACACTAGCTGGAAAGTGTTTATAAAATATATCGTTTTTACAGTTCAGATTTCTTTTCTTCAGATACTGTTACAGACTAGGTGAATCACACTGGACCCCCTGGCATTGGGAAGGGGAGAGATTTCTGTACAGGTTGCAGTCTTTGCACTTTTGGCGCATGTTAATGCTGTCCTTGGGTTAGACCATTTTTTTATGGTGCAGTCTGACCAAATCCTACATTGTAGAGGCATCCAGCATTGGATGCATGCTGCTGGAAACAGCATCAGATTATCCCAGTCCATCTGCAATTTTGAAAATAGCTCCCTCTGCATCCATTTGGACAACAGATGCAGGAGGGACCAGGGTTGTGTCGACCTGTTTTATTGATTGAGGGAATATTGGCCAGTAAACAGGTAAAGTTTTAGTTTGGTGTGTGCTGCCACTCATACTGCTCTGAACCACTTGTGAAGGAGGATTTCTATTTTAATTCTCATTCATACTGGTTGTGCTTTAAACGGGGGTTCTACGTTATCAAAATCTGGCCGAGATTTGAACAGGCATAACCACCTCTTCACATTGACCCCAGTCGGTTAAGTCCTATACTATACTATACCATTTTCAGTTTACCTGACTGATTAGAGTTGAAGTTCTGCTGTTTAATTTGCTATGTGTGCAAAGACATACCTCCAGCTTCCTTTTTTTTTTTTTTTGTTATAGCACATTTTTTGTGTCTCCCACTGCTGGCAGGGCTCAGTGGTGGTATTACCGACCATCCATGCTTTGTCCGCCCTCCAAATTGTTGGCAGGGATCATGCTGCACAGGCTTAAGTTTTTGTTATATGTTTTTCTCCTGTTGCTGTTTAGTGCCTGAAATCCCACTCCCTAAGAACGTTGGCCCAAAGAACAGAGTCCAGGCTGTAGATGTGCTGCTGCGCATCTCAGCCAAGCACCTAATGGCATCCTCCCCTCCCCACACCACAAGTCCTGTGCTGCTGGCTTGCATCCACAGTCGGCAGTAGCGGGATGGTGTTACAGCCCTTCCCCCTTCAGAGGAGGAGAGTGTCCTGTCGGATGCTCAATCCTCCCTGCGGACGGCCACCGATGACCCAGGCTCGTTCCTGAACCCGGGTCACTGGCATTGCGGGTGATAGCACTATCACCATGCTGACAGGCTGGCCTCTCCAGCTTCCTTATCTCAGATTATAGAGTGCAGCCTTATGAAGTACCTTGGGTGTGGCTAAGAGCAAATCACTAGGAAAGAGCCACTCCTCTCCCAATCATAAACAAATTCTAAGTGTGATCTACTAAAGCAAAGCAGCTCACACTTTGGGAATGTTGGCCAGGACACTGAAGAAAATTTCCTACTCTCAAGTGCCATGGGATCTTTAACTTTCACCTGGATAGCCTCTAGAGATGGACAGAAGGGACCCCGGTTTAACATCTCATCCGGAGGACAGAAGTTAGTTCTGTGAAGTTTGATCAGATAAATGGTCCTTAAAGGTGACAGGAAATGTATGCCAATTGGCAGCAGTTAGTAATGTCCTGTTTACAACAATGAAATGCATACCTCCTAATGAACCATATTTAAATGTACCTGAATAAACACTAATGTGAAAAATAATGCTTTCAGTTATTTTCTTTTCATGTACAAAATACTGCACAGTTCTTTTCATGGAACCGGTAGTTTGGATTTTTTCTGTTATGGTTTGTGTGCAGAATGCTAATTCTAAGGGCATGGATACAGTTTACTATCCACACTTTGGCAGTTCCACTGGAACTGGCTGATTCATCGGATGCCTTCACACTAAGCTTCTCCCACCACTCGAGTGGTGTATCATCCGGCTGCTCCCCCATGACATCAGATCTTCCTTTCTGCCAGAAGGGGCAGGTCTTCTCCTTCGCAGCTCTGCAGCTTTTGAAGATCTTTTGAGAGTTTAGCGGTTTTGGTGAAAAACCTTCTTCTATTTTGATTACATTTCTTCTGTGCGTTCCTTCTCTGCCTTCGATAACCTCAATCTCTGCATGGAAGAGAGGAAGCAATAGCTGTGTTCAGTGTTGGCAGAAAATACCACCCCCACTCGTACTGCCTGTACTGTTTGGGAGCACAGCAAGATGTGGAGGATTCTGGCCTCTTCCAGGCGATGTTTCCAGCATTGCTGGAAGAGTGGCGGGTCAGACTCATCCTCAGTCAGCCCTTGGAATGGAACCCCAAGGAACAACTTAAGAGCCACAGAAATGCCTCAGCCGGGCTGGCTTCCCAGCATGCAGCTCATAGTGAGGAGGCAGCTGCAGCCACAATGAGTTCCACATTGGTCTCTGTGCTTCTCTTGGTAGGGGTCAGTGTCAGAGGGTCCTTAGTAGAGGATTTCTGTGAAATGTGTGGCGTTTTCCAGACCTTTGGGGAGAGCCCCTCTCAGCAAGGCAGAAGGTATAAGCACCATCGGTGCAGGTCATGGAATTGGAAGAGATCACGATTCACCTATTCCCTCAACTCCCCCGATCGCTCTGCTGTGGCTGAGCTGCTTTCAGACTACCTTCGGTCAAGGGTCTGGTTGAGAGCACATATGTACCCCTGCTGGGCTTGTCGACCTTGATGCCAGTCGAGTAGGCAGTCAAGATCCTTCTCGAGTCAGTCGACCAGCTATCGGAGGAGCTTGACGTGGGTTTATCTCCCAGATTCCGGTGCTCCCTATCCTCACTTAGGAGGACATGGCTTGGTCAGTGTCCCAGAATGGATCACTCTGGTATCAGCCTCAGTCAGCAGTTGTGCCTCTGAAGCTGCAGCTACTGAATGTAGCTCGGTATGTGGTCTTCCATGATCCTCCCGGAGGCCTCTCCTAAATGTTGGGCCCCAGGTCAGTGGTTGAGACTGAGACGTCACTCTCGATCTTGCTCAACTGAGAGGTGCTGATGTCTATGCTTCTCGACATACTAAGATGCGGTGGCACTAAGAGGAGCTCCTCTGGCAGCAGTGGACCATCGTGGGGCAATGTAGGGCTCTACCCTCTGGTCCTTTGGCCACATACCAACCACCAGTTATGCCAATGCCGGTCCATCGCAGCAGAAATTCCCTGCATCTGCTTTTCTACCCCAAAGGGTGGAGCCACCACCACTGTAGTCCTTTGTGGGAGCTCCCACGAATGACTGCTGCGCTGCTGCTGGCTTGCCAGGCCAGTTGTCAGTGGAGATCACCCAGTCTGAGGACACCCAGGTGGTTCGTAGTGGCAATCATTTGAGGGCCATTTTTGAGAAGTCCTTGGACAACACTGAGAGTTGTCCATGCTCTCATCGATGACCCACACTTTCAGTGGTGGTTTGATTGAGGAAGTGTCAGCTGACCATGGGTTGGTGTCATTTGGGGCTTTACTCCACTTCATGACGTAATCCATGAGTGTGCCCTTGAAGCCAGTTCAGAATAGGACTAAATGCCTCTTCACTGATATCCTAGTCAGGACTTATCCCTGGGAGTTGCCTTTCCCAAGGCTGAAGCCATCTTGGGACCGGCCCTAGAGCTTTGGCAGCGTCCAGCATCCTGCCCAGCAACCTCCACCAGTATGTGGTCCCTACAGGGTCCCTTTCAAGATTCTCAGACCCCAGAACTCTTGTACACCTTCCTTCCCCTTGATCCACCAGATGGTGGTCAAGGCCCAGAAGAACAAGGCATGGATGGTAATGATAGCTCCAGACTAGCCCATATAGTTCTGGTACCCAGATCTCCACAGCCTCAGCAGCAGGCCTCCATGGTGGTTGCCACTTTGCCTGGACCCGCTGATCAGGCAACAAGGGGAAGGTCCTGCACCCAGACGTTTGATCCCTGCACCTCTCAGCTTGGTTCCTGAGCAGCTAGGGTTCCAGGCCTTGGGTCTCTCGGAAGCTGTGGAAGGAGTGGCCTCACAAATGCTATGTATTCAAATGGAAGAAGTTCTCAATATGGTGCCAGGGCAAGGAGTTTAATCCCCTTGCCTGCCCTTTGGTGATCATCCATAATTACCTCTGGTGCCTCTCTGTCAGGCCTGCGGGCAATGACCCTTATGGTGCACCTGGCAGCCATCTCTGCCTACTGGGTGCGGCATGATAAGCCAGCGGTGGCCCAGGATAAGGTGGTTGGGTGTTTTTGTAAAGGCCTTGACCACTTATCCTGTCCTGTGCACAAGCCACCGCCTCCTTAGGACCTACTGGTGGTGCTGGCTATGCTCATGGACAAGCCATTTAAACCAGGGCACAGCTGCGAGATGTCACACCTGGAAAATGACCTTCTTGGTGCCTATCACATCAACCAGCAGGATTAGTGAGCTCAGGTATTCTCGGTGGAGTCTTCTTATCTTGTCATCCACAAGGACAAGCTCATCCTTTGTCCCACCTGAAGTTCCTCCTGAAGGTCATATCGGAGTGTCACCTTAACCAGGTGATTAACCTTCCAGTATACTTTAAAAACACTTCTTCAGAGACTGACTGCCGGCTCCATACTTTGGACCTGTGGAGAGTGCTCACTTATTATAAGGAGCGTATGGCTGACATACGTGGTGAGACTCGCCAGCTGTTTGTAACATACACTGAAACTATGCTGGCAGACAGGCAGCAAAATGGACAGTTGGCAGGGGGATAACATCCTGCATCAATCTGTGCAATAGGTTGCCTGGTAGGGAGCCTACCAAAGGGCTTAGGGCTCAATACACCAGACATACCACTGCCTCTGTGACTGTTTCCAGGGACATCCCTGTACAGGAGATCTGCAGGGTTGCTACGCTGCCTGTTCAAGAAAGCACACACCTTCATCTCCCATTACATTATTGACATCATGTCATATTGGGATGCTGCTTTTGGGGCCTCAGTTCTTCAGTCTGTGTTTGCCATATAGGCGTGCGTGCCTTGCCCCCTCCTCCTGGAGATCTGCTTGGAGTCTGCCAGTGTGTGGAGAGTGAACCGTATCAACGCCCTTAGAAATATGGGTTATTCGCCTGTAATTTTAGTTTTAAGAGTGGTATACAGTTCACCTTCATACAACCTACCCGGCCTCCCATACAAGTGTTGAATGGATCCCTGCTTCCAGTGTGGAAATATCTGACATCATGGGGAAGAGTTGGAGGATATACCACCAGGGTGGTGGGAGGAGCTTAGCTTAAAGACATCCTTCGAAGCAGTCTATTCTAACCCCAGTAATACTCTGGTATTCCTAACTTTCTGCAGTGTCCCTTTAAGCCAGAACTGCCTGGAGAAGATAAAACACATGCAAATGATGGAACTCTTTGCACATGACAACTATTCAAATGCTGCCTTGAACTAACTGCCTTAGTTCTAAAACCCCTCAGATTTCACTCTCTACCTGTAAAGTCTAGTCGCTCGGAGTCTCGCTCTTCAACTTGTTCCTGTGACGTGAAGAAACTTATAAAAATATGTAAGTATTTTTTTTTTTCATTTGCTGCCTTTTACTTTACCTAATTTTACTATTATTTTAGTATTTTTTTATTGGTTCTTCCCGGTTCGGTATAACTGGTGGCGAACCGAGTTATTTTACTTATTTTCATGGTTTTCTGACTAAAAAAGCGCATTCGTTTTGCTTAACTATATTTTAAAATATTTAATTTTGTAACCACTTTATTGGTTACTGAACCGCTAGTCCCGGTTTGTTTGCTTCATCGGTTCCAGTTCCCATCGGTTTCTTATAACCGACCACAACAGCTAACTTTTGTTAAAACGTTAAAATTACTTAGCGGTTAACATGTTGATCGGTTACCGATTAAAATGTCAGAGAAACCTAAAAAGAAAACCGGTGAACTTAAAAAATTGTTCAGATTGTGGGGAAGTGCTTACTAAGGCAGACAAACATAGTTTATGTGTGGCTTGCCTTGGCTATGAACACCTTAAGGAAGATTGTGATATCTGTAAAACCTTCCCAGAGAAAACAGTGGAGAAACGCCTGGAACAGCTTAAGAAAAAACTTCCTCCACCTAAGGGTCCCTCTGGCTCTGACCAGCCAATATTCTCTTCTGCTGTGGGTGAAACCACTACAATAATTGCCTCGACCCCTGAGATGGGTGATAAGGGCAGTAAGAGGCTTGCTGAACTGGCTGACTCCCCGGTTCCCTCTAAAAAGAGAAAGAAAGGAAAGCACACAGAACCCCAAACTGAGAAAATGGGTACTTCTGTGTGTGCTCTGGCTCTGCCTTCTCCTCAAGAAATAGCTCAGGCCTTTTAAAGTGGTACAGGCCTTACAGGGTCTTTTTCCCACTGGCCTGCAGCCACCTGTTCAGGCCCTGACTGGACAGACTGGCAACACAGGTAAATCCTCATTTATGGAGGAAGACGATTACGGTGAATGTGAGGAGGAGGAGGAGGAGGAGGAAGGGGAACCTATTGAGCCTGAGATATCCCCTGAGCAAGATTTCTGTTCCTCCTAGAACCACTGAGGATTATTCCTCACATTTTACTTTTGTGAGGAAAATGGCTGATGCCTTGGACATCACCACAAGGGAAGAAACAGAGGATGAAGAGGAGGTGAAATACCTTGAAATGATGGGGTTAACCCCCACTAAGACATTTCTCTTACCTATCAATAAATTCTTCAAGAAAGATGCACTGAAGATTTTACAGACCCATAATTCTGTCCCCCCTCTTGATAAGAGGCTGGATAAGAAGTACTAATTGGAAAGGGAAGGGGCAGAGTTTTTGTTTTCCCACCCTGACCACCGGGAGAGGTGGTGCAGGCAGCTGCCTGTGACAAGGCTAAGGTGCCTCTGGCTTCTTACCCACCAGATAAGGAGTCCAGGAAGATTGACAGTATGGCCAAAAAATTATACTTGTCAGCTTCCTTGGCTATTAGAAAGGCAAATTTCCAGGCTTGCGCTGCCCAGTAACAGAAGTCTTTATGGCAGTCTGTACTGGCCATGGCACAAAAAGCCCCTTCACCATTGTCTGATGACCTGACAGAAACTGCCAGGTTTGGCTTAGAGGCAGCCAAGTATCCGTTCCAGATGGCTGCTGATACCAATGATACAGCAGCCAGGTGGGTGGCAAACACTGTTGCTCAACGTAGGCTTGCCTGGCTAAAAAGCTACAAATCTTACCCAGGATACTCAAACAAAGGCTCTGGATTTCCCCTTGGAGAGAAATTCATTTTTCGATGAATCAACAGTGGCTCATATGAAGAAGGTTTATGAATATAAGACCACCTTCAAGAGCAATTCTCCTAAGGCGAAAGCCTCACTATCCACCAGACGCTATGGAAGGGGAGGCAGGGGTAGGTCCTTTTACACTAGGCCCTTTTTCTGGGCAATCGCTGCACCCCAATACCAACAGTACCCCCCGGCAAGGGTACTTCGGAGGTAGGGCAGAAGGGGTTCCAGGCGGGGATCTCAAATCCAGCCTCAACCCCAGAGTAAATAAGCACCCTGATGTGTTTTCACAGGCAGCCTCCTCCCTACCTGTCTGAGGCAGACTGTATCACTACCTCCAGGCTTGGCAAAGATCACCACAGACAAGTGGACCCTGGAGGTAGTGAGTCAGGGACTGTCTCTGAATTTCAAATCCCTTCCTCTTCTGAGAACCAGGGTGTTCAGTTCACTCTCCCTCGCAGAAAAGAAGCTGCTGGAGGCAGAGGTTCGAAACCTGCTGCTGTCAAAGACAGTGGAACCTGTCCCAGCTCAGCAGAAAGGAGAGGGTTTCTATTCAAGGTACTTCCTTACCACAAAGAAAAATGGGGCGTGGCGGCCTATCTTGGACCTCAGGGTACTAAAAAAGAATTTGAAAAAAAAAAAAAAAGTTCAAAATGGTAACTCTGGCACTGATTCTGCCAGCACTCCAAAAAGGAGACTGGTTGGCATCACTGGACCTTAAAGATGCCTATTTCCACATCCCCACAAGAGAGTCTCACAGAAAATACCTCAGGTTCAGACTCCCATCTGGCCATTACCAGTTTTCAACCCTGCCATTTAGCCTAACTTCAGCCCCAAAGGGTATTCACAAAGTGCTTGGCAGTGGTTGTGGCACGCCTTCAAAGAGGCATGGGTGGCAGTATAGCGCAGTGGTTTAAGGCTCTGAGCTGTAAATCTGGAGACCTGGGTTTGAATCCCACAGCCCCCATTTGCATACTGTGTGACCCTGAGCAAGTCACTTAACTTTCCTATGCTCTCAGGTTGCACCTGTAAACAAGCTTTCAGCTTAGTGTGTCTCACCTGGTTAAACAATTAGGAAAAAAAAGACAGGGTGTCACGGCGTTTCCACACTTGGACGACTGGCTGGTGGTAGGAAAATCACCAGACCAGGTCAGGCAACATCTGCAGACTACCCAAGGGCTCGAAGAGTTCCTGGGGTTCTTGATAAATCACAAAAAAATCAGTCCTCCTGCCTGCACAGGTGCTGCAGTTCATAGGAGCAGAGATCAACATCCTGCAGGGCAGGGCCCTTCCTACCTTTGGACAGGATAAAACGTCTCCAGCTGATTGCAAATTCATTCAGCCTGCACAAGCAAAAAAGTGCAAGACAGTTCCTATAGCTCCAGGTCCACGTGGCTGTGGCCACAGGCACAGTCCCTAGGCTCCAGGTTTCAGATGAGACATCCAGTTCCACCTAAGGGCACACTGGTGCCATAGAAGAGATCTCCTTTCGAAGCCGATTCCAGTAACAAAAACTTTGTTACAAGCACTTCAGCGGTGGAAAGAGGAATCCAACCTGAGGGAAGGGGTTCCTTTCTAACGAGAGTCCCCATCAATTGTTCTCAGAGCAGATGCATCTCTACTGGGTTGGGGTGCCCATTTAGTGGACCACAGATCCCAGGGCACTTGGTCAAGTGCAGAGTCACTCCAGCATATAAACTTGTTGGGAACTTAGAGCAGTGTTTATGGCACTAAAAGCCTTCACAACACTGGTACAAGGAAAGGTGGTACAGGTAAAAACGGACAATACCACCACAATGTACTACATAAACAAGCAGGGAGGCACCAGGTCGGGTCCTCTCTGCACAGAGGCCATGAACATTTGGAGCCTGGCTTACTCCTTGGGAGTTTCCCTGCAGGCTGCCCATCTGCCAGGAAAGGACAACACCCTAGCAGATACTGTGAGTCGAATCATCATGAATGGGCACTAAACAGGCAAGTGGTGGAAGTAATTTTCAGGTGTGGCCCCCCCAGAGATAGACTTGTTCGCATCCCACCAGAACCACCACCTGCTAAAATACTGTTGCCGACCACCAGATCAGGGCATGCTACCCCTGGATGCTCTGGCTTTGGACTGGTCAGGGAAACACCTATATGCTTTTCCACCCTTCCCTCTGGCAGGTGTACAGGGTATTGCTCAAGCTCAGGTCCCAGTCATCGTCGATGATCTTGATAGCCCCAGACTGACGCAGGTAGCCATGGTACTCTCTTCTGCTTTCCAAAGAATTGAGTTGAATGTAGGAGAGACCCAAGTGCCCCCTCCCAAAAAAAAAAGTGCTTCAGCAAAATAATATATGACAGGAAATGATGAAAGGCTACATTAAAGGGCTTTTCCTCTTGAGGTCTGTAGTAAAAGCTAGCTTTAGAGAAGGTGTCCATTTTATGAAGGGTACCTTTCCTCAGCAAGGAGAGGCGAGCTGGAGGTGTCAAACCTCAAAGTGCATTTTTCATATTCCACATCACTGGGAGATGAAGTTTTTTATAACTCTGCTAATGAGAGGGACAGTTTAATATCTCATAATGTTAAATGGGGAAGCAGAGAGAAAACTGAGACAGAAAGGGTAAGGGAGAGAGGCATGATGTATCCTCGGTGGCCAGGGAACAGAGGTTGTTGAATGTCTTTCAAGACGCGTTCCTAACTCAGCAGGTGGGGGAACCGACCAGGGAGGCGCAGGTACTGGATGTGGTCCTGGCAGACAGTGACCAGATTGGGGGCCTGGAGGTAAGGGACCCGTTGGCGGGGAGTGGCCATGCCACGGTCTGGTTCTGCCTGGACCTAGGACTGGTAGAAGGCTGCACAAAGACGGAGGTAACTGACTTCAGGGGGGCGGATTTTAAGGAAATGGGAAGGATCCTTAAGGAGCATTTGGATATGATTGGGTCAGACATGGATGCTGATAGTAAGTGGGAAATCATCAGGAGAGGGGTGCAGGATGCTACCAGCACCTGTGCAAGAGTAAGACGAAAATGCGGTAGGGCCCGAAAACCCTGCTGGTGGATCAGGGAGGTCCAGGAGGTGGTGCGGGGGAAAGAAGGCAGCCTATAGGCAGTTCAAGTGCTCAAGGAGTGAAAGTGATCGAGGGGAGTATGAGCTGATGGCTAGAAGGGCCACTAGGGTGGTGAGGGCGGCTAAGGCAAGGAAGGAGCAGAACCTGGCCAGGGAAATTAGGAGAGGGAACAAGGGGTTCTTTAGATACACTGGGGAAAAACGAAGGGTGAAGGGGCAGATTAGCAGGATTAAAACAAGGGAGAGATGGGCACAAGACCCGGGGAGCAGGCTGAGGTACTAAATGAGTACTTCACCTCAGTTTTCACCAAGGAAAATGGGGTGCTGCATCATACATGGGAGAAGACAGTGATACTGAGGAGGGGGACCCTTACCGATCGGGCGGATCTGGGAGGGGGGACATCACTGGCAGGGGGAGGCTAAGCAGGGAGAAGAGGTAGCGGAAGTGAAATCACAGCAGAGAGAGTGAGGGAAGCCCTCAGGTCCCTTAAGACAGAGAAAGCACCGGGGCCGGATAAATTACATCCCAGAGCGCTGAAGGAACTTGTGGATGTCCTGGCGAAACCCCTGGTGGAGCTTTTCACCATCTCTCTGAGGACAGGGTGGGTACCCCAGGACTGGAAGGTGGCGCATATAGTGCCTATCCACAAGGGGGGATCAAGAGAAGTGGCAGGGAACTACAGGCCTGTCAGCCTGACATTGGTGTTGGGCAAGGTGATGGAGGGCATTGTCAAGGAGAGGCTGGGGGGGGACCTGGAAAAGTCAGGGTGCCTGGACGATGGACAGCATGGGTTCGTCCAGGGGAAATCGTGTCAGAAAAACCTTGTGGAGTTCTATGACTGGGTGACGAGTGCCTTGGACCTGGGTAGACCAGTGGACGTCCTCTTTCTAGACTTAAGCAAGGCATTTGACTCTGTTTCTCACGAGGGCCTGTTGGATAAGCTTGGAGAAATGGGGGTGGGGAACCAGATGATCAGATGGATAGGCAGTTGGCTCCAGGACCGGACCCAGAGGGTCGTAGTTGGCAGGATAGTCTCATCCCCAAGGAGGGTCATTAGTGGGGTCCCACAAGGATCAGTCCTTGGGCCCCTCCTGTTCAACGCCTACGTCTCTGACATAAGGACAGGTATCAGGAGTGAGATGTCTCTTTGCGGATGACTCAAAACTGGGGGCGGTGGTGGATGGGGAGGAGGGGAGGGTGGCCCTACAGGGGGACCTGGAGGCTCTGGAAAGATGGTCTAGAAAGTGGAGGCTGAGGTTCAATGCAGGGAAATGCAAGGTACTGCACCTGGGGGCCAGAAACCCGGGTCAAGTGTACACCCTGGAGGGGGGATGCTACAAGTCTCAATGGCTGAGAGGGGCCTGGGGGTGGTGGTGGATGTCAAGATGAACAACTTGGAAACCTGTAGGAGGGCAGCAGCCAAGGCCAACAGGATGCTGGGACGCATCGCTAGGGGGATCACCTCCAGAAGGAGGGAAGTGATACTCCCTCTGTATAACTGCTTGGTGAGGCCGCACCTCAAGTACTGCGTGCAGTTTTGGAGGCCACACTTAAAGAGGGACATTGAACTTCTGGAGAGGGTCCAGAGGAGGGCAACCAAAATGATTTGGGGCTTGGGGGACAGGACCTATGAGGAGAGGCTCGAAGAGCTAAATATGTACGCATTGGAAGAGGGAAGGGACCGGGGGGACATGATAGAGGTCTTCAGGTACATGAAGGGGGTAAATAGTGGAGAAGCAGTCAGGGTGCTTCGAAGGAAGGAGGGAGGGCCGCTGGGGGAGATTCAGGGAGAAAGGAGGAGGTGCTACTTCACTGGGAGGGTGGTGGAGCCATGGAATGCGCTGCCTAGGGGCTGGTGGAGGCAGAGACGGTGGAGGGGTTCAAGAGGGGGTGGGACAGGTACAGGGGAAGGGTTCTGGAAGCAAAATCCAATGCAGCGAGAATATCCGGAACTGGGAAGGGAGAAGCCAGAGAAGGCGAGGGGGGCAGCAAGGTCAGCTCGCAGGGTGGGGGCTGACCAAATGAGCAGACACGAAAGACCGTTAGGCCTATTCTGCTGGCATCTTAGTATGTTAGTATTTGGTTAGGTAAATCTTGTTTCTACCAATAAGGATCTATCTAAAGCCACACTCGTGCCATCCTGATTCAAGGAACCAGCTTCTAGAAACTATTCAGTTTGTTTCAAACTGCAATCACATGCACATTACCACTTCTCCTCCATAGTTCCCTGAAACCATCATATCTTTACTTTCCACCAAAGAGATCAGCCACACCTGGGCTGCACTTTTTCAGTTGTTATTCAGTTCCGGCACCTCTTTTACTCTGAAGTTCTTTTTTGCTATATTTTTTTATTTTTAGCTGTGCTGTATTCATATTGTTTAGGAGGTGTGAAAAGCTAATTAAGTGTCATAAACTTATGCCATCTGCTAATTGTTCCAGTGAGTACCCAGAATGGCTGGGCTCGGTCCACGTCAATAATTTTCCAGATTATAACCTAACTGCACCAAGATGTTCAAAAAAAAACTGGAGAGTCAAGTAGTTGGAAGAGTCTCCAGCAAGTGAGATCATCTCCCTGTTCAGAACGAATAAAAAGAAAAAAGGGGAGGATCTGGTTCAGATTGGTTGGCATTTGGTCGGCACCGATCCTTCAAGGACCAGGCTGCCTCATTCTGATTGAATGGAAAGCACTGCAGTCCAGCACCAGGATCCCATCTCAGATTTTGGTTTCAAAACTACACAACCCACTGGCTTCAGTTTCCACTGCTTCTGATACGGGTTCTGCAACTGGGTCCCAGCACCAGTCCCACCCTTGGGGCTCACCGTGACCTCCTTTGCTTCCTGTCCTGCTTGGGGACCGTCCCCAGTACCAGAAAAATCGGACACCTTGAACTTTGGCCCCGGTCCTGGATGCAATACTTTACCAGTTATCATCAGTTTGGGTCCTGGTTTCCGGTACACAGGACTGTACTTTATCCCCGGGAGAACAGCAGGACCACCAAACATCACAAATTACAAATTGGGACAGGCTTCACACTTGGGTGTGGGTCTCTTAGTGCTGACTGTTAACCTTTAAATCACCTCCAAATTCTCAAATTGCACACCCTTGCCCAATGCTGAAATTGCACGTCCCCACCACATTCCATAGTTTTGCATCGCTGCCACATTCCAAAATTGTGCGTCATCACCACATTCTCAAATTGTGCATCCCAGCCACATCCTGAAGTGTGCATCCTTGCCATATTGCAAATTTGCACTTCTTCATTACATCCAAAAACTGCATCCCCAACACACTCTAAAATTGCATGTCCCAGCTAGATACTAAAATTATACACCCCTGCCACATTCTGAAATTGCAAAACTCCTTGCTGCATTCAAAATTGCATGTCTGGTCTGCACTTTCAGAATGCATGTACTTCATTCTGAAACGGTGCGTCACATTTTGAAATAGCCCACCCTCATCATATTCCAGAACTCCCTACTGCATTTATACATGAGATGCACTGGATTAGGGAGCTTGAAAAAATATTTGTGGTCCAGTGCTTGGTGAGTTTGCAGGGAGAGGATGAGGGGTTGTCTACAGAGAGGTAGGGGACACAAATTTAGTGTAGTGTATGGAGAAGGCAGCAGGGGGAGAAAATGGTGAAGGGAGGAAGCAGGAGGAGTATTGCAAATAGTGTTGGGTAGGAGGCAGAAAATAGGTTGCAGAACAAATGATCTCCTAGTAATTCTCAGTAATACATTAGTGGTGCTGGTGGAGGAAATGAAGTAGGAGAGAGACAGTGAAGGGATAGTTGGGGTGGGAAGGGGGAGTATGAGCCACGGTAGTATTGATCTAGCACACTAATGGTTATCAGGGTTCAGTAACCAGGTGTATTGGTGGTTTGGTTTATAAGAAGCATAATTTGAACAGGATGATTAACAATTTTCCAGGGGCTACAGTGGAGCACTTGAGAAGGACAATATGATACTGAAGGGGGGCTAAAAAGTGAGCCTGTTGTGGTGGTACTTGTGAACACTTTCTGTATACAGCAGGAGGAATGATGAGGACATCAGGCAGGACTAGAGAGAACTAGGGGCAGAGCTTGAGTGGGGAAGGGGTATAAAGCGGTGATTTCAGAGATTATGCCTGTTCAAATTGTTGGCCCAAACAGGACAAGCTCTGGTCCGTGCCAAAATGACTGCTAATGCATTACCCAGACAAGGATATACAGCATATACATTACCCAGGCCCCCTCCTTCCATTTGGAGCTTCCCTTTTCCCACTTGTATATCCCATAACCTTTGCCTCTTCACACATCCCTTCCCTCCTCTCTTCATTATTTGCCCTCTCCACAGTACCAGCTCCCTGTCTCTTCACCCCATAACTTGCTTCCCACACACATCCCCTGCCCCTCCCTTCATTGTCTGGCACTTCCCCAGTACCAGTACCCCAGCCCCTATTTCCTGACAGCTCCTCTTTACTTCCTGACTGCCCTATAATGTGTCCTCCCACCCCACTTTCACAGGTTAACCTACTTACCCCCCCCCCCCAACATTGGCTCCCCTGGCGGCACTACCACTGCGCATGGTAACCTCCCATATCACCTCTTGGGCCCTCTTTTTAGTCTCTGCCATTACTTCCCGCTGCAGCCTCCTTCTTGGCTCCGTCTGCCTGCTGCTGCAGGACCTTCGTCTTGTGCTGTACTGCAGGCTTGGAAGAGGGAGGGGGCAGCTGCTAGATGCCAGGGATTGCTTGGAATAGGACTTGCATGACCTGTACTTAGACACGGGAGGATATTGGGACTTGGGAAATCTGATTGGTGTCTTTTTTGTTTTAGAACTCCGTTTTATTATGACATTTGATACAGCATCATACCATTCAAAAGAAAAACTGTTACATTCAGAATTCAGCTTCCAGCCTGAAAACTCTGGCAGCCTAAGATGCACAAATGTCATTACTACCCCTCTGGTATTCTATGGAGAGTTGTCACTGCCCTTTAGAAATGTAAAAGGAGAAAAAGGAAAAAAGAAGAAAAAAAAAAAACAGATCAGTGTTTTTTTTAATCAACTTTATTTTCCTTGTGCTTATCTCTTGATGGTGCCCTGTCCCAGTTCCAGTCCAGAGTCACCTCCTAGTCGCTTCAGTACATCCTTCAGCCACTATTCCTCACCTGCCTGCTTACATGTTTCCACCAGCCCATTTTTCAGTGTACTGCAAGGCTGAGTACAAGAATGCCAAGCCATGGACAATGGGAGGGCTGTGCTTTTATTTTCTTTCTTCCATACAGGTTTTTCTCCCTTTGAGGCACTGAGCAGATGCCACTCAGGTTCTCTTGTCAAGAGGACTCGTTCTGCCCCCCCCAACTCAGGGGCATCATCTTACCTGCCCCGTGCTCCCTTCTTCCATTTTCTTTTCTTTATCCCGAGACCCTGGTAAATGGATGTGCATGCACATGGAGGCACACATGCTGTCTGAGGCTCTGGTAATGGCCTCTTCCTCCCACCCGGCCTAGCGTCAGGTCCCCCCCAGGCGTGGCGCTGCCACCAAACCTCCACCTGGTGGCAGCCAAGAGCCGGGAAATCCCATGTCTCTATCCAGGAGAGGAGAGCTGCCTGGCGTCGATCCAACTCATTGCCCTCCCACCCCCTGGCCGACCCCTGGTGACCCATGCTCGTTCCCAAACAGGGTCACTAGCATGGGAAGAAGTAAGGCGCTAGCACCATGGTCCTCTTTGCCACTGGGCCTATGGAGGGCTGTGCATTTGAGTGCCCAGTGGATGTGTGTGGAGGTAGGCTGTTCTGTCATTCTTGTTGCAGTGGTGATTCAGCCTCCCCGGCCCCCCAGTTGTGTCCCTGCCCACCTCCTTCTTTATAAGCAGTTTTTTCCCCTGGAAGTCCAGTGACTTCTGGTGTCTGTTTCCACAGTTTTTGAGTGTTTCACCCTGCTGGTGGTATTTGATGCAGAGTCTGCCTCTTCCCTCCCCCCAATCTATACTCTCAGTTAATAGGTGCACATGAGCATATTGCTTTTTGACAGCATTCACCCTAACATGATGTGCAGAATGTGATTCTGGGAGGATTTCGATGCCAAGATAGTGAGAGGAGGGTCTATGCCAGTTTACGTCTCTCTCTCTCCCCACAGTTCTTACATTCATTTGTTGGTTGGCATTTATGGAGGTGGGTGGGTTAGATGTTGAGTGGGAAGAGGGAGGTGTTCTTGTCTTTTTTGGCTGGGAGGGGGTGGGATGGGGTGCTGCTGAGTGGGTGAGGGAAGGAATGTTTTACTGATTATTTTGTTGGGACTGGGGGATTAGTGCAGTTGCTACTGAGGGGGAAGTGGGTTCATCATTATACTTGGGGGCTGTAGAGAGGAGAAAGGTGGGATAATGAGAGGTTGGGGCAGGGGGACTTAGTTTTTAAAGCCTTTTGAGCCTTTTTAAAAAACGTGCTTTGTGCTGCGAATTGTTGGTGAAGTGCAGGCTTAGCGTAGTTTTGCCCTTGGCTGACAAGCTGCAGGAAAAGGAAGATTTTGCTGTACTCCTAGCTACAAGTCTTCCCCCGACTTGACTCTTTGGAGTTCTTTATAAGGCTCTACAAACCAAATAGTTCTGTTTAGAGAGAATGTTGCATGCCTAAATGCAGTTCAGTATGTCACTTAGGGGGGAAAAAAAAAAAACATTGGTTGACCTAATCAAATTCAACATGGACTTACTGTATTAAAAAAATGAGGGTTACTCACCTGTAACTGTAGATCTTACTTCGAGAGGGCTCTTGCAGTAGGTAATTACATATAGGACTTAAGCTGGCAGGCATCAGGACCCCACGGAAAAATTTCTAGCTAGCAGTCTCTGGCGGGGACCACCCCCACGTCAGGTGACCGACGTCAGTATAAAGAGGGCGGTCCCCCACGCCTCTCGCTTCTTCCAGTTCTTTTTTTCCTACTGCTAGTCAGGGAAGTGCCTCACGGTAAAGTTCACTGCTCGTCAGTCTGTCATCGTAGTTCTACCATAGGTTTTTTCTCAATTTATTCAATATTAAACTTTTTTGGTGGTGTATGTCGTCCCCTACACCCTCCGTTGCACAAGAAGAAGTGCGACTCGTGCGGCACCCAACCCCCGCACAAGGACGGTCACTCCCAGTGCCTCTTCTGTCTGGGCCTGGATCACCCCATGGAGAAGTGCCAGCATTGCCTGAAATTCAACGCCGCCACCTGCAGATGGAGGCAGCAGTCCCTGGAGGCCCACATCCTTAAAAAGAAGATGACCTCCATGGAGAAGGAGCTGAAAAAGCTTTGTCAGGCCTCGACTTCCCCCAAGGGCCACCATAAAAAGAAAGATAAGGAGAAGCACCGGGACCGGGACTGCTCTTCCTCGACCACCGTGACTTCGGCTGGAGTCGCCGTGTTAAAGGTAATGTCCCTCCGGGGGACCGCTCCGTGACGGCCATTTTGGAGGCTTCCAAGACAGTGTCGGCCCACCCCTCTGGCTCGGGCTATTCGAGTGCCACTGGGCTAAAGGAGGCTTCCACTCCCAGTAAGACCGCCGCCGCGCAGCCTACTGGTGTGAGTGGCTCCAGTAAGCTGGACGTCAGCTCCTCTGACACCTGCCCGGAGAAGGCCGCTAAGTTGCTCGACACCTCGGGGCAGCGCACGGCCTCTGTTCTGCCCGACCAGACCGCACTCCCATCGCGGCCTGCCACAGGGGACGGTTCCGCTAAGTCGGACGACGGCTCCTCCGACATCTGCCTGGAATCCGCCGGTAAGTTGAACGTCAGACCTTCTGACGCTTGCACGGCGTCTGAGCCGACGCTGGACCCTAAGTATCTGTCCGCCGTCCCTGGCTCCCCGCAGCCTTTGCTGCCTTCCGAGGTCCCAGCGTCTCCTCAGCCTGACCCCGGAGATTTTCCCCTTCCTCTCCGGGCAATGCCGGGGATCCTAGCACGCTTCCGTCAGGTCTACCTCCTGCTGGGCCGGACGACCTGACATCGGTTCCTTGAACGCCGGGTCTGATGCTGGTACTCCCGTCACCGGGCAACATCCCTCTTCCTCTCCCGGATGCCGCCCCCACACCTCCTGTCCCAGGCCCGCCTGCTGGGCGCCCTCCCAGGCTGTCTGCCCCGGCAGACCCCCCCCCTCGGTCCCTGGGTATCCGACTCCATCTTTTCCGACGCTGTCATACCCAGGTCCAGCAGTATCCGGCACCCCAGTACCCGGTGCTGGCCTATCCGACGCCACAGTACACAGTGACCTACTACCCGACGCCGGGTTTCCTGCCGTCGGGGTATGGATATGCTCAGTACGGATATGCCCAATATCCGTACCCCCCCTCATCCTTCTCCACCACCCCCCTCAGCCGCTGGTGGATCTGAAGGAGACTCTGGCCTCCTGGTGGGCTGAGGCCAAGGCTCAGCTCACCAGGGAGGTAGAGTGCTGTCTTCCAACAATGGTGCCAGTTTCGGTCCCTGTACGTCGGAGTCGAGAGACTCCCTCCCCACCCCCGGATACCAGAGGTGAGCCCTCTGGTTCCAGGGCAGGGCAGGATACGCTTCCCCGAGGGCTTCCTAAGAGGTCCTTTCCTCCCTCGCACCGGGAGGAAGAGTCTTCTTCTTCCTCGGAAACCTCGGATGACTCCGATGGTTGTTCCGACCCGGACAACAAGCCCCGCTCTCCGGATAAGCCCAGGCCGAGGACTCCTCCGATGTCTCCTCCGGAGGATCCTGCTTTCACGGAGTTGCTGCACACAATCCAAGAGGTTCATCAGTGGCATTCTTTGGAGCCGGATCCACAGCATAAGAAACTCGCTGCGCACCTGGATCTGCCAGAGACTGCTCCGACCTTGGTGCCACCCTGGATTGAACCTCATGCCGACCTTGTTTCCACTATTTGGAAGCAACCGTCGGCCATAGCCCCTCTTCCTAGGAAGTCGGATAGGCGTTATCAGGCTCCAGAGGGTGTTAACTTCCTTAATTCTCACCCTTGAGCTGATTTGGTCGTGGTTAGCGCCGCTCACGGTAGGACAGCTAACCCAAAGCACTTGAGCTCGTTGCCACCTGACAAGGAATCTTGCCTTCTGGACCAGTACGGAAAGAAGGTCTACGCTTCTTCCACTCTGGGTATCAGGGCCCTGAATTACGTTAGTCATATGGGTGATTACCAGAAGGCGATTCTTAGTGAGGTGGAATCCAAGTTGGACTCCCTTCCTGACTCTCAGATGAAGCAGGAAGTGGCTGGTCTAGTCCGCTCTGCATGTTTGGCCAGTCAGCACATTCTCCATGCCACGTACGATGCAGTGGACGCTGCTGATAGGAGTTTGGCTTTTGCCGTGGGTTGCAGCGTCATGCCTGGCTCAGTGTGTCAGGATTGGTCTGGAGGTGCAGTCTGCTATCCAGGACGCGCCCTTCAGGGGTTCGGTGCTGTTCGGTGGTGATGTCAAAGACCGATCTGCAGGAGAAGGGGACTGCACTGAAGTCGTGGACTCCATGTACAAACCCCCTCAGACTCAGCGTCATCCCTTTCGCAGACATAATCAGCAAAAGGTGAAACCTCAGGGAAAGCGGGCCAATAAACGTCGAGCCCCTCCGACTGCCAAGCCCCCTGCCAGCCAAAAAAGCAGTGGGGGCTTCAGCGGCGACACTGCCTCACATCACCTGACTCCTTTCCTCTCCCACAGCCTCTGGGGTTTCCAGAGGAACTGGTGGGAGGGAAGTTCTCCCTCCATCTTCCGGGTTGGGAGAGGATAACTTAAGACACTTGGGTGCTCCAGCTGATCGCAGAAGGACACTCAATAGAGTTTCTTCGGAAACCTCCTTGAAAACCACCCCCCAGGTCGTCGTACTCACAAGAACATCATCTTCTGGTTCAGGAAGAAATTTCCACCCTTCTCTTGAAGGAGGTGATAGAGCCCATCCTCCTCCCTCTTCAGGGGATGGGGTACTATTCCCATTTCTTCCTGGTCCCGAAGAAGTCAGGAGACGTGAGGCCGATTCTCGACCTCACCTTCCTGAACTTGTTCGTGGAGTACAAAAGGTTTAGGATGCTCTCTCTCTGCAGGGTCTCCTGCCCCTCCTTCAGTCGGAACAGTGGCTGTGCACTCTGGATATCAATCAATCAGTCAATCAATCCATCTTTATTTAGCCAGGAGAAACATCGTTGAGAAGAACTCATTTACAAGATGGACTTGGTAAACATTACATATGAGACATAATAACATTGGAGTATTCAATACACATCCTCATAGAGTAGATAGATTAAACATTTACAACATACAATTGGGTGTTTATGCCAAATGGTTAGGAAATATACAGATGGGTTGAGGCAAGGTACAAAAATAAAAATAAAATGAATATGATAGACATTCTGTTGGCTAGATTGGTAGAGCTAACACAAATTGGTTTTGAGAAAAATACAATTCACAAAGTACTCAAGAGTTCCAATAGCTAGCTGTACCAGCCCATACTGATAGTGTTAAAACTGACTGATGGATGCCAGGTCAGTGCCAGTAGGTCAAGGGTCTGCACGAAGGAGAGGTCAACTCTGAAGGGTGAAAAAACAGATCTAGAGAAAGGAGTAAGAGTCCAGGGCAATGGCTATCTGAGGTATTGTAAATGTGTGGGCCAGAAGACGTAGGTATGCTGGATCATTTATAAGGGAAGTAAGAAACAGAGAGAAGACATGAGAGGTGATAACATAAGGGTTTTATGAAGCACACTTGTAAATTTCTTTAGCCGTCCAGACCAGTGGACATTTTGTGAAGCACCCTTATAATTTTCTGTAACACTCATGTCTAGTAGACAAAGGTAGGGGAAAGAGGAAGGGGTGTTAGCATGGGGGTTTTAAGATGAACAATTACAGTTTTCTGTGGCCATGCTTACCTGCATATCCCTATTCGCCCTTCCCACCTCAAATACCTACATTTTGTGTTCCAGGGGGACCACTACCAGTTCAAGGCCCTCCCATTTGGTGTCTCCTCTGCGCCCTGAGTGTTCACCAAATGTCTGTCAGTGGTAGCGGCCTACCTGCGTACCCAGGGGATGCAGGTTTTCCTGTACCTGGACAATTGGCTCCTGGCGGCCCCGTCCAGGGAGGAACTCCTGTGCTTCCTCTCCCTTACCCTGTAGGTTTTTGCCTGCCTGGGTATTACCGTCAACCAGACCAAGTCCCACTTGATCCCGTCCCAGAGGCTTCAGTTTATCGGGGCAATCCTGGACACGACCTCCGGCATGGCTTTCCTGCCACTGGACCACACTACAGGCTCAGGTCAGCCTGTTGTCCAGCCGCAGGCAGGTCAGCGCAAGGTCGGTCCTTCGCCTCCTTGGGCTCATGGCGGCTGCGATTCCGACAGTCCCTCGCGCTTGGCTCCACATGAGAATTTCTCAGTGGACGCTTTGGTCTCAGTAGGATCAGCTGGTGGACACCCAGATCAACTCTGCTCTGGTCTCCACTCCTATGGCTCAGGACTTGCAATGGTGGATGGTTCAAGAGAACCTTTGCTGGGGAGTTCCCTTCTGTCTTTCTTCCCCCTCCCAGACGCTGACTACGGATGCCTCGGTCGAGGGTTGGGGAGCCCACCTCGGGCCTCACAGGACCCAGGGCTCCTGGTCCAAGCTCGAGAAATCTCTTCACATGAATGTGCTCGAGCTGCAGGCTGTGCTGTACACTCTTCAGGCTCTGCATCTGCTTCCCGGGCACCTGGCTGTCCAGACGGACAACATGTGTGTGGTCTGGTACATCAACAAACAGGCAGGAACTCGTTCTTACCCTCTTTGCAGGGAGGCAATGCAAGTTTGGGATTGGGCAGTGCAGCACAACCTTCACCTCACAGCAATTCACGTCCCAGGGGTCGAGAACACGTTGGCAGACCAGCTCAGTTGGTCGTCTGCTCACACTCACGAGTGGGAACTGGATCAGGGGGTAGCAGATGATAATCTTCGTACGTTGGGGAACACCACAGGTAGACCTGTTCGCATCCCCTCACAACACAAAACTTCCAAACTTCTGCTCACTTGCTCCAGGGCACGGCATTTTTTGGAGAGATGCTCTGTCTCTAGACTGGAAGGGCAGATTCGTCTATGCTTTCCCCCGATCCCCTTGATTCCGAGGGTCTTACAGAAACTCAGCTCAGAAGGAGCTTGAATGATTCTGATCGCTCCTTTCTGGCCCAGGCAAGTTTGGTTCTCTCTTCTGCAACAGTACTCCGAGGAACCTCCTCTTCCTCTTCCTCATCCTCTGTCGCAACTTTTACTGACCCAGGATCAGGGGACCCTGGTCCATCCAGGCCTCAAGTCCCTTCAGTTGCACATGTGGCTCCTGCAGACGTAGCTCAAGCCTGATTCGGGGATCCCCAGTAGCTGAGATTCTGGTGGAGGCCAGGAAACCCTCCACCAGATCTATTTATGCCATGAAATGGAAACGGGTCACCATCTGGACCGCCTCCAAAGATTTTGAGCCTTTCTCGTGCTTTGTTGGGCAGCTTCTGGATTACTTGTGGCACCTCTTCGATCTGGGTCTCAGTCATTCATCCTTGAAGGTTCACATGGTGGCCATTTCGGCCTACCATGTCCCTTTTGCAGACAGGACGTTTGCTCAGCTGGAGGTCTCTAAAACCTTTCTTAGAGGGGTCCTCCACTTGAGACCCCTATCTGGGTTTTGGCCCCTCCTTGGGATCTGAATGTTATTCTCAAGAAGCTTACTCTGCCTCCTTTCGAGCTGGCAGCCTCAGCAGACCTGAAGTTCCTCTCGTGGAAGACTCTTCCTCGTGGCCATTACTTCTGCTCGAAGGATTTCCGAGCTCCAGGCCTTCATGTGCAAAATCCTGTATTTGATTTTTCACAGGGAACGTGTGGCTCTGCATACCAACCCTACGTTTCTACCCAAGGTGGTAGCGGAATCTACGCTGAATCAATCCATAGAGTTACCTGCTTTCTTTACGCAGCACTCCAATCAAGGGGAGTACCTCCTGCATACTCTGGACTGGATGTTCACCGGATTCTGAGATACTACACCAACAGGACGAAGGATCTCAGAAAGACTGATAAACTGTTTGTCTCTTTTGCTCATAAAAGAGAAGGCAATGCTGTTTCCAAGCAATGCCTATCTAAATGGTTGGCTCATTGTAGCACTTTCTGTTGTAACAAGTACAACAAGACCCTGCCGGGTCAAGTCAGAGGCCACTCTACCAGAGGGGTTGCTGCCTCTGTGGCTTGTTTCAAGAATGTGTCAGCAGCAGACATTTGTGCAGCCGCCACTTGTACTTCTGTCTATACCTTTACGAAACATTACAGTTTGGACATTGCCTCTCGCCGTAGAGCAGGCTTCGGGTTGACTGTTCTGCAAGGTCTCCTTTCCTAAGGCCTTCACAGTCAGAGGGTCTACTCCTGAGTAGTTTTCCTGCTCCCGTTTGCTTCTCCTTGTTCCAGACTGCTTGGGACTCAGTCCTATATGTAATTACCTACTGCAAGAGCCCTCTCGAAGTAAGGTAGTACAGTTACGTAAGAACTTACCGTAACAGTAGATCTTCGAGAGAGGCTCTTGCAGTAGATATTACCTTCCCACCCTCCATCACCCTAAGCTTTTCCAGCTCCTTTTCCAGGCTGGGAAATATCCGCTTCTCTCTCGTCTCGCCTTTTGGCCTTTGGCAGGAAAGAACTGGAAGGCGGGCGTGGGGGACTGCCCTTTATACTGACGTCGCGTGACGTCAGTCACCTGACTTGGGGCGGCCCCCCGCCAGAGACTGCTAGCTAGAACTTTTTCCGTGGGGTCCTGACACCTGCTGGCATCAGTCCTATATGTAATTACCTACTGCAAGATCCTCTCTCGAAGATATACTGTTACGATAAGTTCTTACTTAACTGTACTTTTTAGGAGTGGTACAGTATATGGTGTACAACCACACTTCTGGGAATGCTCCTTTCCCTTTAAGAATCTGGCCAGAACATTGTTAAGCTAGCTCCTCCCACCCACCCACTTACCTGAGTAGTATACTCCTCGTTACCGCCCTGTGACGTCAGATTTTGTGCACTGGAAGCAAGAAGGTGTGCCACTTGCCAGGGGAGGTTGGGTGGGTTGTGTGAATGTATACCATATACCACTCCTAGAGTTAAGGTTACAGGTGAGTAACCCTCATTTCTAGGATCGTGGATATGGTGTACTATCCACATTTCTGGCAGACCCCAAGCAGTTCTCTGAGAGGAGGGGGCAAGGCGCACACTCTCTGTTTGGGAAGATGAGTCTGGAGAACCGAGGCCCCAAAACCAGCATCCCCACGTGACTCAAGGTTGATGTGATAGTGGGAAATGAAGGTGTGTGCTGACTTCCAGGTAGCAGCCCTGCAGATTTCCTTTATATGGACATCCCTGGAAGCAGCCACCAAGGCAGTGGTATATCTGGCGGAATGAGCCCTAACCCCAACAGGAGGCTCCCACAAGCCAAGCTGTAGCAGAGGTCGACACAGGAGACTATCCACCTGCCAGTCGTTGCTTAACTGCTTGTCTGCCAGGTTCAGCTTTAGCGTAGGTGACAAAGAGCTGGCTGACCTCACCCCAAACTCCAGCCATGTGCTCCTTGTAATAAGAGAGTGTTCACCTCAGGTCCAATGTGTGGAGCCTGGGCTTGGCTTCTGTGGTTGGGTTTGTAAAGTATACCGGGAGGTACATCACCTGGTTAAGGTGAAACTCTGAAACAACCTTCAGGAGGAACTTCTCATTGGGTTGGAGGACAGATTTATCCTTGTAGAAAAACAAATAATGAGTTTCAGGCACTCTCTTTGGAGTCTCCTTGTTGCTTCTAGTGGAGGTGATGGCCACCAATAAGGCAGTCTTTCATGATAGGTGGGGGATGTGACACCTGTGCATAGACTCAAAATGGCTTGCCCATGAGCATAGCCAAAATCAGCAGCAAGTCCCAAGGTGGTGGTGCTTCACGCACTAGCAGGGACAGGTGGTCTAGCCCTTTAAAGAAGTGCCTGACCACCTTCTCCTGTGTCACTGTCGGCATATCAGCCCACGCCCGGTATGCAGAGATGGCTGCCAGGTGCACATTGAAGGTGATCGACTGAAGGCCCAACTGAGAGAGGGACCAGATGTATTCCAGAATGCTCGCCACTAGCCAAGACATGGGGTTTAGCTCCTTGCCCTGACACCAGATTGAAAACTTCTTACATTTGAAGGCATAGCACTGGTGAGTTGACAGTTTCTGAGAACCTTCCACTAGTGAAGGACTTTGTCAGAAGGTCCCAAAGCCTGGAACTCTAGCCACTCAGGAACCAGGCTGTAAGGTGCAGGAACTGAAGATCCCAGTGAAGGACCCTCCCCTAAGAGCAAGATGATGGGTTCGGGCGAAGTGGCAGTCATCACAGAAGTCGGGTGCTGCTGAGGCTGAGGAGATCTGGGTACCAGAACTGGCATGGCCAGTCTGGAGGCACCAGTATCATCCACGCCTTGTCCCGCCAAACCTTGATCAGGACTTTGAGGATCAGGGGAAGGGGAGGAAAGCTGTACAAGAGGCCATCACAGAAGCTGGGTGCTGCTGAGGCTGAGGAGATCTGGGTACCAGAACTGGCATGACCAGTCTGGAGGCACCAGTATCATCCACGCCTTATCCCTGCAAACCTTGATCAGGACTTTGAGGATCAGGGGAAGGGGAGGAAAGCTGTACAAGAGACCTGGAGTCCAGGGCCTTGCAAAGGCATCCCCCAGCAGTGTCTTGCACTGAGGGGGGTGGGCACAAAACATCCTCAGCTTTGTGTTCTCCGGGGAGGCAAATAGATAGACTTGGGGTGTGCCTCACTTGGAGAACAGGTGATGAACTACCTCCTGGTGAAGGGACCATTCGTGAGACACCTCACCCACTTGGCTGAGGGCGTTCGCCAGCTGGTTGGACACGTCAGCCACATGAATTGCCAGAAGGTAATTGTCCAGACTGTGAACGGCCATCCAGGTGCGGAGAGCTTCCCTACTCAATGGGAGGGAATGTGTCCCTCCCTGTTTGTTGAGGTAGCACATGGTTGTTGTGTTGTCCGTCTGGACATGGATGACCTAACCCTGTACTACAGGAGTGAAGGCCATCAGTGCCAGACACACTTCATGAAGCTCCATCAGGTTGATATGACATCGAGACTCTTCAGGGGTCCAGATCCCATGGACTCTATCGTCCGCCTGGTGGGCTCCCCATCCCATCAAAGAGGCATCAGTCATGAGAGTGACCATCAGCTCTTGGTGGACAAATGGGACTCCTTTCTGCAGATGCTGCATTATGAGCCACCACTGGATGGCGCCCCACATCAGCTGCGTCACCGAGACCCACCGGTCCAGGTGACCAAGGTGATGAGACCATTGACTGCTCAACTCCCACTGCAAGGGATGCATCCACCAGCTTGCCCACCGGACCATGCTGGTAGTAGCCGCCATGTATCCCAGCAGGTGCAGGAAGTCCTGTGCAGGGTGCGATTGCCAACCCGAAATGAGCGGCCAAAGGAGGTAATATCCTCTGCCCTGTTCTGTAGGGAGATGAGCCTTGGTTTGAGGGAAGTCAAGCTTCACCCCAATGAATTGGATCACCTGAGAGGGGCTTAGTTCTGACTTGACTGTATTGTTCTGGAGGCCTAAGGTCAAGCAGGTCTGAAGGATCAGATCTCTGGACCACTGCACCTCCGATCTGGAGGAATCAGCGATCAGCCAGTTGACCAGCTAAGGGTACACCCGGACAACTCTGCACTGCTGGGAAGCTTCCTCCACTGCCATGCACTTGGTAAAGACCCTGTGGTCTGAGGAAAGGCCAGATGGCATGGCCTGGAACTCGCACAGGATGCCTTCCAAGCGGAACCTCAGGAACCACTGGTGGGATGGGTGGATGGGGATGTGGAAGAAGGCATCCTGAAGGTCCAGGGAGCAAACCACATGTTCTGCTCCAGGAACGGAATGATCTGATTCAGAGTGACCATCCTGAACTTGGCACAGCCTCAGGAACTGATTGAGGTCGTGAAGATCCAATATGGGGCGCCAACCCCTTGTCTGCTTTGGAACCATAAATTATCTGGAAACAAATCCTGGACCAGCCATGGGGTCCCGGACATGGGCCGCAGCTCCCTTCTGGAGGAGCTGGGCGATATCCTCTCAGAGGGCGGACAACATGTCCACGGACATCACGTCTTCCCGTGGGGCATGGACTTGGCTGGTCGGGGAAGCCTCGAATTCCAGAGGCAACCCTCGACCTACCACCTCTAGCATTCTTCTGTCCATGACAATAGTAGACAAAGCAGAAGTGAAGTGGCAGAACCGGCACCCTGTGGGTGGTCCTGGGCTGAACAGGATGGACAGGGGAGGGTGCCATGTCATAATAGAGATTGCAAAACAGTGATCGCTATTATGATGAGTGTATATCCCCGAAAAGCAAATTGGCGATAAACACTTCCAGTGGCCTGGCGCACACCCCTCCTCATGGGGGCTTTGCCTCCCGCACCCCCTGAATTTAGATTCTCAACTCCAGTGGGGTGCATGTTGGAGAGGGGCAAAATCCTGATTCCCCAAAAAAATTAAGTACCGCAGCCGCAGGCAGTGGCAAAATTTCCACACTTCCGGCCCCAGCCCCAAACCCAGTGCCTGCTGTGCCAGAGCTAGCCACCCACACCACCACACCATACAGCTAGCTTGGTGGCAGCAGGCACACCAGTCCCCTAAAACCCCTTCCCTGTCCCTCCCCTTCCCCTCGCTATCCCCCCCCCTTCCGGTCGCCCTTCCCCACACTCGCTTTCACGTAGGGTTGTTACCCTTGCAGGGTAGCCCATGGGAAAAGCGCTGAATATGAGTCACCGTTTTGGCAGTCGCCCATATTCAGTCGCTGTCCTCACTGGATACTGCAGGGGAGGGACACCCCATGACCCATCAGTGAGCAGGCTTGGAGGTAGCTCCAGGGCTGGCTGAGGAAGGGGTGGCCTCTTGGCCCATGGGTTGTCTAGCGCCAGAGAAGGCTTGTTTAGGCTTTGCTCGCCATGCCTGCTGCTGCCCTGCTTGGGGCTGTATTGGTCTTGCATGAGGTGTGGAGTAGGGCCAAAATTGAAAGGTCTTCTGTCTCTGTCTCTGTTTCTGACCCTTAACCTCCTTCTGGGAGGATGAGACAAGAGTTCAGGATGGTGTTGAACTTCTGTATGCGAGTGAGATGACATTCCTCACTGGGCCCGAACAGGTTGCTACACAAGAATGGAACATCTGACAAACTGTGCTGAGTGTCGTCCGTAAAGGTTGAGATTCTCAGCCATGCCCAGCAACACATAGCCACTGCTGCAGCTACAGACCTGGCACAGGAATCCCCTATGTCCAGGGCAATTTGGAGCTGTTTTTCGACAACTGCGTGCCTCGGTGGTAGACTAGCTTAACTGGCAGTTGTTGATCTGCCAGGAGGCAGGGGATATCCTGGTCTAACTTTCCCAAAAGGGCATAGGAAAAGTTGGCTATCATGATTGCCGGACTGGGGGAAACGGCAGACTTCCACCTGCACTGCTTGTCCAAAAGTGCTGTCTTACAGAAGAAAACCAGCAAACAAAGTTCAGACCGCACGCAAGAGAGTCAGTTCAGAGATATTTAATTCAAAATCTTCACATATAAAAGGTGCATCAGTGCATAAAAGTGCACTCTGAACGTGGATGGGGCTTTGCAGTAAGTTTGATATTTTATGCAATGATACACCTTTTTTATATATGCAGATTTTGAATTTTAAATATCTTTGAACTGACACTCCTGTATGCGGTCTAGACTTTGTTTGCTGGTTTTCCCCATAACTGCCAAACTGGCATGCCGAAAGCCAAGGGACGAGGCAGCGTAGACTTATTTAGTCCCATGGTCCAGTCGCTTGGACTCCTTGTCCAGTGGCTTGTCAACATCTCCGATATGGCCTTTACACTGAAAGACTGAGTCTGCAACCAACCTTTCAGCCAAAGGGTGTTCAGTAAACCCAGGCAAGGACCTGATAGGCAGTGCATATTTGTGAACCATACGGGTGGACAGTATCGGACAAGAGGCCGGGCGCTGCCACAACTTCAGAGCAGGACCAAGTATGGCCTCTGCTACAGGGAAGGTGACCCCATCCAAAATCTCTGTCTGTGGGTACTTGGCCCTCTTTTGGACCAGTTGCAATAGAATTCCCATTGATTCTGAGATTACGCAGAGTAGGGCCCTGAAGAAAGTTGGACCCTAATCCACCAGACGTTCCTTAGTGGGCTCCTGGTTGAAGCCTGGGGTTTGCGAGGAATGCATGGCAGAGACCTCCAAATCCGAGGACTCTTCAAGCACCACCTTGCTATGCTCCCCGAGGACAATGTGGGGCTTGTCAGAATGAGTATGAATTTGTACAGACAGCCTGCTTGGCAGCCCAGGTGCAGAGCGAGGAGTCTTGGACAGGGGTCCATGCAAGGATTGCAGAGGCGGTGGTTCCACCCTAATGGGTGCAGAGGCAGGCGTCAGCCTGGCCGGGGAGACCAGAATCGGCCGTGGTACTGGCGTCCAAGGGAGTGCAGGTATGTGGATCCTGGCCTTGGCCGGGAATCCACTGCTGCCAAACAAGCTCCTCATGCCAGTGCCGCAGTTTGCGGTGGAGCCATTCCTCACCAGAGGACAAGGAAAAGCAAGAGGAGCATTAATGGCACTTTTTGGTTGATGACGAGAGCGGGACCTATGGGAGTGTCGAAAGTCCCAAGACCTTGACTGAGAAGTGAATCTTGAGCAAGACCTTGACCAATGTCCATTCGATCGAGGGGGAGGATATCCGGGGGTAGGCGTGGAATGCCAAGGCACCCCTGAAGTTTGAATCTGTGGAGGAGAGCCAGCTGGCTCGGCTTGCTGATCTGGACCCTCCTGTGAGAGGGCCGTCAGGATTGGAGTCCTGGACAATGAATTCTGCCCACAGTCCTCCAACAGTGGTTCCACAGGGTCGAGATAAATCTCAACTGGCTGATCAAACTGCATCTCGACTGGCAAGCTTGATGGGGACACCGAGAGGCAAGTGGCCTGGACCTGGGTTGAAGTGTCGGCCAAAGCCGATGGCTCAGCAGCTGTTGAGCCAGCAGAAGCGCGGGAATGAGAGGAGCGAGTCCGCTTTCGTTCCCATGACCTGTGCCAGGACTTCTTTGATTTGGAGTCCCACTTTGAACTTTGGGAAGGGGCCCAAGGAACTGGCGCACAGGTCCCTGAATGCCCTGGTGAATTAGGCACCCATGCTCGCATGGACTAAGGCTGACAAAGCGGCACCTGATGCAGCCCAGGCTGTGGCTTCTTCAAAGGTACCAAGCTGTTCGGCCGAACCAGCTGTCGTAGAGATGGCTTTGCGAGCGTGCCTCGATTTCACGGGAGGGTTCCATTGGTCCGGGTGACCCGGAATGAGTCTGGTATAGCGGTCCTCCAAAGAGGAGGGTTGGAGGGTCTGGCTCAGGCCACAAGCCTGCGGGTCATGTTGAACTCCCAAGCAGTACACGCACATGGAGTACAGATCAGTATGACACATCTTCTGGTTGCAGGAATTGCACCATTTGAAACCGGGACCCGGTTTGGAGTCATTTTCTTGATCCATAGTGGTAACTGTTTTTCGAAGATTTGCTCAAAGACCAAACATTCTTTATCAAAGTAAGGGCCTACACCTAGCGCAGAACTGTGATGGAATGAACCTGATGCTTCCAGTGGAAAGAAAGATCTGACGTCACGGGGCGGTGCCAGGAAATAAAATCTTTTAAGTATTGCAAGCTGGTAGTATTTCGGTATGCCAGGTAGTATTTTGCAATGCGGTCACACTCTTCCGGGGAACTGAAGTGTGAATATGCGAAGTCCGTGGAAACACCTGGTAGTGATGATACTATCAAGGACTCTAGACAGGGTATTAAATGGCAAAACTGGGTGTAAAATACTCCGATACACCCCTTAACTGGACCAGTGGGTGGTGCCAAGGAGTGTACCACCCAGGTGGGTGGAAGGAGCTAGCTTGAAGACCTTCTGGATGGATCCTTAAATGGAAAGGAGCATTGCCTGAAGGGTACACTTATGTATTTCCGTGGCTCACTATCCCAACACACACCTACCCTGGCACTATTACCTGATAGGTGTAGTGTCCCGATAGCGAGCATCCCGTCGATAAAATATCCAACACATTTTGACAAGGGTAAGGTAATGGATGTGATGGGTTGCTACCTTACCCCCTGCTGGTGCACGTTAAGGGACAGTTGTTTCGGGGAGTTGGCCGAGCTGGTCCAGTGGTGTACAGGGCTAAACCACCAGCAGCTCTGCCAGCGCGCTCCCTCAGACCCGGGTTCTGGTCCGGGTCATGTCCTTTTAGGGAACACACCCGCGTAACACTTGTATTTTTACTCCGGGGTCCGCTCCCCCTCAGAGTTTTTTTTTAGTTATGGGGGGGGTGGGCTTGCCTCCTGTATTTTACACTTAGACTTGGTTGTAATTGCCGAAATATTACTGTCGGGCATATGATCCGTTTGGGGCTGTAAATTTCGGGCAGATTAACTTGGTATGCTGAGCATTGGCTTACCGAGTTTAGAGATTGCATAGTATATCCGCCTGAAGTGTGGATAGTACACCATATCCACGATCCTTGAATTATTATGTGCTTGTGGCTTTCAAAAACAAATTTCAGCCCCCTGAATTTCATCAAGGGATCCTAGTGACATAATAAACTCTAAGAGCAAAGCACAATTGGACTTTTTATTTTGTATAAAGTCAGTCATTGTCTAAATTTAGTCTTGGGGCTTGTAGCCCCTGCAACTGTGTGGCTATGAAGGAATCCAAGTTGTAAGAAGAAAGGGTTACTTGGATGTAAGTATTTCTTCTAGTATTATTCATCCATGGCCACGTGCCCATCTTCCCTGGTCTCTGTTGCATTGGGGAAATTTAGTTAGTTTTTGTTGACCGGGTAAGTGCACTAGACAGATTCTGCCTGTTTTCAGGCACGAGGGGATACAGATGAATGCCAGCTGACCTTGAACCAGATTAAGCTGTTGGTACAAGACACAGACAGTTGTAAGGTCTTACTTCCCTCCTACAAGAAAGCTCGGATCGTTTGAGTGAGACAGCGTGTGTGTCTCTGTGTGTATGTAGGGGAGGGCACACATGGTGCTAGCTTAAATTGGATGGTTCTGGGGGAGCCTGACTCCTTGAGCTGGGATTGTGCAAGTATTTGGTTTTATATGAATACCAGTAGAAGCAGCACAATTCTAAGCAAGTAACCATTTCTTCTGTCCCCTACCTGTAACATGTGTTAGGTGCCTAGTGAATCTGGTGGTGCTCCTGCTCGTGGCTATACAGGAGTTCATTTGAGTCCTACCAAGTCCCCATGTGGTTACTTGGTGCAACCTATAATGTCCTTGCACTTGAACTGCAGGACGTATTGTGCCTCCTGCTTTTGCACAACTGAAGTACCAGTCAGGTTTATTTGTTAAATTTTAAAAACCTCAAAATCCATCTGAAGCCTATAGCAGGTCTTCTGTAGTCCCATGCGCAGCTGTGTTATGCTTTGTTTTCTGGGTCTGTCTTTTATTGTGGTTGGGAGAAGTGGGAGGGGGAGGGCATAAACACCACAGAGCTTTCTGTCAAAGGGGGGTTTCCCATCTTTGCTAATATGACCTTTAACTTTGTAAATGCCTTTTCTGCATGCAGAGGGTGTGGGAAGGATATAAAGGAAGCTGCTGGTCTTGCGCACGGGGAGTCCGTAGGGTACCCTTACATTGCATTTTGTAGGGATTACATAGCTAAGGCCTGGATTGGGATGACATAACACCTTCCTGAATTCGCTTGTAAGTTACAGGCAGTGCTAAACTGTCACATGAAAAACACAAGGTTAGGGCTTCATGAATTGAGCCTGGTATATCTCCTTAATAGTTAAACAATAGTTTATAATTCCGTTCAAGTGCTCAAAACAGCTAGAATTTTTGTTTACTAACTTCACCATATCATCAACTCTAATCATCTGTCTTATTAGTGCAGCTATTTAAAAGGAGCAGGCTACAAAATAAGAATACAAAATAGCATTGCAAGTGTTATCAATTAAGCAAGGAAATTTGTATCTAAAGCCATGCTTGCAAAGAGCATTCTATCAATATACTAAAATGCTAATCTCCTAATTAACAACCTAATTAGGTAATTATGGCTTTGCTGAGGGATGCCTAAATGAAATATGACAACATGGTCACCTCTTTATATGGCACCTGTGGGCCTTTTCAGCTGTCACTGCAAAGTCTGCAATATCAATTTAAACATATGACAAAGTGTTGCAATTTTTTATTCAGATGCTGTAGTGAATAGCTTTGATGGTTTCCACAGCTTAAAAATCTAGCTTTTCAGATCTTACCTAAATTAAGGATTTTCAATAATTCTGTTTAAAAAAAATAAAAACAAAAAAACAGTTCCTCTTTTATGCTCATAATTTGCTTTTCCCTCTTCGATGTTGTTTTATTAACAGTTTTCTAGTACAGTCAGGCGCATAGTTGCCTGTACTGCTTTCATATTTTCTGGGACCTTTAAATGCCTAGTATGAAAAAAACGACTGGCAAGTCACTGCTAATTTTGAGACTGCCATTTTTAGAGCATTTGTACATCAAATACTGTTTTAGCTATAATTCCGTATTCTACTCAAGGACAGCAAGTCCTACAAGATTGTAGTTTGTGGTTAAATTTTATACAACCTTGAGATCTGAAACTGCTCTCCTGGACCAATGTTTCCAGTGGTTTTGATAGCGCCAGCTGCTCATAAGAAAGTCTATGAATAGCTGAAATTTATGATATAAGTAGAAAGCTTTAGTCTGCATTTGATCTCCTAGGAGGATCTCAGCGGTAATTGCCTCACCTTGTAAATTTTTTTTCCTGGAGATGGAATATCCCATGTACTTGGATGTGATTGGAGAGATAGCTGGGTATGACTATGTGCAATCAGGAAATGGAGGCACACACTGATAGGCACTCCCCTACTACATAAATGATACTACCAAAACCTCATGCTTAACTGTCTTATTTAAAGGAGAGCTAAAACCTACAAGTACGTTTTCCTGTTGAAGCTTGTTATGTATTATTTTGGTATTGTTTCTTGTCTGGGTCAACTCATTGGATATATCTGATTTACATATTGGTGGTTAGGACCATTTTGGAACAGTATGATGTAATTTATAGCTTATAAAGTTATGTTCCTTTTATTCACAGAGCTCTTTAGTAGAACAGGGGTGCATTGTGACAGCAGTGTAAGAGCTGAACAAGGGCATGAACTACATTATGCAGTTTGAAAATTACCCTTGCCACTAATGCAGAAAAAAAAACCCAGCTGAATTGAAAAGAGACCAGTGAAAACTGAACAGTAAGAAAATATGAACTTGTATTTAAAAACATTATCTATAGAAAATATAGGAATTGCCAGATGTCTCCTAAACTAATAGAAATGCTTTACTGATAAACCATGGTTTATGGATATACCTTGCAGGTGAGTGGAGGATTTGTACCAGCTGTGATTGGGGACCAGGGTGGTAGGGTTGGGGTGCCACTGGACATCAGAGAAACCATCTGAAGGGATGAGGGGCGGTGTGCCACAGAATACCAGGGAGAAGTTAATGGGGATGGGAAGAGGGAGGGATGGTGCCACTGGGCATCATGGAATAATTAGAAAGAGATGGGGAGAGGGAGTCCTTTTTTTGTTTTTAATTGAAAAAGTTAAACAACCAAACCACATATATACAGAATGAGTTGGTGCAGTGCCAAAGGCCAAGGGTTTGACATCTAACACGCAAATAGGCGGAATTCTCAGACCAGAAAAAAAAGAGATGTAAATTGCACAAAAGGGAATTTTATTAGCTGGGCCACAGCACAAAACGATAACCAAAAGAGGGATCCTTTTGGTTATGATTCCATGCTGTGGCTGAACTAATAAAATTCACTTTGTGCAGTTTACAGGTTCTTCCATTTTTTAGGGTTGTGAGTGCAGCCTGTCTGTGGGTTAGACTTTTTCCCAGTGGTCTCCATTATCACTCATAGCCAGTGTAAGTCTTGGATCAGTGCAGATTGAGTACCACTTTCTCTGCATGACCAGGGCATTGAACAGTTAACACACACACACACACATATCACATGTTTTCAATAGGAAAGCAAGCTCCCTGGCCCGCTGTTGAGGGTTGCTGTAGTTCCAGAATGTGCCACAACCTTCCTTAGGCAGGGATGCAGTGCCTAAGGCACTCTCCCCAGCTGACTGCCCGATAGCTATCACCCCGTGTTCACTACTGAACTCGGGTCACTAGCATGGTAGTGATACATGTTACCATTGAGTCATCAGATGACCTTCCCAATTCCTGTTTGATGTGCAGTGTTGCTCCTTCCACTTCCCATTTTGGTTCCTTCTGAATACGTCGTATTCCTACAGACTTGTGTTCCATTGGTTAGAATCATTCCACCAAGTCTCAGTGATATACCAATGGTGTCAAAACTATCCACACTGGGTCAAGTTATGAAAAACTGTAAATAAATTCCTTTGGTCTGGGAACAATGACTTATGTGAACCAGAATATATTGACTAGGCTAGCAGGGGGGTTAGGCATGCTGAGTCTTAAACTGGATATTGTGGCAGCACAAGCAACTCTAATGTAAGAATGGTAAAGCAGCACAGCATGATTGAGAATACATTTTAGGGTCATAAGATATAGTTTATTTGCCATGTACTCTTGGGCTACAGTTCTACAGTTCAACGTTATTTTTAATGTGGGGTAAGTAACTGTAGGTGGCCTCTCAAATAAAGCTATAAAACAAGGGATACTATCAACCTGTTTAGATGAAGATGTTTAATCTATTTAAGTACCTCAGTAGCTGTTCCTTGTATGGAATATTTGTATTTTTATCATAAAATGAATAAAATATAATTGGAAAAGGAAAAAAGAATGATAAAGCAGAGGCAAAGTCCTGAATTGCTAGGAATAGAGGATAGATAAGAATTACCAGTTCCACAGTGTGTGATACCATAGACACATGTACCCCTCTCCTCTCCAAGTGTTTCCATAGGTAACAAAGACATGGGACATCTCTCCTGCATCATAGCACATCAGGATACGAACTAGCATTCTGCATCTGTACAAATCTTTAAAGTTCTTAATGATGCCCTGATCTATGGGCTGGATCAGGGGCGTTGTATTGGGCAGCAGAAAGACTATTTTCACATTCTATAGCGTGAGTGTGGGACGGGCACTGCAATTGTCTAACAGCAGACAGATTCTTTTCCTTTTGCACCTCATTGTACGGTCAAGTTCCTTTGCTCATTCAGTAAATAGCTTGGCAATCATCCACTCATTCTGATTGGCTCTATAGTGGACAGGGAGATGAGCAACATTAACCCCTTTGAAGCAGCGTGGATTTTTACTTCTACTGATCACAACCAACTTTAGTTTGTCACTGCCAGTCATGTGTCATATTAGCACAGGTGAGTACAGCAAGCCTGTTTTTCTCCCCCCAGCAATAACTTCCTTTTTGAATGACAATGTGCCATCCTGTGTGGCTCGGTAGAAGATGCCGTTCTCATCGGCATTCTACATTAAGTCAGGGGTGAAATCAGAAAGGATGGTAGGTAGGACAGTCCTCACCCAGTCATCAGCTGATTGAGTGTCCACGTCTTTTTTTTCTCTCCCGTGGGCTCATTTAAAAACAATGTTGTGGTGAGTTTTGAAACGGCAAAGCCACTCATTAGTAGGCTCAAAGTCTGGTTTGTCAAGAGAATCTGCAAGCTTTCTGGCCTTATGAATAAGCAGAGCACCGGACACTGGAATGTCAGATGCTCTAGCATTTTCAAATGATATGAGGAGCTCATCATCAACAGTGGAGTCTTAACTCTTCCATTTGAGTTTCCTCTCCAGATTAACATTCCCTTCAAACTCTGCGAGGATTCGGCCATAGTTTCTTTGCTGCCTGCCTATTTGGGGCTGGGAGACACCCCAGTGACGAGCTACCGACGACTGGGTCATACTCATCTCGGCCAGCATTGTCAGGGCTTTAACTTTTTCTTTTAACGTTAGCTCTTTGTTGCACCTGGATGGGCTGATCTGGCTGTCAGGACTCCCCGGGCTCGCCATCGTTCAGGTGTGAGAAGACGCATTCGGTGTTGGATCAGGAATGTGGTTTAAATGCGCTACTAATGGCCCCTTTCATACCTGAAGCAGATGCAATCAGCAGGCAACAAATGGCAACGATTTAATAGAGCCATTACTAGGCAGCAAATGTAAAACGATTACTGAAAGGCCATTCAATAGAACACTAGAGGCTGAAAAAAATTATTCTATTAAACAGGCTTCTTTATTCTTTTATCTAGGCTTGTTAATGCGGGAAGCATAGCAAAGGAATTGGGACTTTTGAATTTTATTCACTTAAGCCAGATGTTCACTTAATCAGTATCCACTTAAGTGGGCTCGACTGTTTTGGAAATGACCACATCTTGCTGTTTCACAGAGTTAATCATATTTGTAATTTAGCAGGCAAAGATTTGCTTTCCTTTATCCGGGTTCATCATTATGTCTTCACTGGAAGTAGAACACAGCTGAGTACCTGAGACATTTATTTATTTTATTTAAATGTTTTACCAGGAAGGCATACTGAGCAGAGTACTGCTTGATTCCAGATGCGTCCTGGGGGTAAGGGCAAAGGAGAAATACATCAGTACATCAATACAGAAAGGCAAATCACGTAGCTAATTAGAACATGAACATTACAATACCGCAGTAGATAATACATAAACTACATGGTAGAATGGACACTCCAGCAGTTGATTAAGGAATGTCCTACAATTACAACGGTAGGTAGTTGTGCTAGGTGCAAAAATATTTACTGGTATGCTGCTACACAGATATTGCTACCACAAGGAGACACTAGGCTACTGTGCGTAGACAGGTCAATTAAATACAAGTGCAGGCAGAGGTGAAATGTATTAATAGGAGGGAGTTGAGGTGCAGAGTGGGAGAGACAAGGCGAACTTCTGTGGGGAGGGAGTTCCACAGCTTTGTCATGTGATGCGTAAAGGCTGCCTGGCCTGCCACGGTGGACATGTGCAGGACAGACAAGAGGTGGGAGTTGAAGTATCTGAGTGTGTATGCGGGGGGGGGTGGAACGGCTGTTAGGACTGAGGCGAGGTAGGGGGCAGGGACTGGGTCTAGAACTTAGCTGTTAGCCTAGCACTGTGGTCTTGTCTGTGATCATGAAGTGAGTGGAGGCCTAGTGTCTGATAGAGGATGCAGTGATGGGTGGTGGGAGAACAGTCTAGGACAAAACGGCAGAATGAGTGGAAGAAGGGTTCCAACCTGGCTAGGGAGGACTTGGGTGAAGCACTGGAGACTACATCACCGTAGTCAAAAATAGGGAGAATCATTTTCTGCACAATTGCACGATGAGCCAGCAGTGGGATGCATCCACGGTTGCGGTATAAGGCACCCAATTTGGGTGAAGCTTTTTGTGAATGGCATCGATATGTACAGAAAAGTCGAGGTGCTGGTCAGGCCAGACCCCAAGGTTTCTAAAGGAGTTACAAGCCTCCAGAGGAGTCCTGTCTAGGTCATGGAAGGTGTGGGGAGGAGGGAAGCTGAGAAGGTCTCTGCCTTGTGCCGAAGGTCATAGAGACAGTTTTCTTGGCATTGAGAAAAAGCTGATTTGCGCAAAACCAGAGCTGAACATCATTGAAGTCCTGCTGAAGTCTTGTTGCCACATCAGTTGGTGAAGGGTATATAGAACCGTATTGTCTGCATACATGTGTATGGAAGTGTGAGGGCAGGCAGCGGGCAGGTCGTTTAGGAAGATGGAGAACAAGAACGGTCCAAGGACCAAGTCTTGGGGTACACCAGTGGTAACTTGGGGGGGGGTAAGAGGTGGAGTTACCGATGCTTACAGATGGGTACCTACCGCCGGCCCAGTGGTGCTGAGGTGCTGGCGCCTTACCTTGTGCTACACTGGCAACCCGTGTTCGGCAATGAGCGTGGGCCACCATGGCTTGGCAGGGTTGGAGATAGGTTGAGCGTCTGACGGACTGATCTCCATCTCCGGGAAGGGGAGAGTTCAGCAGCCAGTGTATGTCTAAACCCTTGCAGAGGCTGGGGCTCTGCACCATGGAGCCGCTACACTGTGGGTGCGGTGCATGGAAGACGCCTGACATGGATGTGCATGGGAACGTGCGTGACCCCATTGCAGGCGTCCTTGCACTCCACCCGGCTGTGGGGCACACCGGAAAAAGCTCCTGGTGGATGATGGGGGAGCTCGTAGGCCCCACACCTGGTGAGCCACGGCGCAAACTATTTGATCTGGTCTCGGTGGGAGAGGGCCCCCTCCGTCAACCCTACGGGGGGGTAAGCCCTGGAGCACTAGCGCCGGATGGTAGACATCAGGGTGATGGGGCTGGGGCTCCCCCAGAGTGAGAGGGCTGTTGGAGCAAGGAGGAGTATAAACAATCTAAAAAAAAAATAAAAAAATTGGGACCTGCCAACCAGGTAGGAGTGGAAACAGCTGGTGGTTGAGAGCCCTGTAAGGGAGAGCTTGGACAGGAGTAGTGGGTGTGAGACTGTGTCGAACACCTTTGCCAGGTCGACAGATATTGCTGAGCTGATGTGGCCTTTATCCATACCAGTAAGGATGGAATTGGAGAGCCTTAGGAGGGAAATGGTGGTAGAGTGGGGCTTCCTAAAGCCAGACTGGTAAGGTGAGAAGAAAGAGGAGGAGTTGAGATAGGCGGAGAGTTGGGAGAGCACTAAGTGTTCCTGGAGTTTTGCTAGAACGAGAAGAAGGGAGATTGGGTGGTAGTTTCCAGGGACAGAGGGGTACTGCCTTCCGGAAGGGGGATGACTGTGGCATGCTTCCATAAGGATGGAATAGAAGCGAGGGAGAAGGAGTGGTTGAAAAGTGCTGCCAGTGGTGAGGTGATGGCAGGGGCGGACAGGTAGAGCATTTTGGAGTCCAACCCTGAGGGGCATTTGCCCTTGGATGGATTAAGGGCAAGTAGGGCATTGTATACTTCAGCCATGGAAATCTGATGGCAGGAAGAAGAGAGGGCAGGTGGATCGGTATGGGCGGGGGATGCTGGAGGGGGATGGAGAGGGTTAGTAGTAAGAGCGGCCAACACCCTTGTTTGTATGTTTTCCATAAAATATGCACACCACACTCCTGTGTGATTGTTAGAAGTAAATATTTGTGTTGCCATTGGGTTTTGCATTTGAGAAAGAGTAATGTGCCCAGGGACTTCCCAGGTTCCAATTGTCTCAGTGGCGCAGCTGGTTAGCGCAATCGGAATGGTATTCCGGGCATCCTGGGTTCAAGTCCCAGCTGAGTCACTTATTCTTTCTCACCCTTGTTTGTATGTGTTCCATAAAATATGCACACCACACTCCTGTGTGATTGTTAGAAGTAATGAGATGCAGTTTGAAAAGGGTTAAATTCTGATGCCACTAAGTATGATTATTTGTTACCGCGCTGCATTTAGAACAGGGGTGGGGGCTGTGGAAGGTGGGGAGAAAGACTGGCCACCTTCCAGAATTTAGCAGGGTGGCTTAAGTTGCAGTAGAAGGTGGCTTTGAAGTAGTTTGCTTTGGACTGTCGAAGTAGCCTTGTGCAGGCATTACGTAGTGTGTGATACTTTAAGTGGGCCTCATGGGAGCCAGAGGCCTTAAAGGACTTCCATGCCTGGTCTCTGGCTCTGAGGTGAGCCAGGATGTCATCTGTGACCCAAGGCAGGTGTGCACCCCTCACACGAGCATGTTTGAGTGGGGTGTAAAAGTCCCAGATAGCGAGGAACCTGGACATGAAGTACTACAATGCGGAGTCGATAGAATGAGCCCGGAGGATAAAAGACCAGTCTGTGTAAGCCATTTCGGTTAGAACAGGAAGTGAGGTCCACAGATTTGTGGGATCGGATCAGAAGGATTCCTTTCGGGGGTGGCTTGGGTCGAAATACCTTCCTAATTGAGTATATCATGTGGTGATCACTTAGGGAGTCTGGTAAGAGGCCTGAGGCAATTATCCGGTACGGGTGTGAGGTAAGGAACCAGTCTAAGAGAGAGTGGTTCTGCGAATTTGGATTGAGGCGGGTGGGGTCAGTGATCAGTTGGGACAGGTTTAGCACAGTCACCTGGTTGTGATGCTTGGAACTGGCATTGGATAGCCAGTTCAGATTAAAATCCCCAAGAGGAGGGCAGTAGCATCCAGCTACAAATAAGGGAATTGTGTGAGGGAGGAAGAGTTTTATCATTAAGGCATCAATGGTCTGGGTGGGCAGTGAAAGCATGATATGGGTAAACTGAAGGGAGGATGTGATGTACATAGCTATGCCTCCACCCCAGTTGTTTCCTGGGTGGTCGACTGTATAACCAGTAACCAGGGATAGCGATTTCGGCGTCCTAGTTGTGGGGCTTTAGCCAGGTCTCTGAAATGATCAGGATGTCATGTTTGAGAGATAATACAGTTGATAGCAACAGGGTTAGTTAATTTAGTGTGCTGCAGATATTTAGGTGTGCTAGCTTTAAGCCCCTAGGGAGTTTGGGGGGGGGAGTAGGCCCAGGGTTGGGCTTGATGTCGCTAGCACTTAGGAGCAATAACAGTAGCATAAATTTGGTTACGGGCATGTGCCACTGAGGCTTGTGGAGGGAGGCAGCTGGATGGGTGGTGTGCACTGAGGTGGCATGAGCTGGGAACTTTAGAGCTAGTAGCTCAGCATGAAAGTTAAATGGCAGTGTGGAAGGGCCACTTATCCAGCTGCTCAGGCAAGTTATTGGCGGTGGGCCGATGGTTGAGGTGGTGGAGGGTGATGAGGGGATAGGTAGGGTGCTATTAGCCAGATGACATGGCTGTAACACAGGGTAGGAGGAAGGTGGGAAAGCCACCAAAGGGACAAGCAGAGAATATTGTTAGCTAAAGAGGCAACATGGTGAGGCTGACTGGCAGGGTAGGAACAGGGAAAGTGGGGCCACTAGTGGTGAGCAACGATAAGCTGCAGAGGGGAAAGTTGGCTGGTTGGTCCAGCTCATGGGTGTGGGTGGGGCAGTGGGGCAGCCGACGTGAAGTGTCGGCGGGCTCCTCGCTTCAGTTCAAAAGTTAAGCAATTCCTAATCGGTGCTCTTCTGATACCTGTTTGCGGCAGGGGTGCAGCTTGGGGGAGGGCAGGCGTCCTCGCTACCACAACTTTGGGGAGCTGTGGAGAAATGCAAAATGGAAGAGTTGTTAAATACAGGTAAGGGGAGGTTGGGCTAAAGCAGGGGGAGGAGGACTGAGAGCCATGGTTGGACCACTAGTAAGACGGAATCAGGCACAGTACAGCTCACAGAAAACTTACGATCCACACGATGTATGGCCACTGTGTGCAGAGCTTAGCTAGTTCCCAAACAACATGCAGAGCACTTAATTTGGTGGTAAAGCCACAGCACTGAAGCGCTCCTTTGTGCTATCCCAGGAAAACAGAAACAGCTAAGATTAGATTAAATTAAAAGTGAGTAACAGCAATCAGGTAAGAATAGGCTAAACGTGTTACTGGATTCAGAATTAAAGCCGCTGATCTGCTAAAATTGCTTAAATCTATAATTGATTAAAATCAAGTGTCATAGCATGCGATTTTTATTTCAGTACTTTGAAGGCACATGCTAAAAAGCACAGTACAGAAGTGGCTAGTCCCTGTAAAGTTAAAAATTAACTTAAAGCACACTTCTGCACATTGCTAAAATTAAATTAAGGCAACACCACTGCAGGAGTACAAGCCAGGAAATTTAGGCTAACTGCATAGAAAATAAACTATCTGCACTGCCTTGCTGATAAAAATGTATGGGCAGTGTAGTAATATGCACAAGTCCAAGTGTGAAATTGACGCCAAAAGGCACCAACGGCTCCTCGCTTCAGTTCAAAAGTTAAGCAGTTCCTAGTCGTCGCCCTTATGGTACCTGTTTGCAGCGGGGGTGCAGCTCGGGGGATGGCAGGCTTCCTTCAGGGGCCCTCGTGACCACAACTTTGGGGAGCTGTTTGCGGTGGTGGTGCAGCTTGGGGGAGGACAGGCTTCCTTCAGTGGCCATTGTGACCACAACTTTGGGGAGCTGTTTGCAGTGGGGGTGCAGCTTGGGGGAGGGCAGACTTCCTTCAGGGGGCCCTCGCGACCACAACTCCGGGGAGCTGTTTGTGGCAGGGGTGCAGCTTGGGGGGAAGATGTGTCTTTTTAGAACTTTGTTTTTTTTACACAAATGATGTGTTGGCGACATAATGGTAGCACTGCTGCTTGTGATGCTTGTGATCCAGGTTTGACTTCCAAGCTCAGATTGTTGGCGGGCCGGTGAGTAGGAAGGATTCTGCATGTCACAGGATGCTCTCCTCCTCTGGAGTAGGGGAGGGAGAGGGCTTTGCATCATATTGCATTACCACTACCTGGGTGACCACAGGGGACAGTGCAGCTGGGAGACTACAGCATACGTGGGAAGGGAGCATGCGCATGCCAGTGCATCGTGCACATGGGTACCTGTAGGTGATAAGCTCCCTCTCAGTGGGAAGGATTTCATAGAAACATAGAAGTTGACGGCAGATGAGGACCGCAAGGCCCATCCAGTCTGCCCATTTTTTCTACTGTATGAATGTGACATAGGCCTTTACTCTGTTATTGACCTATTTATTCATACTCATCTGTATTGCTGCCTTATGCCTATCCCAAGCCTGTTTGAAGCCCTGCACTGTATTCATATCCACCACTTCCTGAGGTAGGCCGTTCCTTTCATCCATTACCCTTTCTGTGAAAACGAACTTCCTCACATTACCCCTTAATCGGCCTCCCTCTAATTTCATGCTGTGTCCTCTTGTCCTGCTATTTTTCTTATATTGAAACATGTTAGATTCCTTCACCTTGTTAATGCCCTTAAGGTGTTTGAATGCTTCGATCATATCACCTCTCTCCATCCTTTGCTCTAGGGTATACATATTGAGCTCTGTTAATCTGTCCTCATATGTTTTCTGATGCAGACCCTGCACCATTTTGGTTGCCCTTCTCTGGACTGCCTCCATTTTGTTAATGTCCTTGTGCAGATGAGGCCTCCAGTACTGCACACAGTACTCCAGATGGGGCCTAATCAGTGTCTTGTAAAGAGGGATTATTTCCTCCCTCTTACGACTTGTGATACCCCTACTAATACACCCCAACATCCCTCTAGCCTTACCTATTGCCTTTGTGGTCTCCTTGAATGATTTCAAGTCATCTGTGATGTTGATGCCCAAGCCTCCTTCTTCCCTTGTGATTGCCAGCAATTCCCCTCCCAAACCTATAGGTATTTCCTGAGGAAAAAAAAAAAATGTCTGTGACTAGGCAGATGGTGCACTGACGTTCCTCATATGTTCAACACTGCATTCGTTTGTCACTTTCTGGGACGACCTTAAGCGCTACCAGAATGGGCAACTGGATATCCCAGAAATTGGGGGGGGGGAGTCATCTGCAAGTGTTAGCTGCTTTGGCAGGAAGGAGATGTCTTGGGGTTCAGAATGTGATAGTTTGATGGAGCTGTGTAGGATGGGAAGGTGCCTCTTTTCAGTAGTGAAAGAATGTCCTGTAAAACAATTGAAATGTATTTTAATTGGTAAGTAAAATTAGAAGTTGAACTTTATCTCTAATTTATATCTAATTGTTATACAAGCTAAGAGATGTAAAGTAGATAGAAAGGTGGAAGGCAGAAAGTTAAAGTCCCATTTTCAAAGAGAATTTGGAAAAAAATGTTGGCGGCATCACCTACATGGAAGACATTGCACTGGAATGCCTTGGTTAGAATTTCAGTACACAGTAACCAAACGAATCAATCGCTGCAGGGGCTGTGGCCAGACAAGGTCTCATTTCCACATATTTTTTTTAATTGTCCAAAGTTCCAGGTTTTCTGAGTAGAGGGCCATGCATTATACATCTATAGTATTGAGATGTCACATTCAGTATGACTTTTTTTAGATATGTTTATGGGCCTTCCAGGTTTGGATGCTCTCTGCATAAGGGGGGTAGAACTCTGTAGTTGATCCTACTAACTGCAGCTTTCAAACTGATTATGTTAATTGGCATTTTACCCCGTTGGTAGTATACAAGATTGGTTAACAAAGGTTAATGAGATATGGGCCATGGAACATATAACAGCAAATCTAAGACTGAACCAGTGATAATCACCTAGAGGTTTAGAGACTGAGGGATAAGTACGCAGACTGCCTAATTTGTAATTTGTTAGTTTGGTCTTTATTTGTTTAATACTGATGTTCTGGGGCTGTGGTGCAGGCTTGGGGTAGGGTAAATGGACATCTCCAAGCAGATTTTTACTGGGATTACTGTGGATACAAAGTAACATGTGAATCAAGAGAGAAGGAGACCAACCACATTCTTTCCATTCTGTTGGGAGGTCCAAATTCAGGTTGCATGCTGACACCAGTTATTTTATTTATGTAAGCAGGAATGTGACAGGGCGTGGGTTATGCGTCGATAAACGCATACTTAGGAACGTAGGCACGATGCCACAGGCTAAACTGCCTAAATTACCTGGTCTTGGGGGGGCTCGTGGTGGCGTTGGTGGGGACTTGATCAGTGTGTGGATGCTAAAACACATGATAACAAACTGTGCCCCAGACAGACAGCCTTTGCATGTTGCTATTAGCATCCCATTGATGACAGACCTTGGGAAGGGGAAGGTTCTTATTTAGTTATTTATCAGAAGTGAATCAGTTTCTCAGTGGTTGCTGTGTTTGATAATTTACAAGCTACTTAGGGTATTGATCTTCTGATTTATAGTTCGCAACACCTGTGAAGCATCAAGCTGGGAACTTGCTCCTCTTGGTGGTTTTCTTTCCAGCCTGACTAGGATGGGAAACTAGAGTAAGCCATAATTCTGGCCTAGACGGCCTCATAAGGCCCAGGCACGGGTGCGAGGGGCCTGATCAGAGTCACTCTTCACAAGACCCACTGCAGACCAGAAAATTAGGAGTGTGGTCTAGGGACCAGGGACGCCTCACTCAGAGGAGTGAGATCTGTGTTCACCGTTTACCTGTTTTATCAGTGTTTATTGTTTCAGCTTGTTGTGAGGGGTGAAGGGTTGCCAGATCGGGATGACACTTACTGTTGAAAACATTTTTTTATTTATTTATTAAATGAATTGGAATTACAAACCTTTGAGTCAGAGACTCTTTTGCAGAGGCTTCACATTGGAGAGGTACAAAACAGTGATACAGAGGATGACAAGCATATTTGGTACAAAAAAGACAAAACAATAATTACACAGGTTAAAAACTATCCAAGGTTAGTTAAACAAAAATTATATAGTCATATAAATGAGAGCAGGATAGAAATTATGTAAATTGTGCCAGAGAGAGCTGGAACCAGGAGAAGGCACTGGGTAGGTGTAAAGCTAGGAGGGGGAGGAAGGGAAGGGGAGGTGGGAGAGAAAAGAAGGGGAATAGAGTGAAGCATGAGGGGAGGTTAGAAGCAATCACAGGAGCTAGAGGAAAGGATGTGTTCCCTAAGGAGAGTTTTGAATTGGCCAAGTTTGGATACAGTTGAGGTGGCAGCTGGTAGGGAATTTAACCAAAGAGGGGCCCTATAATAGAAATCTCGTTGCCCAAGGGAGGTCCTACAGCAGGGAACTAGCATGGAGGCTTTAGATGATCTTCTACTGGATCTTAGCGACGGGGCAGTTTGAAGGGAGATTTAGAAGCCAGGAGGGGAGCGGAGAGACCGATCGAGATCTTTTGGGCGAGTAAGAGGCAGGTCTGATATTTTAACCTGCCCTTAGAAGACAGCCAATTAGTCGGACTGTAGAGATCATAAGTATGTGTGCCTAAGTCAGCGTACTGCTGAGCTGATATATAAGGTACACCAACACTTGATTGAAACAGAGGATGATGTCCACCAACAGTAAGTATGTCCCTTGGAAGATAAAGGGGGCCGTCTCCCAAGTCAAGAGATACCATACTCTCAAGCATGCTAAGCAACTAGGGGCATGCATCTTGCTCCTGCAGGAAATGGATTTACTAGCCCAAGAAGTGATACTATTCAGAAAAGACTGGGGTGGGCAAGCCTACAGAACTGGGGAAGCGGTAATCATTTAAGTGTGCAAGTCTACTATGTTCCTCCTTACCCAGTACATTGTAGACGTAGAGAGTAGATACATACTTCTTAGAGGCATGTTAGATAACATGGGGGTGTTTTCAGGAAGCATATATGGCCTAAATCAGGACTTCTGCAACTTTTTCGTGTTTCTGGCGAAACTATTTCTCCATTTCTGCAGCTTTTCATTATTTTTGGGAGGGACACTAGAACTTGGTGTTTTGCTCTAGATTTGGACAGAACAGGGAGACCATGCTTGGCTTTCTCCTGCCCAAAGAGCGGTTAGAGACATGGCCAACTCCGTGTATGTGTTGGAGAATTCTTTACGTTACACTTACAGAATACACATACTACTCCCCTATGCATAACTCCTATTCCAGAATGGAATACTTTCTGGTCAGCAAGTCTGTGCTCCATGGACTGCACACGGGCGGGATCTCCCCCAGAGTGCATCTGACCACTCCCCCATTTGGCTTCAGTACACTTTTATACAAAGACCAGACAAAAATTCCGTGTGGAAGCTGAACAATCAGCTGTTAATTGACCGATTGGTAACTGCCAAAATTAAAGAAGCTATTACCAGCTTTGTGCAGCAGAACTCAACTTCCGTAAAGAGAACTGACCTTGAATGGGCAGCATGTAAAAGCACTTTACAAGGGGATCTGATAAGACTAGCCAAATCCAAATGGAAACGAGAGAGCACTGAAAAGGTATCCAGATTGCTAGCTGATATTAGGAATCTAGAAGCCAAATTTACCCCTCCACCCCAGAGCACATTAGGACATCTTTGTGCACCTTGAAAGACGGCTACACAGAGTTGCTTAAAGGCGGAGCATGCCTTTGTTAAAACGCACAACAAATAGATACAGTAGATAAGGGGGAGAAGGCGGGCAAGTTGATGGCCTCACTTCTTAAACAGCAAGAAACTTCCTGCCTTATCCATCTAGTCAGCACAGAAGTAGATGACAGTGCAGAGAAATCCATTGTAGCCCAGCATGTACGGGGGGGAAAAAACCCCAAACAAATAACACACTGGAAATGTCTCCTAGTGAGATAGGACAAGAATTCTTCCTTTTTACAGAAAGCTATTCTTGCCACTCCAACATCCACCTGACCCTCAACACATAGCAGCATACCTAGACTCTGTTACCATGCCCTCCTTATCAGCCGAACAACAAATATATTTACGTAGACCTATTAACCAGGCTGAAATCCTTGAGCCCTTTCAAGCACTGATACCTGACAAAGTTTGTGGGCCAGATGGCTTCACTGCCAACTTCTAGAAGGCATTTTCACTTAAGCTAGTGCCCCTGTTATTGAAGACTTTCTCATATATGCATGAGCATGGAATATCAGACCCCACTTTGTCACAGACGACAATCGCCTTGCTCCTAAAACCTGGTAAAGACCCGGATAAGGTAACTTATTACAGGCCACTTTCCCTCTTAAAATAAAACGTGAAGATCCTGGTTAAAATACTGGCAGGACACTTTAACAGAATAGGGGGTGGGCTTATTGGGCATGAACAAATCGGATTTATGCCCACGCGTAACTCAGCAGCCCACCTGAGGAAATAGTGCACATCTTCTCTGCATCTGAAGACCCAGGGACCCCTGTGGCACTGGTGTCTTTGGACATGGAAAAAGCTTTTGATGGGTTTCATGGCTCTTCCTGTTTGCCATCCTTGAGAAGTTTGACTTTCCCCAGGAATTCACACAGTGGATTAAGGTATTATACACCAAACCCAATGCCAGGATCTACTGTAATGGTGTTTTCTTCCCTTCCTTTTTCTTGCACTGAGGGAACTAGTCAGGGGTGCCCCCTCTCCCATGTGCTCTTTAATTTAATTTATACTAGGAACCCCTAATTAGGAAACTAATATCCAACCTTAACATTACTGGCATACCAACAGGGACAGAGCAGTTTAAGATATCTGTGTACGTGGACGACATTTTGCTACATGTCACTGTGTCTATCCCAGCTTCCCTGGCCACCATTGAAGACTACTGTGGTCTAATATCAGACTATGAGCTTAACACAAACGAGACTATGGTGCTGCCTCTAAATGCTCCGTTGACAAAATAAGGGGTTCAAGAAATAGGTTTGGTCTGGACCCGAAAACAGCTCCGCTGCCTGGGTATCAAGCTCATAAGAGACACTAGAACACTTAAAAAGCTCAGCCTAGCTGGCTCGGTGGTGCAGAGGGCTGAGGCGCTGGACACCTTACCTCGTGCCATGCTGGTGACCCGGGTTCGGGAGTTACCTCAGGTCGTCAGGGAGCCAGCATGGGGGGGGATTGAGTAGCCAAAAGACAGCTGTCCTCTCCCAGTGTGGTTGTCCACTGCCCTGTAACTCTGCTCCCATTGGGTGGATGTCCGATGGGAAGCGTAGGCGGAAGGGGGCAGTGGCGGTGATTGCCCGGGTTGGGGTGGAAGGGGCCAAGCCGGTAGCCGGCATGCGTGTGTGCCTCCATGCACATGCACACATGTGTCTGCCGGGGTCCCAGATCTGGGGAGAAAACGGGGAAAAAAAAAACTGCAAAAATTACTAATGAGATGGGAGAGAAGCTCAGCCTAGACGACCTGCTCCATAAAACTGGTCAGGACTTGGCTCTCTGAAAGAACCTCCTGTTAATCCTATGGGGCAGAATTAATATAATCAAAATTAATGTACTACCAAGACTTCTCTATCCCTTGCCTATGTTAAATGTCTTTCTACTCACAGCATGGTTTGAGACAGTTAATATGTAAGTCTACACGCTGGGCCTACCATAAACTGACAGCCCTTAAAAAAGCAGGTGGCCTCAGACTTCCACACTTCACCCTTTACTGCTGGGCCAGCCATGCTGGCAAATACCTAAGATGGGCAGCTCCAGACCCCCGAGAAGAAGTCAGAGTTTATATCCCCTTATGTCTCAAAATGGAAAAGCAAGAAGTCTTGAATGCTTATATATCCCACCAAGCTATCCTGCATACAAGTGCTCACCAAGGAAACTCAAAAATTCCATTGTTGGTATCTCTGTTAGAATTCATAACCAGCAGGGAGGTAGTCTTAAACTACACTGGGATAAAGATGTGGGACAACCCATTTTCCTTAATTCTAATTTTAAGATGGCAGGCAAAACACTCACAGTAGCTTGGTTGGGCAATGCCAGTATCACAGCTACAGTGAAGCCCTTCAGGATGAAGCCCAAATCTGCAGAATTCTGCAGTAGAGTTACTGCAGCAAACAATGCTATTTCAGTGGGAGTTAATCCCTTATGTCATGCAGGAAACCTATGACACTGCACTTTATCCTGGCTGGCTTTACTGTATATCCAACCTACAGTATTACTACATGGTTGCTTTCTTCCCTCTCACTCTGTCAAAACCACCTACAGTCTGACTAACGGAGAGGCCTTCAGATTTCTCCCAAGTCATGCATTCCATTGCAACTCATCTAGAGCTCACACCTTGGATGGACTCCATTCAACATGTTCTTCAGTCAGGCATCCAAACAGCTGCTCGCTATTTCACATCTGTACACCTAACTCTTCTCACAGCTATATCCCACCCTTGATGGATTGTGCTTTTTTTTTTTTAGAATACAGTCTTCCCAGAAGCACAGTTCAAATGGGAGAAAATCTGGGGTGATCTTTACACATACATAAAAAATTATCAATTATGCTTGACACAGTTTCAGATTTTGAACAAACCAAACTGGCAAAAATGTGCAGATTGGGGTCTAATACATATACATGTTACGGCCTAGAAGAAGGATCATCATTTCCAAATGTTGGCAGTGTGTTAAAGTAAAAGGTCTGTTGAACAGAATCAGGAAAAAGCTGACCCTCTTCTGGGCCTCAGTGAATTGTTCAGACCAAAAATTTGCATTATGGGGCATCTCTCCAAAATCTCTGTGAGAGAAGGAAAACATCATATGGTCCTGCTTTCTTTAACTGTTAAACTTGTGCTGAGACATCGGCTTGACCAGGAAGTGATTCCATGCACTGAATGGTTGCACGCATTGTTGTTTAACTTTAGAACTGAGAAAATGGTTGCCAGTGTCCATAACAGGATGAAGTCTTGATGACAATCAGTGGAGCACATCCTCTTCTCACTCCCAAACAGCACCCCTTGAAATTATGAAATGTGGCATTTACTTTCTATAAATGTCTGTCTGTGAATTACAGTGTATGTACAGTACATAAATTATCAGTTGTATACCAAAGTAATGTACCTTGATTAACTAATGTACCTCATTTGTGTAAATAGCTGGGAACATTTGTTGTTCAGTCTGAGTGTTGCAGTGTCTGTTTGCTATGTTAAAATCAGTAAAGTTCACTTAATTTCAACAAAAGAATGTTGGGGGACTGAGTGCCCAGAATGTGCACAGCCATGAGAAAGGGTGTGGTCCAATGTTTATGATAGGTCTTTGCTATATTGTTTTGATGAAATATAGTTTTTATTTCTGGTGCATACTATCAGTGTAAATTAGGCAACATATACAGTATTGTAAGTTTTCATTGATCTTTAAAAGTGATAGGAAACATCATGCTCTGCATTTGAGACATCGCAGAAGCCTGGTACGAGGAGGATCAAGCATTCCAGAGGAAGAACTGAGGGTAGAACTGCCTTTACTTAGCCTCGGGAGTAGCACATTGTGTAAGAGAATTAGGATGCTGTTGAACACCTTCAGTGTAGTTGAGCCTCCCACAGCTGATTCTAGTCAGTGATGTCGGCTGCGGATGATACTGGGCTGTTGCCAGAGTGGCTTTTGTTTATATAATAATGGTGGTGTGGGTGTGATGGCAGGATCAACCAGCGTCGTACCGGAGTCATACCGGGTAATACCAAAGGGAGGACTGTGTGTAATAGAACTGCTACATTTAGGGTGTTAAAGGATTGTGTGTTGGGCCATGGCTAATAAGGGAATTATACTGGGGACTATATATGTGTTGTGTGTCCTGGGGATGGATGGATGTTATTGTTGAAGGAATCCATCATCAGTACACAAATACTTACAATCAGAATGTGGTGGGTCATGAGTATATGTTAAGTAATTATAGTATGTCACAAAGCCACTCAATGGGAATGTGTTATAAATATGTGGGCAACAACATTGGGTTTGCAATGAGATCATTTAAGGGGCTGTTGGGGATGTTATTCCTTGTAGTGGATATGATAAAGGTTAGTCTGCTGTTGAGGTCTGGGAATATTGAATGTAACCCTGGTCCAATGAGTAACGATTTAGCAGATTTAGATTATTTTACTAATGCTGGTAAAGGTATGCGAATTATGCATTTTAATGTTCACAACCTCATCTCTAAATTTCATGAGGTTAAGGCATGGGTTACAAATGATCACCCTGATGTTCCGGCAATTAGTGAAACATGGCTACATGCCCCAATAATCAGTAGTCAAATTAACATCTATGGGTATACAGTTCATAGAAAGGACAGATTGACAGGAAGGGCGGGTGGTGTTCTATTTTATGTTAGGAATAGTTGCACTGTACATGAGATTGATAATGTAACTAGTTCTCTTAAACACTGTGAACTGTTGTCTATCCAGATTGCAATTGGCTTGGTTAAGAAATTGACTGTATGTTGTGTGTATATACCCCCAAAAGTAAGTACAGAGGGCTTACAAGAGTTCTCTGAGTTGTTAGCCCTTAACACTGTGGGAGAAACCATTGTGTTGGGAGATTTAAATTCAAATTGGTCTGGGAATGGAGTACCTGGGCTGATTGATGCTTTTGTCACATACTGGTCTTCAGCAATTAATTAATACTCCCACAAGAATTAATTAAAAGACAAATAAGCACACTGTGCTTGATTGGCTCCTTACAAATAAGGTAAACCATATTTCAAGGTGTGGTCTAATTTCAGACTCACTTAGTGATCATCATCCCATATTTTGCCTCTGGAAACACTCAGATAGACCCACAGTTAAATCTATGGTTTCTGAGTTCAGAAACTTTTCAGGTTTTGATACTTCTGGATTTAGAGAGAGCCTACAGAATATAGATTGTTCTTTTCTTGAAATGATACCTGATGTCAATTGTGCACAGCATTATTTTATAAAAGAGTTTACTAGGGTACTGGGCATGTATGCTCCTTTTATTAGAAGACATGTTAGAGTTAAAGAATCCAAATGGTTAACATCTTCTTTATTTAAACTAATGAAGGAAAGGAACAAATTGTGGAAAGTTTATAGGAAATATCTAACAGTTGTAAACTTACAGAATTATAGGTGCTTAAGTAATAGATGTAAGGTTGAGATCAAAAAAGCAAAGGCTCAATATCTGAGGCAGCAGCAGCAGACAGCAGGATTGACAAACAGTAGTACATTTTGGAAAACCATTAATAACATGATAGATCCTTGGTATGAATCAAAGTTTCACATGAATAAGGGCAGTGAAAAGTTAACAGAGCCTTTGACAGTGGCAAATGAATTTAATATACTATTTACAGACTTGGATCATTATAGAGCACGATATAAACCTAGTTTAGTCAGTGATAATGCAGGGGGCTGTATGGATAATCCAAAATTTTACATAATGTCAGTTACACACTCAGAGGTGTAAAAACTCTTGAAACAACTTGACAAATCCTGTGGTTTTGATGGACTGTCTCCTAAATGTCTATATTTAGCTTCAACAGAGCTAGCATATCCTGTTAGGTAAAAAATCAAACTATCTTTCTGTTTGGGAGAAGTACCCGACTTGTGGAAATATTCATATTTAATACCAATCCATAAGGCAGGTTCAGCTAGTGAATTTACAAATTATAGATCAATTTCTATTCTGTTGGTTCTATCTAAATTGCAGGAAAATATTGTTTTTGGGCAATTAACTGACTACATGGAAACATATGGTCTGTTATCACAATGTCAGCATGGTTTAGGAAGGGGAGGGGTGTTGAGAGTGCCTTGGTCGAGTTCATGAGCGCGGTCCACAAGGGCAGCATGGAGAGGGGGTGCCTGACTGGTGCCGCGTTCGTGGACTTGACCAAGGCATTTGATTTGGTGGACCATTCCCTTCTAGTCGAGAGACTCGAGTATATTGGGGTGGGGACACCAACATTGTTTTGGGTATCAAATGGTAAAGAGTGGAAGTAGTTTATCTGATAAGGCTTTGGTCAAGTGTGGAGTCCCACAGGGCTCCATACTGGGGCCAATTTTATTTTCTGTTTTCTTTGATTCTGTTATTTCATCTGTCAATAATGCACATGTGGTTATGTATGCAGACAATGCTGTTGTCTTTTGCTATGGGGGGAGTAGTGTCAGAGCTTAATATAACTCTGACCAAGGAACTTAAAGCAATGCAAAATTGGTTAATAAATAATAAATTAGTATTAAATAAGCAAAAACCAAAAATTATGGTATTTGGTACTCCTGTAAAGTTAAAAGCTATTGGTTTTAGTTTACAAGTTGAGTCGTTAGATGAGGTATTGTATGAAAATGTAAATAGCTTTAAGTATTTGGGGGTAGTTTTAAATCCCACATTAACGTATGAGTCATATATACTTGCTATTACATCTAAAATTCATTCCAAAATTGCTTTATCATGCAGGCTGCTCAGCTTCTTGACAGATGAGGCGCATTTGGCAATTGCTAACCAATGTCTACTGCCCATTTTGAACTATGCTTCCATAGAGGTGGACAACGCTCCTTACAGTACTGTAAGGCAGAAATCGGTACTGTTGCACAAAATTGGAAGATTTGCTTTATGAACATCTAACAATGTACATCATTGTACCATATTGGAGAATATTGGATGGTTATCAGTTGAATATTACCATAAGTATGTAATGTCTAAATTTGTTTATAAAACACAACAAACAGGGGTACTTTAAAATTAAAAAAAACAACTTGAGATTTCTAGTTCTAAATTACATACTAGATTGTCAGGGGACCCAACCATGTTAAGAATCCCTTTTATGCACACTTCAAGAGGACAGCGGTCGTTCACATACTATGCACCTACAATATGGAACAATATTCCAGTACATACTGTATTAGAGATATGGGTAGTTATGGGTCATTTACAGCAGCCTTGAAAACACACTTTATGAATTTAAGTGTAGCAGTTTTCTAGATTGATGCTTACTGAATGTATATATAAGCTATGGAGCCACGGCCTTGTGACACGGATTTGTATAACAGTTTAAATTGTATTAGGGTTTTTTAAACTTACACTTACCTGTGATTTTACTGAGGCGTGGACTTTGTATTCCTATTTAATTATGTTTTGTATTAAGTATAATCTGTCTGATGTAGTATTTGTATGTATCTGATTGACCACGGCTCGTACCTCTTAAAAGGGATTGTATCCCAGTGTGCTTACCCGTATACAAATAAAAATCAAATCAAAACAGCACAATATATTTGTGCTAAATATGCAAATGGTGAGCAGTCCTTTCAAATGAACATTCCCCTTTAAATGCAGAAATGTTTCATTAATTTGTTTTAAAAATACTGTAAAAAAAAAAAAAAAAAAAAAATACTCCACCCCGAGGATCAGCATCTTACCTTCTTGAACTAGGTCTTTCTATCTTCCCCCAAGATGAACTTGGAACAATATGGTTTGGCTCAGTGTGCTTTCCTGGACAAATGTTTTAAATGAATGAATGAATGAGACTGAATAAATATCTTAGCTGGCTATAACAGTCTTATGCTGCTTGCATTCCTGTAACAAGGCATAAAATAAATGTGTTTGCATCACATTTTGCGACCCAAAAACCGGCAAGTATGAATTAATGTTAGATTTGATTAGCTACTTTGCTAGGCTCACTGGGAGGCTTGTTGGATGTTCTTCCTGTTCTGCCCTTGACTGGCATTTATTTTAGCCAGTCGGAAAGTAACTAGCACTCCAAACATCCATCCCTTACCGTATCAGGCAGAGCAGACTGAATGACACAGAGCATGAGGGAGAAGACTGGAGCCAATGGGGTAGCATAGAGAACAGGGCATATGAGGTTAAGTCCGGTGAGCCAGCAAGCCTAGGAGAATGCTTGCAACAGGATGCATAGCTAATGATGTCGTGTGCAGTGAGCCGGATGGGCTGAATGGCACCTGAAATGTAGTTCTTTTCTGTTAGAAGTGGAGAAAACTTTGAGGTAAGGTACTTGGGTATTACATTCTGTTTTGGTTCCAGGAGGGAATTCCCCCAGGTCTACCAAAATGGGGGGACCCAAATATTTTGGAGGGAGTGAGGCATTTTTGGGTTGATTTCCTGAGAAAAAATATTTTGTTTGCTTATGTGTGACCTACTGGGAATTGAACCCAAGCCCATGGAATACTGTCCAGATGCTGTAATCACTGAGCTACAGACTGGAGTGAGACATAGGTGACTACAGCACAGGGAGAGTCTAGGATCAATTAGGTAGCACAACATACAGCCACATAGCCACTAAAACCTCACACCCACAACTAGACACCCTTATGCTTTGGCTCTTATGCTGTGGACCACTGCACTGTGGACCACTTGCAAGAGGTGACTCTTTGTACTGTGCTAATTAGCTCTGGGGTCCCTGACTACAGCCTGATTGGCTGCAACACCTCATTTGAGCATCCTGGGTCTGGTGGTGGGCAGTGGGGCTCCTACAATCTGACTGCTCCCTGGCAGGTCCCACAAGTATGCAATCAGCGGCAGCCAATCACATACGAATCAAGCACTTATACAGTAGAACCCCGATTATCCAAACCACTTGGGAGACATCCGATTGGTTTGGATAATTGGGAGTTTGTAAGATCGAGGTTCCATGGCCATCTGCACTGATATCAGCAATGCTACAAGCTTATCTCCCTGCAAACCATGCAGGTATCAACAGCAGCTACTCTCCCTTTTGTGCAGTGATCATAAATACAGTCCTGAACTGCTGTGTAAAAATGCCTCTATTGTTACGGTGACCGCAATGGTATATACTGTGCTGTACTGTATTAAAAAAAAGCACCTCTGTCATCTGGGAGACCATTTGTAGTGTCGGTGGGGGGGGGGACTTTTCATATATCTTGGTGTTGTGGTGGTAGGAGTACAGGTTGAGGTTGGGGCATCAGGTAGAAGTTGTTGCAGGTTTTCATTTTTTTCCCTGATCTCTCACCAATCACTAAAACTACTAAAGCGGCAAACCGGTAACAAACCGGAAATGCCAGAAACACGAGCCAACAATTCACTTTGATTGCTTTGATTCTTCTGTAAATTAGAAAACTACAGTAAGCACCCTTTCAGGAAGCAGTTCAGGGAAGGTTGGGGGTAGGATCCTAGTTGAAAAAGAAGTGTACTTTAAGTGTACACTGAATTAGTGAACCAGCTGTATGTCATACAATAACCACGCTCAGCCTTGATCAGCTCAGTCAGCTGCATGCCACTCAGTAAACCATGCTTTACAACACTCGCTCATCCTTGATCAGCACAACATAAAATTCAAATGCAGTAGTAACTAGCTCATTTTATTACTAATTTAAACTTTGTGCGGATTGCTTTATAGTCTGTGATGAGTTTTCTTATACTCTACAGTGGGTTAACTTGTACGTGTTATTATAAATTATTTACTTGATTTCAGCCAGTGAGTGCTCCATGGGGGCTCTTATCCAGATATTATTTCAGCTGCTCACCCTACAGAAACGCACACCTGTAAATCTCACCTTCCTAGTTTGTCTTTGGCACCAGTCCCTAATATTATAGAAATACTGACCGCTCTCCAGCAACACTAGACTGTCCTGAGGAATCCCGGGGTGACTGAATGAGCAACGAAGTCTGGAGCCTGAGTGGGGTCACGTGACAGGGGGAGAGTGGAGAGGCGGTGGAGGGAACCTCTGCAGACAGGAGCAGTGGCAGTAGGACCTGACACACCTGTCTTACAGGCATCCACCCACCTGACATGAAATCACATTTGTCAGGTGTTAATTTCGAACCCTGCAGAAAAAAGTGCCATAGATGGCACTCTGTCACTTTGTCACTATGCTATAAGGGAGCGCATGTGAGTAGAACTGTCCAGCATGGAGGGTTCATAAAAATAGTGTGATTCACGCAATCCTCCCTGAATTTTAAGCCCTGGTGCTGAATGTGACATCCATCGTAGTTTGTAGCTAAGGCCTGGGAGTTAACGGGTTGAAGTCCATGTGGTCATTGGTGGGTTACTTAGTATGAAAGTGATACATTTGGTAATAGCTGGTTGGAATATACAGCTTACGATGTACACTGTAGGTGAACACTGAGGCCAGATTTATTTAAAACTAAATTTTTCCATTACTCGGGAGTAGTAGTGGCAGCAGCTGAAGGTGGTGGACCTGAGGACGACTTGAATGCATTTATTTTGGTACATCAAAGAAGTGACATTTTATACATGCAACACTTAAAAAAAAAAAAAAAAAATAAATGTTTTTTAGGAAGTGCTCCTCAAAACTGACTCATTGCAGATCATTTTGTTTTTTGATTAGCAATTCGGCTCATTAACTTTCCAAAATTAATTTATGCCTTGCATAACTAAATGTTCAGTATCAAAAATCAAGTAGAAATATTATCAGTTCTAGGGACGTGGATATGTTGTTCAATCCACTCTGTCTGGCAGGTTCCTTGCTGCTTTAAATCTTGCCGGAAAGTCTTCAAGCTGGCTCCTCCCACCCACCCGGGTGGTAAACCCTCAGCTCCGCCTCATGACGCCAGATCTTCTTTACTACTTAAAAGCTCAGATTCCCTCCTTAACGCTCTGCGTTTGTAAGCCTGGATCCTAATCCTTTGGATTTTCCGAAAATAATTTAAAAGTTTACGAGACTTAAGTCTTCATCTTTCCCCGTGGCTGTGATGGATACTAAATCTACTCCCGGCTTCCTTCCGTGCCCTTGCAGGCAGAAGATGTCTTGGACTGACCCGCACGTCACTTGCGTTTACTGCCTGGGACTTGCTCATGATCCGCAGGCCTGCGATCTATGTAAGTCCTTCGTGCCTTCGGTTCTAGAGGACCGCGCTGCCTGACTTCAACAGGGGCGCCTCGAGAAATGGTTTCCGCCGGTGAAGTCGAAGGAGCCCTGTTGGGCGGTGTCCGCAGCTGCAGGCTCCGTGGAGCAGCTGGAGCAGTTGATTGCCCTCGAGGAGGAAGTGACCCAGTCCGCATCATCTTCTTCCTCGGTGTCAGCGTTTATCCCACTCTCCTTGGGCTCCTCCTACACTACTTCTTTTAAGGAGCTTTGTTAGTCCCTCTCCACCAAAGGAGAAGGGCCCTCAGGGACTCACATGAGTAGGTAGAAGAAAAAGGAACCAAAAGGTAAGTCCCACCATCGACATTCGTGGGAGCAGGAGAGATCTTGTTCCCCGGAGCATCTGCTTTCGATTTCGGTCAGGGTTGCGGCTAAGGCCGCTGGCTTCACACTGTCCCTGTCAGGTCAGACGGCCGAGACACCCGTCGATGTGGTCGAGATTTTTCTAAGCCCATTGGATGGGTTGTTGACTGGAGAAGCCGACAACCCTTCTTCACCAGTTCCCCTGGTGGTTACTGAGGACTTGCCCGTGCCTCCTGTGCTGAAGTCCCGGTTGAGGACCCTGTACTGAGGGATGAGCGGGTCCCCCCCCCCTTTGACCCACCATTGGCGACCCGGAAGGTCTCAGTCTCAGTCCTCCTCCGTGTCGGGTAGGTCCCGCCAACATTGGTGGTCTCGGTCCCGGCATCACGGAAAGCGGCATCGCCGCTTTTCCTCTTCGGAGGGTAGGCTCCAGCGCAAGTTGCATCGGCGCTATGAGGACATGATGTGGCAGCAACTCTTACTAGCCGGTAATAAGCCAACTCCGTCGCCTTCACCGGCCATTAAGTGGCTGTCGCCCGAACAACCAAAGCAACCCCTTGCTATTGTCGAGGAGCCGACTCCGGCACTGATTACTTGGCCGAAACCGGCTGCTCCACCCACTGTGATGGAACCACCGCCTCCGCAACCTAAGGCTGGGGCCCTGACCAAGGATTCTCAGTTGGGTCAGGGCTTGCCCCACAGGTTGTCGGTCACCCTCACCCCCGATCGGCCTCGGCAAGTGGAAGTTGGCTCAGGCGCTCGGCGGCTATTCGCAGACTCCTCGGAGTCCGATGAGTCCTCCTTGTATTCCAGGTCCCTCGACCTGGAATCTTCTGGGGGTCAGTCTGTGGACGAGAGCCCATCCTCGTTCCTGGGAATTCTTCGGCTCATCTCAGAGTCCATTGGGATGCAGCTCGAACCTATACAAAAATGGGCCAGATATCCCCTCACAGAGATTCTGGACCAAGGGGATTCCCCAATGGAGGCCTTCCCTGTGGCCGAAGCCATCGTTGGTCCGGCCCTGGAGTTGTGGCGCGGCCTGCATCCTGTCCTGCGCCTTCGGCCAGGATGACTCTCAAGTACGCAGTCCCCACTGGTTCCCCCTCTGGTTTTTCGGAGCACCCCTCTGCTGAGGGGCTGGTAACCGATAGCGTCTTCTGGCGCTCTAGAAATGCTAGAGATGTGGAAAAGCCCCCGGACAAGGAGTCCAAGAAGCTGGACTACTCGGGGCGCAAAGTTTACGCTGCCTCCTCCCTAGGTCTTCAGCAGGCTAGCTTGGCCTTGCTGATTGCACATTTTTCACACGCCCTTATGGGTTCCCTGGATGAAGTGCTTCCTCATCTCCTGGCTGACCTTCAGACGACGGTCAAACAGGTGGTCAGGGAAAGGCGGCGGCCAAACAACAGCTTCAAACTGCTTTGGACATTGGAGACTGTTATGCCCGGTCAGTAGCGGCCGCACTAGCCATGCGCCGCAGAGCTTGGCTGCGGATCTCCACCTTCATGGCAGATACCCAGCACAAGCTGGCAGACATTCCCTTCCTAGGCACCGACTTGTTCGGGCCGTGGGTGGAAGGCCATCTCCAGAGGATCGAGAAGTCCAATGCCACCTTGGACTCGGTCATGTCTACCCAGAAGGACAAAGGCCGCCAGCAGCAGCGTAAACCCTTTCGCCCTTCCACCAGCAACAGGGCCAGCAGGCTCACGCTTGGTGCACCAAGGCCAAGTCTGCTGCTTCCTCCAGTAGGAAGCCTGGAGGGAAGGGTCCAGGTGGCCCCTCAGCCGACCCTTCCTCCAAGCCTGCCCAGTGATGGGTTGAGGGGTGTCACCCCCAACCTAGTCACTCTTCCCTTGGGCCCCCCCATGGGGGCAGCTCCGCCATTCCTTTCCACCTGGTCCGCTGCTCACGGACGTTGGGTGCTAGGTAGTCGACAGGGGTCTGCCTCTGGAATTTGAGCAGACTCCTCCCTATCGAGCTCCCGCCCCTTGGGGTGCTACGGATTCAGCAGCCTCTCTGTCAGCTCATCGAGCTGACATAGCTCTGCTCCTCCAAAAAGAGGTGATCAACGAGGTGGCGGATCCTCCTCCAAACCCGGGGTTTGTGTCCAGGTACTTCCTGGTCCCAAAGCGGACAGGGGTCTGGCGCCCCATTCTCGATCTGCATGACCTGAACAAGTTTCTAAGGCCGCACACCTTCAGGATGGTCACTCTGGCTCAGATCATTCCATCCTTGGAACTAGGCGTGTGGTTCTGCTCTCTGGATCTCCAGGATGCGTTCTTTCACGTCCCAGTCTGTCCGTCTCATCAGCGATTCCTCCACTTCAGAGCAGAGGGATCACTTTACGAGTTCCAGGCCATGCCCTTCGGCCTTTCTCCAGCTCCCAGGGTCTTCACCAAATGCATGACAGTGGTGACATTATTTCTGCGGCGCCGAGGGGTCTGGGTGTACCCTTACCTGTACGAATGGCTGATAGCGGCCCCCTCCAGGTTGGAGGTGGAGCGGTTCAGGGATCTGGCCCTCCAGGTCTGCTCTCAAATTGGCCTTCTGATCAACGAGGCCAAATCAGAACACGTGCCATCGCAGGAGATTCAGTTCATCGGGGCAGAACTCTACTGTCTTAGAGCCAGAGCCCGGCTCCTGGTGGACAGGGCCAAGGTCCTTTCCTCCTCTGCCCAGTCATTTCTGGTTGGGCAATTGCGCCCTGTTCGGGACTTCCTACGCTTTCTGGGCCTCATGGTGGCCTGCTCCATCATGGTCTGTTGGGCCCGCTGGCATATGCGCCCCCTGCAATGGGGGCTAGCCCGCCAGTGGTCACAGTGCTCCGGTCCTTTGGACCAGCCAGTGACAGTGACCTAGAAGATGTGGGATGGCCTGCAGTGGTGGCTTGTCCCAGCTCATCTGCAGGAGAGTATCCCGTTTGTCTGCGCCGAGGCGACGGTCTCTCTTACGACCGATGCCTCTTTGATGGGTTGGGGTGCCCATCTGGGGGAGCTCCAGGCCCACGGCCTCTGATCCCCTCAAGCATCTTGATGCCACATCAACCTGCTGGAGCTTCGAGCGGTTCGACTAGCCCTCACCGACTTGGCTCCGTTTGTACGAGGTCAGGTGGTTCAGGTCCAGACGGACAACATCACGACCATGTGCTATCTCACCCGTCAGGGCGGGATGCACTCCTTGCCTCTGTGCAAGGAAACTCTTCGCATTTGGTCTCTCGTGATCAGCCTGGAGGTGGATCTCCTAGCCATCCATGTGGTAGGAGCCTCAAACAGTCTGGCTGATGCCCTCAGCCGGATAGGCGCTGCATCTCACGAGTGGTCTCTCCTGCCGGAGGTAGTTCAAGACCTGTTCTCCCATTGGGGCACCCCCTCAGGTCGACCTTTTCGCCTCCAAGGAGAACGTGAAGCTGAGGCTGTTTCATGCCCACCCCCCTCAGCAGGGCTTGCTGCATGCCTTCTCGAAGCCGTGGACCCTGGGCCTCTTCTGCACCTTCCCTCTGTTTCCCTTGATCCACAAGGTGCTTCTCAAGGCGAAGAGGGACAAGACGCAGGTGATTCTGGTAGCCCCAGACTGGCCTCGCCAGTTCTGGTACCCAGATGTCCTCAGCCTCAGCTCCAGGCTCCCGAGGTGGCTTCCAACCTGCCCGGACCTGATCTCAGTCAACAAGGAGAAGGTTCTCCATCCGGACCTTCAATCCCTGCACCTGACGGCCTGGTTCCTGAGCGGCTAGAAGTCCTCAGTGTCATTGAGGCAACCCGAAAGGAGTCGACCAGAAAATGCTATGCCTTCAAATGGAAGAGATTCTCCATTTGGTGTCAGGACAAGGCGTTGGACCCCTCTTCCTGCCATTGGCTAGTATTTTGGACTACCTGTGGTCCCTTTCTCAGCTAGGGTTTCGGTCAATGACCCTTAAAGTGCACCTGGCAGCCATCTTTGCCTACCGAGCGCGGGTCGGCAAGCAGTCTGTGGCACAGGTGAAGGTGGTCGGGCTCTTTTTCAAAGGCCTAGACCACATATCCCCTCCAGTGCGAGAACCTCCACCTCCATGGGATCTACTGCTGGTATTGGGTAAGCTCATGTGCAAGACATTCGAACCGATGCCCAGGTGTGACATCTCTCACCTGTCATGGAAGACCGCCTTCTCGGTGGTTATTACATCAGCCAGAAGGATGGGAGAGCTCCAGGTGCTTTCCATCGAGTCTGCCTACCTGTTCTTCCACAAGGACAAAGTTGTCCTTCGCCCCCACCTGAAGTTCCTTCCGAAGGTGGTGTTGGAGTTTCACCTTAACCAGGTGTTGACTCTGCCGGTGTTCTACCCCAGTCACACCTCGGAGGCTGAATATAGGCTCCATACTTTGGACCCTAGAAGAGCTTGCTTATTATCAGAGACAGATGGCTGAAGTTCGGGAGAGGTTCGCCAGTTGTTTGTCACCTATGCTGAAGCCGCACCTGGCAGACCTGCAGCCAAGCGGACGATAAGCAGGTGGGTCACCTCCTGCATAGATCTCTGCTATAGGTTGGCGGGTATGGAGCCTCCCAAAGGGATAAGAGCTCATTCTACCCGCCATACTGCTGCTTCGGTGGCTGCTTCTAGGTACGTCCCTATCCAGGAAATCTGCAGGGCTGCTACCTGGAAGTCGGCACACACCTTTATTTCCCATTACCACATTGACTTTGAGTCATGCCAGGATGCTGGCTTTGGGACCTTGGTTCTCCAGTCCTTAATTCCCAATTAGGGGGTGCACGCCTTGCCTCCCTCCTCCTGGAGAACTGCCAGGAGTCTGCCAGACAGTGTGGATTGAACAACATATCCCTGTCCCTAGAAATACAGGTTACTCACCTGTAACAGGAGTTCTAGGAGTGTTATATGTTGTTCATCCACAGGACCCACCCGGCTTCGACGCGTAACTGGGTTTCCAGTGGGCTAGATCTGGCATGAAGGAGCCGAGGGTTTTACCACTGGGTGGGAGGGAGGAGCCAGCTTGAAGACTTTCTGGCAAGATTTAAAGTGGCAAGGAACCTGCCAGACAGTGTGGATGAACAACATATACCACTCCTAGAACTCCTGTTACAGGTGAGTAACCTGTATTTATTGTCGCTGTTCCTTTTCCTTAGGTAAAGTATCTTTGACAACTGAAGCAACAAATGTTTGCTTGTATTTGATATTCGTATGTAGAGAGTCAGTTTTGCCTAGTGATTAGAGCGTAGAATGTGCCAACACCCAAGTTTGAATTGTACAGCCGCCACTTACTTAACTGTGTGACCCTGAGCAAGTCATGTAATGTCCTTTTGCTTTTAAACCACCCTGTGATATTTCTCTGATCTCTTTGATGTTTGAAATTCAGAACAAGGTTCTTCCCCTTGCTCCTCCCGGATTATAAAGCACTTTTGGATACTGTTTGTATGATGAGTGTTAAATGAAACCAAATTCATCTCTTTCCTTTTCCTTTTTTTTTTTGCCTGTATCATTTTTATACCTGATTATTTTGTAAAGCGGTTTATTTATTGGCAAGACACTATAGAATATGCAATTTTGAAATTATACTCTTGTATTGTACCATACAGCACTAGTATTATCCCAGTTTACTGTGTAGCCCAGTATTTTAAATGGAAACAGTTCACTGGCGGAACCAACTGCGTTTGATGTGGGGCCAAGCAGCTCAGACTGGGTCTAGGGGTTTATCTCTTTGTATGTAAATTTTTTACACTTTATTGGGCCAACTTTATGCCTTTAGCATGGTGCATTTTACACAGCAGCAGTCCTTCCTTCCTGAGGACGTTGGGGGGGGGTCTAAAACTGGGGGAGAATTCAAGAATGCATGGGACAGACATAAGGCAATTTTTGTGGGGGGTAGGAAGAAATAGGCTGTTGGTTAAATAGGATCTGCAGCTTATCCTCTAGGTAGGGAAATGGGTAGACTAGGTGGGCCAAGTGGTCCTTATCTGCCGTCAAAGTCTGTGTTTCTATGTTTCTTCCCCATTTTGCTCCTCTAACCGAGTCCGGCTTTTAATTTCTTTCCCCTAACCCCTGTGGGCGCTACTCTCATTTCCACCACTAATTTTGCCAAGATGTAGGAACAGTAGCTCTTTTATGTGAAATTTGTGTACAGTGTATTCAAAAGCACTCTGAACTTATCCTAAGTAGTAGTAGTATTATTTTACCATATTTTTTAAGTCTTTTTGTTGGTGTATTTCATGAACGTGACAAACATGTATATAGAGAAAATTGTACAGCTATTTACTACAGAGTAAACGGTGTGTGTTTTAAAACAATAAAGTGGTCTTGAATTTAAATCAAAGGTGTCACAATAATGGCCCCCCTCCAAATTGCTCTCTACACTGACATGCCATTATGTAGTGCAGTGCATAGGGGCTGTAGGGCACATCAGGAGTGTGCAAATGTGCATTGATCTCCTGCAATCAGGCAAAAACAGATGTGTTGGCAAAGTGTACAAATGTTACTGTTTCTGCACAAGGGCCATCTAACAAATTAAGACTACTATTTTGGATATTGCTAGTCATTTACATATGTACATTTAGCAGGAAAGGTGATCTTCAGTGTCTAGCAAAATAGGCAACAACATTCTACCGGTTTGTTTGTTTTTTTGGGGGGGTGGCAGCTACGCAGAAGCCTAATTTTTATTTGTTGAATTATAGGGCAGTACAAATATTAAATGGGCCCTTGTACTTCATGAGGAAATTAAATAAACATTACACTGCATGAAAAAAATTGAAAATCACTGTGCAGGAGCCAGAGCTGGCATGATGTCTGTAAATAGCTTGAAGTCAGGGTATGCTGCGGAAAGGTAAAAATCTTGCATCTGCTGTTACATGTTGTTAACTCCCATAGCAGTCATTAAATCATTTCAAGTACAATAATAGTGTGGGAGGTAAATTAACAAACCATTAACAATTAACATGCCAACATTTATATGACACATTGATGGGGCAGCAGTAATTTTTGATTGGGAGTTTGCAGACCTTTTAGAAGCCTTCAGGCTGTTGCTCATTTTAACAGGTTCATAGCTGTGCTTTTTATTGCAAACAAGTAGAGCTAGGTTTAAGTTCCTGTTCTTGAGGAAATTTTACACGTCATAAAAAATCAAACAAAAGTTGTCTAACGTTAACTAGCCTGTAGAAGCTTGTTTGGTAACATTGTGATATGTTTTTGGTTTATTATCTTCCAACACATTCACCAGCAAAAGCAAGGAAAGCTAGGGTTAGAAGGGATTCGTAGCATGGTTAACAGCATGAGATGAATGAAAATTAAGGTGTAAACTACACATTTCCCAATTAAATAATGTGTAGTATTACCATAATCCAGACGAGGTAAAAAAAAAAAAAAAGTATAGCTTTTTTAAACCCATCATGCCTTTTCACATAGGATAACTTTGAAATTGGTAGGGCTAGATACGTAATTTTTTAAAATGAAAGGTAGCAGTTAGCCAAGTTAAAATATTACTATGTGGTGTTACAACATCTCCAATATATAGATAAATAAAAACAAAACGGTTCATAATTTTTTCAAATCCTGCATACATAGACATGTAATGCACATGAGAACTATATCATTATGATCTATTCATGTTAATTGAATGTGATTCCCCATTTTGTTTGGGCAGCAGTGAGGGATTCAGTTGCGGGTAAGCTTGTAACTGTTTGTACTTGACTGAGTCTGTTACCTTAAGTGCAGTTCTCATATTTCAGCAGGTTTTGGGGGATCATTTTTTGATAGTTTGGGCTTATCCTCTGTGAACATAGGGTAGAGGGGTCCTCGGCTGATTGTTTCTGGACTCAACCAGGGGGTAATCCCACCCACGCACCCCTCAACCTGCCCACCCCTGGGCTAGTCCTCCTATAGGGTGTGGGCCCATAGTGTTACACCTTCCTACACCACACATGAAGTTCTACACCGAGGACAGGGAGGCGCATAGGGGTTCATCTAGTGGTCATACCTAGATTATATTGCAGGCCAGGTCAAATCAGACATGACAGGAGTGGTGCAGTGGCTGTGGTGCAGCAGTCTTCAGGGAGACGTTCTGGAGGCTGCAGTGCTGCCCTATCTGCAGGCACCTCTCTGGGCTGAGGAAGGGGTTGCCTGTCTCCATGCAGAGGTGGCCAGGTTACAGGTGGCATCCACGCCACCTAGAGACCACCTGGGTCCACAACATGAACCTCAAAGTTTGCCCAGGAAGAAGAGTGACTGGACCACAGTGGGCTAAGGGAGGGTGGGGAGGGGGCAGAGGCACATCCCCCAACCGGTCTAGCTTAATAACTCCTATGCTGTTTTGGAGGAATGGGAATGCCCCTCACAGGCACCTGGAGCTGGGACCAGGAAGCATGGTCAGGACCTCCAAGCTGGAGCCCCAGGGAAGGAGGGCAAGGGACTCTGGAGGAAGGGGAAGCTTCTTCTAGTGGGGACTCTGTTGTCCAAGGTGTGAAATTAGGGACACCTAGCAGGGGGCAGAGGGAGGTCAGGTGCCTCCCAGGAAGAGCTGCATGGAGGGATGGGAAGTGAATCCATAGGAGCATTAGGGCAATAGCCAGGAGGGAGGAGCTGGATGTCGTTGTCCACCTAGGGACCAATGACCTGGTGAGGAGAAGGGTACAGTTAGTTAGACTCCAGGAGGATTTCGGGAAGCTGGGGGTGGGGTGGGGGACCAGAAACTGGTAGCACATTCCGTCTCGTTCTCAGAGGTGCTACCTGTCCAAGGCATAGGGAAGGCCAGGGCACTCCACATCCGAACCTCCAGCTCCTGGTTGAAGGATTGGTGTGGAAGGGAAGGATTTGATTTCATAGGGGACTGGAGCCCAACCTGGGCAGATGCAAGCTTATATCAGGAGGATTGCCTTATTGGCCTGCATCTGCCTGGAAAGGGGACCTCAGTCCTTTGTGAGAAGTTGGATTGCTTCAGCAGAGAGCAAGGGGGGAGAGAACCAGGAGAGACAGGTAACTTAGGAACACTCCCCCGTGGTAACATGCAACAGAACAAGTTGACAATAGGAACAACTGAAGCGAGCAGTGAGGGGCAGGCAGATGAAACGTGTATGACGGGGGATAAGAAGGGGCAAGAGCACATATGGCCGAGGCCATGTGGGTCACCTTTGAAACAGGAAATGACACAGCAGTACATATAGGGGCGATCTACAGACCTCCGGCACAGAGTGAGGAAGTGGACAGGGTACTAGTGGAGGAAATTCACGACATGGCAACTAAAGGTGAAATCCTGTTGATGGGAGATTTCAATATGCCAGACGTGGATCGGTCCACACAGGCAGCTGCTTCAGCCAGAAGCACGGCCATCCTGGAATCCCTGCAGTGGGTTGGACTCAGACAGCTGGTGCATGAGCCTACCAGGGACCAATCGATTCTAGACCTGGTATGGACCACTGGGAACAGAGCTGAAGGAATCCAGGTGGAAGGGCAACTGGGATCCAGCGATCACCACATGGTATGGTTTGGCATGGAGACGGGGACTGACTCAGTTAAACCACACAAGGGCAAAAGTATTAGATTTCAGAAAGGGCACATTTCAATGAAATGGGTAGATGTGTAAGAGCAGCCCTGGAGAAGGTAGAGGTCATGGATGGGGTGGAGGAACAGTGGGGGAGACTACAAGGAGCCATTATGGAGGTAACTAACTAATGCATTAGGATAATGGCCAAAGGGAAAAGAAGAAAGAAACCACTATGGTTTTGAAAAAAGGTGGGAGACAAAGTAAGGGCTAAAAGAGCAAGTTTCAGGAAGTATAAGGGGACCCAAAGGGAGCAAGACAGAGAAGTGTACCTTGAATGTCTAAGAGAAGCAGGGAAGGCTGTTGGGAAAGCCAAGGCACAGACAGAGGAGTGTTTAGCACGGACTGTGAAAAAAGGGGACAAGACATTCTATAGGTACATCAGCAATAGAAGAAAAACTTGGGGGTGGGATTGTGAGGCTCAAAGGTGATGAGGGAGAGTGTAAGGAGGAGGATCTAGACAAGGCTGTTCAGTATTCAGCAGTCCATTCATAGTGGAGGGAGTTCTGGATGAACTCACAAAGCTGAAGGAGAGTATAAGGAGGGGGCTCTAGACAAGGCTGTTCAGTATTCAGCAGTCCATTCACAGTGGAGGGAGTTCTGGATGAACTCACAAAACTGAAGGTGGATAAAGTCTTGGGGCCAGATGACATCACCCGAGGATATTAAGGGAGCTGCAGAGGGAGCTAGCAGCGCCTCTGGCAACGCTGTTCACAGAATCACTCAACACAGACATGGTTCCAGAGGACTGGAGGAAGGCGCATGTAGTCCCACTGCACAAAAGTGGCAGTAGGGTGGAAGCAGGGAACTGCAGGCCAGTCAGCCTCACCTCAGTGGTGGGGAAGATCATGTAGACACTACTGAAAGAAAGGATAGTGTCACACCTGGGATCCATTGGTGCCTAGGACCTGAGGCAGCACTGATTCACATCAGGAAGGTCTTGTCAAACGAATCTGATAGATTTTTTTTGAATGGGTGACTAGGGAAGTGAATCAGGGAGGGGCCGTAGACGTCGCCTACCTAGATTTCAGCAAAGCCTTCGATACTGTCCCACACAGAAGACTGGTTAACAAGATAAGTATTCTGGGCATGGGGCATAAGGTGATTTTTTTTCCCTGGAAAAATGTGTGCCACGCACAGTTTTTGTTATGTTTTATGTTTTTAGCTAACCCCACAGTTACCAGAATAGGGACTGTTTTTTTGTATTCAGAGTTAAAATGGAAGCATGGGCTGGCCCAGTGACGTTGAGGGTTGAGGCTCTGGATGCCACACTTCGCGCCATGCCAGCAACCTGTGTTCATGGTGCGAGCGGGTCGCCAGGGGTCATCTGGGGAGCAGGAGGATTGAGCGTCCCCAGGATAGTTCTCCTTCAGGGAGGGAGGGTGTTGCAGCAGTCGGTGTTAGTCTGGCCCCTAATGGAGGGTAGGTGCTGGCACACTGACACTGATAGAAGAGGGGCAGAGGCGGGGCAGATGCCAGGCATACAGCATACAGGAGCATGCACGGCACCTCCATTGGAGACCTTGGTAGTTGAAGCCAGTTTGCTTGCCCCTCCCCCCCCCCTTTGCAGGGAAAAGGAAACTGCCTGCGGTTGGATGATGGCGGCACTCGCAAATCCTGCCCCCTTCTAGTCAGACCAGCAGACTGGATCCGTGCCTCAGGCGGGGGTGAGCGCTCCCCCTGCCGGCGGAGGTAAGTCCTGGGGGGTCATAGCTGGTGCCGGTAGACATCGGGGTATGAGGCACCCGACAAGGAGAGGCAGGAGTTGTACATAGAGGTCCGATGAAGCAAATACATTTATTCGACAGATGGGGAAGGATGACATGTTCACAGAGGAAAAGACCAACAATAATAATGGCAGGAAGAATAGACAGCATTATCATTATCTGAACAATAATGACACATGAACAACTAAAGTAAGTTCAGAAAATTGCACCTTGGCCTATGATATGGAGTACTCCAACCTAAGAGGACTATTATATCTATGTGACAGTATTACACTGTATAGAATTAAAATGAGAAGAAATCACTGGGATTCAAGTACTTTAGAGTCCTTTTGTTGGCTGAAGAGGACGATTCCAGGGACTCGAAATGAAGAGGAAGATGGTAGGGATGAAAGGGGAAACCTTGGTTGTTGACTGAAGTCTGAACTAGCGTGACAAAAGAAGCATTTGTGAGACCACTGGGACTGAGAAGAGGTTTTGCAAACAGGCCATGAGTTCATAGGCTAAACCCCCTCTCTTGGGCTGCCGGGACACAAGAATGCAACAAAAATAACACAAAAAGGAATCTTTGGCACAAACCTTCCAGTGGTCTGCCAGGATGAGACAGATGCTGAGTGAAGAATCAAGCCTGAGCCCTCCAGTGGCCTGCCGGGAGAAGACAAATGCTGTTGCATCAGCACAAGCCTCCAGTGGGTGCCGGGACAGGACAAAGGGAAGAGATGAGATAACCCAAGGCAGACGGACAACCAAGATTAAACATGTCTTCGGTTACAGATTCACACTGGAAGTCTTCAGAAGTCGAATTGGAAGAATGACCTCTGGACGCCAACACCAGGTGGAACCTGAGAAGGAAAGTAAAATAACAAACTGGGTGTTGTGTCTTTGGAGGAGGCTGGAAAGGCACTGTGAAGGAAAAAACAACAAATTGGATGCTGGAGCAGAGGAAACAGTCCTTGACTATTGAGCCCATGCGGCTCTGATACTCACTGGATTTAATAACAGAATATGGATGTAGCAAACAGTGGGGCCTTTTCTAAACTAGCAGCTGCTAGCTAGGGGCCCGGAGGGATGCGAAGCTTTGATGCAAAGTTCTCTCAGATGCACTCTTAGAAAAGATCAGCAACTTCAGTGGCACATTGATTCGTGGAGCTAGAAGATGAAGATGCTGGTTGACTCTCTAGGCTGGCTGGAGACTGATTCAGGATGAAACTTAGTTCAAAGCCACAGGCACTCAGTTCAAGGCAGTTCTCAATATCAGAATGCAAAGATCCTAGGTCAGGGGCAACTGCCGGGACAATTACCAGTTACAGGGCACATCACAGTTCGGGGGCAGATGCCAGTTGTAGGGCCCAGGATACACAGTTTGGGGCAATTGCAGGACACAGAACACATAGTTTGGGGCAAGTGCAGGTTGCGAGAGGCAGAACACACATTTCAAACAACATGAAGTCTTGCTATATTATGACAATTGCAGTGAGTCCCCATCCGAACTGCTCCGGAGGTGAAAGAGTTAACTTTCCATGCCAGGCATGGAACTTAGAGCGCGAGCTCGGTTGAAAACTCTGTCTGTTGTTCTTCAAACGCAAACTGTCAGATTCTTTACTCCGCCTCACTGAACAGTCGCGCCAGAGATTTCTCCTCCTGCTCGGTTCATTTTGTCGGTTTTAAAGTATTATTTTGTCGGTTTTTCAACCAAAATTAAACCGCAACCGGTTGGTTCAAGCTCTGTCTGTGATAATGTAAGTAATAGGTAGGTTTTACATTTAGTTTTTCTGTGTGGAACTTGTAATTCATTTTCGGTTCGGTTTGAACCGATCAGGTTGTCTTTAAATCTACTAGTCCTATTTTAGAGTGCGGTTCACGGTTCTTATCGGTTCTTAAAAAGACGGATTTCATTACGTTTTTTTCCACGACCCGTGACACGGTTGGGAACCGATAAGGGTGTCTTGCTTGGCGGATTGCCATAAACAGGCAAGTTGGTTAGGCTGGCATTATGTCTGAGAAACCAAAAAAACCGGACCCACTGGGTTTCAACACTGTAGTGTTTGTGGGGAAGCTTTTGCTAAGGCTGACACACACATGTGTCTTATTGTCTGAGGTTTGACCACCTCAATTCAGACTGCCAGATTTGTCAAATTTCCCTGCTGCCACCATAGATAAGAGAGTTGGTAGGCTCAGGAAGGGAGGCAAAGTCCGCTGATCTGGATGGCCCGGCCAGTTGGTACCAACGGACCGGAGGAGTCTCCTCTGACCAGGCGATACTTCCTCGAACAGCAAGAAGGCGGTTCTGAGGCGGTTCCAGCAAAAGGACTAGAAAGTCAGCTAGCGTGAGCCAAAGTTCTCTCCCCAACTGCTGAAGAAATAGCTAAAGCAATTCAAATTGTCCAGTCTCTCCCGGTTCCGACCGAACCGACACCATCAGGGAGGCGTTCGGTTCGGCCGGTTCCACCGGTTCAAGATTATGATTTTGAGGATTTTTGTGAACCGGAGGAGGGGGAAGAGGAATATGAGGAGAGTGAATATGGTTTTGAAGATCTGGATGTACCCATTGAACCGGACATCTCTCCAGATAGACCCTTAGGGATTTCTCCTCCAAGGCTTTCTGAGTCCCCTTCTCATTTCATGTTTTATAAAAAAGTTGCTGAAACTCTCCAGCTCCTGTTGAGGCTGTTGATGACCAAGAGGAGCGGACTATGTAGAAATGATGGATATTCCAGAGTCTAGGAGACTGTCTATTCCTTTGCATAAATCTTTCGAAACAGACAGTAACATTTTTAAAAACTCCTCACACTATACCTCCTGTGGATAAAAGGATGGAAAAGAGGTATACCTTATCAGGCTCTGACACTGATTTCCTCACTCAATGCAGCCATGTGGGGGTAGTGCAGGCTGCAGCCTGTGACAAGGCTAATATTCCCCTAGCTTCACACCCCACTGAGAAGGACTCCAGGAAGATTGATGCTATGGCAAAGAAACAGTACATGGCAGCATCTTTGGGACTCAGACAGGCAAATTATATAGCTTATGCTGCTAGGTACCAGAAATCCAGATGGGATACTGTGCTGGCCCTAGCAAAACAAGTCCTGACCAGCTTGCCAGGGCTGAAACAGGTGGCTATGGATGGTATTGAGGCATCAAGGTGCAATTTCATGCTGCAGTGGACTCTAATGATGTTTCATCAAGAGTCATGGCTACATCTGTGGCACTGCAGGATGGCTTGGCTCAGATGTACTACCCTGTCTCAGGATACCCAGTCTAAGGCCATGGATTTTCCTGTTGTGGGCAACTCTGTTTGGGGAGCAAACAGAGAATTACATGAAGAAAATGGATGACTATAGGACCACCTATAGGAGTGCACAGGCCAAGGAAAGGCAGGACACTCCTCAAAAGCAGCTTCCTAGAGGCAGGGGCAGGCCTTTTTACCAAACCCAAGCTTCCTCCTCCACCTATGCTCAGAGGGGGTTCTTTAGAGGGAGAGGCAGATGGGGTACAAGCAGGCCTGCTTCCACCCCTCTGCCCAAAGCCCCTGCCAAGCAGGCACCCTGATGGGATTGCCAGGGCTGATTCTTCTCTACCTGTAGGGGGCAGGCTGGCTTACTTTGTCCAGGACTGGAAGTCTTTAACATCAGACAAGTGGGTCCTGGAAGTAGTAAGCCAGGGACTGGTTCTCAGCTTCAAAAAATTTCCAAAGCTGAGAACCATATCTTTTCCACCTGCAGCTCCATCAGAGGCACTCGCCCTAGAGGCAGAGGTCTCTACCCTCCTGGCTCTCAGAGCCGTGGAAAGGGTTCCTCCCCTACACCAGGGCAAAGGTTTGTACTCCAGGTACTTCCTTACCCCAAAAAAGACAGGAGAATGGTGGCCCATCCTGGATCTCAGATACTTAAGCACCTTTTAAAGCCAAAGTTCAAAATGGTGACTCTGGGAATTATCCTACCCTCTCTAAGGCCAGGGGACTGGCTAGCTTCCCTGGACCTCAAGGATGCCTACTTCCATATTCCCATCTGAAGCTCCCATCGAAAGTACCTCAGGTTTGAGCTGCCCTCAGGCCACTACCAGTTCAGAGCAGTGCCCTTCGGCCTCACTTCTGCTACAAGGGTATTCACCAAATGCCTGGCAGTAGCAGTTGCCTACCTAAGAAGGCAAAAGATTGCCATCTTTCCTTACCTGGACGATTGGCTCATAGTAGGCCAGTCCCCAGACCAGGTCAATTTACATCTTCAGATAACAGCAACTGCTTACCTCTCTAGGTTTCCTTCTGAATCTCTCAAAGTCAGTTCTAGAGCCTGTCCAGCTTCTTACCTTCATAGGCAGAGACTGAACACACAGGAAGCCAGGGCCTTCCTTTCCCTGGACAGGGCAAGACCCTAGTCTCCTGGCCTCCTCATTCACCCTGCAGGTCTCCCGGCCAGCAAGGCATTTTCTGCAGCTCCTAGGACACATGACTGCTTCCACAGCAGTTGTGCAGGAGCAAGATTTCAGATGAGGGACATCCAGTTCCATTTGAGAGCTTTTGGTCTCAAAGAAAGGATCCCTTACCAAGTTGATCCCAGTAACTCAAACCCTGATCCAAGCCCTACAGTGGTGGCAGGATCAGAGCAACCTGAGACAAGGGGTTCCTTTTGTCACTCAGTCTCACTCTCTAATCCTTACTACAGATGCATCCCTCTTGGGCTGGGGAGCTCACATGGGCGACCTCACCACCCAGGGTCTGTGGTCTCCCCAGGAATCTCTGCTCCACATCAACCTGTTGGAGCTCAGAGCAGTTTTTCTAGCACTTCAAGCTTTTTCCAAATCTGTTCAGAACAAGATTATACAGGTCAGAACAGACAACACCACTACAATGTGGTACATCAACAAGCAAGGGGGCACTCGGTCTACGGCCTTGTGCACCGAAGCGATGAAGTTGTGGTCTCCGGCTTACTCCCTGAACACCTCCCTTATGGCAGTCCACCTCCCAGCCAAGGACAATGTCCTTGCAGATGATTTCAGCAGGATTTCCCAGGGCTATCATGAATGGTCACTGGATCCCCTGGTCTTGGGAGTAGTATTTGCCAGATGGGGCACCCCTCAGATAGATCTTTTTGCAGCCCCAGACAATCACCAACTTCCTCTTTTTTGCTGCAGGCCCCCAGTGTTGGGCACGCTCCCCCTGGATGCCTTAGCCCTCAGTTGGGAAGGGAAGTTCCTCTATGCCTTCCCTCCCTTTCCTCTCCTGTTCAAAGTGCTAGTCAAAATCAGATCCCAATCCTGCAAAGTCATTCTGATAGCTCCAGATTGGGCCAGACAACCCTGGTATCCACTCCTACTGTCCTTAGCAGTCCATCCTCCCGTGCCTTCCCAGGAATCACAATCTGTTAACCTGTGCCCAGGGACGGGTTTGGTATCCGAATCTCAAATCTCTCAATCTCAAGGCTTGGTTCTTGAAGAGTTAGAGTTTGCTGATTTACACTTTCCCAAGGTGTAATGGATATATTGAAGGCCTCAGGAAGCCTTCCACCAGGGCTACTTATAATTCCAAGTGGAAAAGGTTTTCCATATGGTGCTCGGAAAGCATATTTCCCCAGACTCTGCTGATCTACCCACAGTCCTGGATTATATGGTCCATCTGAATTCTTTGGGGCTGAGACCAGCTACCCTGAAGGTGCATTTGGCAGCTGTGTCTGCTTTTATTTCAGCAGGTAAATCCTCTTCTCTTTCAGCTCATCCTGTATTTTCTAAGTTTTTAAGGATTGCTTCACACAACCCTCCATTCAGGGATCCTGCCCTGCCTGGGATCTTAATGTTTGCATTGCTCAGCTTATGCAACCCCACTCCGAGCCCTTGTCTTCAGCTGAGCTCAAATACTTGACTTGGAAAACTGTGTTTCTGGTAGCCATCACCTCTGCCAGACGCATAAGTGAATTACAAGCGTTGTCAGTGGAGCAGGAGTTTATCTCCTTTCACAGAGATAAGGTGGTCCTCCGGACTAACAGAAAGTTCCTACATAAGGTGGTTTCAGATTTCCACCTTAATCAATCTATTTCTCTTCAGTGTGCTTCACTGACCACTCCTCCTCTGGTGAGAGGAGGCTGCACAGCCTAGATGTGAAGAGAGCCCTTAGTTACTACATAGAGCGTACCAAGGGTCATAGGTTTGACTCCCTCCAACTGTTCCTCACTTATGGCGAAGTTAGTAAAGGGAGGCCAGCCACTAAAAGATCCATTGCCAGGTGGATTGTCTCTTGTATCCAATTCTGCTACGAGAATTTGGGTAAAGTTCCCCCCTCAGGCCTGAGGGCTAACTCTACCAGAGGTACAGCTGCTTCTCTGGCTGCTGCCAGAGACATTCCTATTCTAGAAATATGTCAAGCAGCTACCTGGAAAACAGTTCACACTTTTACCAAGCACTACTCCCTGGACATCCAGGCTAGGAGTGATGCTCGGTTTGGCACAGCCGTGCTTCAGAGCCTATTCCCTTAGTAGGTTCTGTCCCTCCTCCATGGAGGTACTGCTGTGTAGTCTGCAATTGTCATAATATAGCAAGACTTCATGTTGTTTGAAGAAAAAATTACTCACCTTAGTAATGTTGTTTCTTCTAATGGAGTCTTGCTATATTATGATCTCCCTCCCTGCCTGCCCTCTCTCAGAACCTCTGTTTTGGGATGTGGGTGGGCAGTACAATATGGCACTTTTTGATGCCCACCTTGTTGTTTCACCCTCCTTTTGGGTGAATTGGTGGTGTGTTTTGCATTTTGGGTCTCCTGACTTGAGTCTTTGTTTGAGGCCAAAAAATGAGTGTTTATGTTAGTAGCCAGTTGGCTAGTGTAGGTTTACAGCTTCCACACAGAGCCTTAGTGAGTTTTAGCTCATAAAGATATGACAGTTTGCGTTTGAAGAACAACAGACAGAGTTTTCAACCGAGCTCGCGCTCTAAGTTCCATGCCTGCATGGAAAGTTAACTATTTCACCTCTGGAGCAGTTCGGATGGGGACTCACTGCAATTGTCATAATATAGCAAGACTCCATTAGAAGAAACAACATTACTAAGGTGAGTAATTTTTTCTTATGGGGCAGTTGCAGGTTGTGGGAGGCAGAACATATAGTTTGGGGAAATTGCCAGTTGCAGACAGAACACACAGTTTGGAACACTTTGTTTGCAGGAGGCAGAACACACAGTTTAGGGGCAATTGCAGGTTGCAGGAGACGGAACACCCAGTTTTGGGTGCAGTTCCAGGTTGCAGGGCACAGAACACACAATTTGGGGAAATTTCAGGTTGCAGGGGCAAAACACACAGTTCGAGGGCAGTTGCCAGGTTGCAGGGGCAAAACCCACAGTTCAGGGGCAGTTGCCAGGTTGAAGGGGCAAAACACACATTTCAGTGCAGTTGCCAGTTACAGGGCACAGAACACACAGTTTGGGGCAATTGCAGGTTGCAGGGGCAAAACACACAGTTTGGGTGCAACTGCCAGGTAACTGGGCAGAACACACAGTTCATGGGCAATTGCCAGGTTGCATGGGCAAAACACATAGTTCACGGGCAATTGCCAGTTACAGGGCACAGAACACACAGTTGGGGCAATTGCAGGTTGCAGGGCACAGAACACAGTTTGGGGCAATGGCCATGTTGCAGGGGCAAAATACACAGTTCGGAGGCAGTTGCAACAGTTCACCAGATCAATCACAGTATCTGTATTCTTGCCATTCTAAATTGCCCTGATGAATCCTCTCCCTTTCTGCTAGTCTTTTTGATGAGCTTTGCTAGCTATGCCAGTGCCTGGCCACCTGTGTGTGCAGTCCGAGGAGGAACACCTAAAGGCCCCCTCCCACCAATGCAACCTCATTGCTGGCACAGTACCCTGGGTGCATGTTCTCTAGTCAATAAATCAAATGTCTTGCCCTTTTGCCCACTAGCCTACTTAGTGCTTATTTGTTGGAAAGAGGAACAGAACACCTTGGGCTTGCTAACCCTTTCTTCACTTAGCCCACTTGGGCTCTTCAGTGTAACTGGGGCTTGTCTTGCCCCTTTGCTCCACCCAAGGGAGCTTACTGATAAATATTTATTTAAACTCAGTAGAAACATAGAATTTGATGGCAGATAAGGATCGCTTGGCACACCTAGTCTGCCCATTTCTCTACCTAATGGATAAGCTGCAGATCCTAGTTAACCAACAGCCTACTTCCTCCTACCCCACACTAGAATTACCTTATGTCTGTCCCATGCATTCTTGAATTCCCCCGTTGTTTTTGACTCTCTGCCTCCTCAGGAAGGCTGTTCCATGCATCTACAACCCTCTCTGTGAAGAAATACTTCCTCACATTACCTCTGAGCCATTCCCCCCTCTATCTTCAAACTGTGCCCCCTTGTTCTTGCACATCTCTTTTTCTGAAAGATGCTACCCTCTTGGACTTTAATTCCCTTGAGGTATTTGAAAGTTTCTATCATGACCCCCCTCTCCCTCCTTTCCTCGAGGCTGTACATCTGAAGCTCCTAATAGGGCCTGTTGACCTTAGCTTCTCCCCTGGGGAGCTCTGTCATAAATATTAATTTCCCCTTAACAGCATCTTCCTGTCCTGAATTCCCGCTTTGGGCATTGCTCCACCCAAATTAATATTAAAATATTTAAAACAGGCCCGCTTCCTGCCCCTTTATGGCTCTAGACTGTCTCGCACCCTCGGGTGCTTTTAAAACAATTCACTGAATATACTGAGAAGTTCTGGTGGTCAGCACTTGAATCTCAGTGATGCTGCCAACTCATCACCTTGGCCCGAGATGAAGTTATGGAGGTCGGGAAGCTGGGAGGTGCTGGCAGAGGGAGGGACTTCGAGCAGGCAGGGGGGAAGGTGACTTCGGGACCTCACGGGGCTCCACGATGCCCTGCGCTCTTCTCTTGCTGTCTCTCTCTCTCTCTCTCGCTGTCTTGCAGAAGATGTGGCTCCTGGGCACCGCCGCTAACGTGGGACCAGGATTAAGGTGCTAAACGGAGCCCACACCATGATTTCTGAATCTGGGACCCGCAGACACTACAGGACCCGCCGCAACCAGGGCTCTTGAGAGGGTGGGGGAGCAGGGGATAATTCCCGGGGCCTAACACCAACAGGGGCCCAGGTCACCCAGCATACTGTATACAGGAAAGGGTCTGTGAGCAGGTAGGGGCTCCAGAGTCTGAACTTTACCCGGGGCCTGGAATTCCTCTCGAGGGGCCTGCCCACAACATATGGATTGCGATTGACGACCCCACAGACTTGCTGACTGGAGGAGAGGCACCGTAGCAGAGCCAATGGAACTGGCTTCAACTACCAAGGTGAGCCCTGGGTTCCCGTTGCTCTCACTGTCAGTCCTGCTCCTTCCCCGCTCAGCAACTGGCTACTCCAAAAACTAACCTTTTTTTAAAAACGCTACACTCGGGGATCCAATTTTCGAACCCTGAATCCTTGTCCTACTAGACCTTTTGTTTTTAAAAACAGACACCACGTGCTGGACAGGGACAGCAATCCTAGTGCGTGGACAACCTGGGCTCGTGCTGCCTGCTCGGGATGGAGAGTTCTAACAGAGCAGGCAGCCAGGATTTTTATTTATTTTATTATTTAAAAAAAAACAGTTCTGCCCTTTTTACCGGAGTACGCATGCTGCAGGCCCAACACTTTCTTCTGTTACCCTTATGCCCACACTGCCCAGTGCTCTAAGGGGCACTTTGTTTTATTTATTTTTGTTGGGCCCCATGCTTTGGAGCACTACAGTAATGTGGCATGAGGCACAGCTGAGTGCCGTATTGCTTCTAGGAGATGATTAACTGGCTGCTATTCTAACTCTTAAGAGTGCCTTATTGCTGTTAACAAAAATATCCAAAATAAAGGGTTGTACCATTTGAATATTTTCTTCTTGAGAGGGTTTTTTTTTTTTTTTTAATTCTTTCACCAACTGTTTCATAATACTGATTCAGAATCAGAATGCATCATTCCAGTTATTCAGCAGTGCTAGAGGATAGAATGCTGACAGGAAGATTTTATGCACCATGGTGATCATGCCGTACATGACAGTATAACAGAGATTAATAGACAGATTGTAACATTTCTGAGACCCTTATTATAATGTTATTTGTGTGTTGGCTCCTATGGGTAGGTAATAATTGGTCTGGACTGTCTTCCCCCTCAGTTGGGACAGATTGAAAAGTCTGAGAGTGTAAGGCACACCCCTTTCCCCACACACCCTGAGTCTTTCAGTGTTATAAAGCTGGGGACAGCTTCCTGCTCAACAAGGAATCCTTTGTGTCACAATCTCAAAGTTTTCTTAGACTTTTCTTATAAGATCTCCCGTGCAACTCAAGAGATCAACCTCAACCACAAAGGAACCATCCTGTAGAAGAGCTGCTGCCTTTTTGTCAGGCAGGGAGCATTCAGATGATGAACCCAGGGCTGCAGGGAGGGATGGTGTGCTATAATCTGCACACCTGTCATACCGCTGCCTCAGTGACTGCTTCCAGGGACATCCCTATCCAGGAAATCTGCAGGGCTGCTACTTGGAGGTCAGCACACACCTTCATTTCCCATTACCACATCGACCTTGAGTCACGCCGGGGTGCTGGTGTCGGGGCCTCAGTTCTCCAATCCTTATTTCCTAAGTAGGGGGTGTGCGCCTTGCCTCCTTCCTCCCAGAGAACTGCGAGGAGTCTGCCAGAAAGTGTGGATAGAATATTATATCCACGTCCCTGGAAAAACAGCTTACTTACCTGTAACAGTAGTTCTAGGAGTGGTATATGATGTTCATCCACATGGACCCACCTGACTTCCCCTGGCTTTGGCGCACACATCTGCTTCCAGTGGGCAAGATCTGGTGTCATGGGGCAGAGCCGAAGGAGTTACCATCCGGGTGGGTGGGAGGAGCCAGCTGGAAGATGTTCTGGCCAGAATTAAAGGGAAAGGCAACTACCAGAAAGTGTGGATGAACATTCTCACCCCAGGAATTCTTTAGCATCTATTAACAGAAGCAGTATGCCAGCTGGGTTCAGCTGCCCCGGAGAGGAGGAGTCAATGCAAATGAGGAAGGCATTGGCCAATCAGGATACAGTTAGAGTAGAGTGCTGCCTGCAGTGAGCCTGAAGGATCTCAGAACTTTTTCTCCGCTGAACTGGCAACACTGCCCTGGAGCTCTTCTCTTCAGAGAACTTCCTGAGCCATTTTCTTTCTTTTTGAGTGCTGCTGTAAGGTATTTTGTATATTTTCTTCATTTAATCTATTTTTACCGCATCTGCGCTGGGTTCCGCGCAGTTGCTGGATTTTTTTGTTTTTTCCCCGCTTTGGCGGTTTTTTTCTGAAGTAAATTTTGCCCGCACGTACGATAAATTGCATAATTTTTATTTAATTTGTTTTTAGTATTTATCTGTGGTTTTTAACACTTTTGCGGTAACATCATTGATTTATTTTTTCGCGCATGTGCGCATTTTTTCCGTTACGCACTAGCGCGAATTCTTGGAACCCTTTTTTCTCTGTTTAAATTCAAAATTATTACTATTTGAAGGGTAATCCCCTCTCTTTGGGGTGAGACTCTCTTGTTTGTTGTGCAGTGGGCTTTGTTAACAAGAGGTGTGGAGGTGATTCTGTTTTTTCCTCTTTATGAAAAAATAAATAAATTCTCAAAGTTGATTTTGATTTGTTTGAGCCTTGGCCTAACTATTATTATCTGGGCTTTTAGTCTACCTCTCCCTCCCCTAAAAGCGCTGAGGAGGGTACCTCAAGTTAACACAAAATAAATGACAAGTCCCCTTGGCACTTCTATTATTACAAGTCTGGTTCTGTAGTAGTTGTTTCTTTGTCCAAGCCTTTAATTTTAAAATAAGCAGGGTGTCCTCTTCCCTGCACAAAGATAGAGATTAATCTCCTCTGACCCTCCCTTCTGAAGGACTTAGGGAGACATCAGGGGTTGATAAAATTATGCCCACTGCAACTGAATTTCTGAGAGCTTGGCAGTTATTCCAGACTTTATTTTTCTGGGTGTTTCTCGGCTCCTTCGGGTCCGAGTATTCCTCTCCTTGTTAATCCTTACACCCAAGGATATTATTGTTATGATTATTATTAGTAGTTTAGGAGAGGATTTTCCTTCTTGAACTCCTCTCGGGGCCCACTAATTCCAGTCGGTCACCCTGAGGTTGATTCAGGTTATGGTATAATGAGGCATATATATATATATATATATATATATATATATATATATTCATCCATCCAGTGGACTCCCTGGACTTTCCCCTCCAGGATGACACCGATAAAGAGGTGGAGGACGACGACTTCATAGATCTGGTGGTTGCTCTCCTCCAAAGAAGTTGACAACTCGCTGAAGACTCCTACAGGTAGGTTCTGGAAACTCCTCCTTCTCTTTTGGGGTTGACAGAAACATTCAGATGAAGTACCAGCTCAGTAAGTGTTCTGCTGTTTTTATCTGTACACTTTCAGATTAAAAAGAGTTAGTGCAAACAGCGGCCTGCTTCTCAGCCTCATGCCACTGTCTGCTTTCCCTCCAGAGATAGACTCTAGATAATCATATACCATGTGTAAGTAATTCTACATAATGCCTTTAACCTTTGTAGCATACGCTATTATATATTAAGAGTGCTTGCTGTATACTATCCTTGCCATAGTACGGCATCTCTTGAGCACTATTCACAAGGAGGTTTGCTGGAATACCCAAGTGGCATTTAGTAACACTATGCTCTCATAGTAAGTCATAATGTTACAGATTCTAGAGTTTTGGCGTAGGTCATTTCCCTCAGGCTTGCCTGTCTGAAAAGTCCAGCCTTTTGGGTTATGCTTTGGTACAAAATTTGGTTGGTCTTTATGTCAAACTGAAGCTGACAGGCACTTATGGATGAGTTTAACTCTCCTAGTACTCAGTTAAGTATAAGCGTCCTTTCCCCCGAAGTCTCATTGGGGGACTTCGGGTAGGAATTATTCTCCCTTTAACCCTTTTTTCCTATGCCAACACATTAGGAAATTTCTAAATGTGAAGTTTTCCAGGGGTTTAGGCAGGAATGCTCTTTCATTCCTGATAATCCCTTTTTTCTTCAGTTATTTTTCTTCTTGGTTCAAGTTTTTACCCCTTCTTTGATTGGTAAAATAAAAAATAAATAAATAAAGGGAGATAGATATATGCAGATATTAACATTTAAATATATATATACAGTATATCTGTGTGCATGATAAGCAAATAAATATCTAAAGTTTGCCTCCAAATGCTGCATTCTCTGCTGTTCTTCAGTAGCATGTCAGCAATGGTAACTAAAGCACCAGAACCTCGTGAGGGTCAAAGTCGTAAAAGGGTCCCCTTCTGCTTTGGAGTTGGACCTTTTTCCCCAGGCTATTACCTGAATCTTAAAGGAAAATAGGGAACAGCAAATCATTATCAATTTTCACAACCTGGGGTCAGGATGCTTCTTTGACTCAGGTCTTGTTTTTGCAAACGTAGGGGATTTTTCTTGTCTCCTTTGATACATTCTATGTTCTCAGTTCCTTAGTATGGGTTTTTTTCTCAGGCAGTTTTATTCCATGCCATTTAGACTGCCTCCAGAGTGTTCTCAGATATGGAGTAAAAGTCAGGCTGTTCTCCAGGTATCTGGGTAGGTTGGCGGTTCTCCCCTGAAGACAGGGAATCTCTGGTTTCCCTTATCAGAGGCTTGGCCGACCTTAGCCAATTTCCCTTGACTTTGGTTTTCAAGCCCTAAGTCTGACATTTTGTTTCCTGTAGTCTCGAGGGTTCTTTGCAAGGGTGTAGCTACTGATACGCTAAGTAAGCCTTGGCATACCAAGTTCAGCAGCAGGGGTAGCAAACAAGCTGGCCAGCATTGCTCTGCCCTCTCTAGTCCATCGCATTTAAATTCTTTTGTTTGGCTTTGCAGACTTTTTTCTTTTCTCTTTCAGCTTTGTTTTTTTTTTGGGGGGGTGGCAGAGTGGACCACGGATGTTGAAGCTGAAGGTCTCAATTAGGTCTGCATGGTCTGCCTGCATAGTGATTGCCTGCAGCATCTGGTAGGGGATGTGGCAAGTCTGGGGCAGTGAGTTTAAATGCTTCAGCAAAGTTAGAAGCCATACTATTAGTTCAGTTGTACTGGGAGCCAGAGAAGCAGTAGAAAACTGAGGAGAAGCAGACAGAAGAACAGACTCAGAGCCAGCTAAAGGAAAAAAAGACTTCATGTGGAGTGGCAAGTGGAGCAAATCTGCCTACCTGCGGGGGAGAGAGAAGACATTTCTGCCATGGTCTTGGACTCGTGGTGCAGTCAGTGGCGTTTACCAGTGGACAGCGAGCACCACACTAGCAGCGCAGACAGACAGCCTGTCTAGTGTGAGAATCATCTGATTGGAGCAAGGAACCTTGGACTCGAGTCGTTGGGGGGGCAGGCACGAACAACAGTAGGGTGGGGGGTAGCAGTGTGGCAGGTTGGTGTACAAATCTGAAATGCCTGGCTACACCCCTGGTTCTTTGTACCTACTAGAAAAAAGTCCCCTAACTATTTAAATCTCGGCAACTCTTAGGGGGCAGTGCTCATCTCTTGTCAGGGGAAGCTCTTTCCCTGCATGAGGTGCATAATTTTGTCATTGAAGTCCCAGGGGCTATGCCTCTAGGTTAGATTCCAAATAAGAGAATTTTCCGTGAAGCTTGAACCCTGTTACAAACTGGACTGTGTAAGGAAACAGTGAATTTCACATCTCTCCCATTCAAATCTTTGGTACAGAGGCTTCCTTCCGGTTGGCGCTTCCCTTCGGGGGTGTTCCATCATTGGGTCTTGGTTTCTGAGAGAGTCCTTCTCTCTTCAGTTCCTGGAATCTCAGAGCATCTCTTTCAGGGCTGCATTTTTTCAGTCCAGAGGCCATTTAGTTCGATATCCCTGCCCTGTATCACACTAATGAGCATTTGTGACACAGGGCTTCCAATCTCTGCGCGCAATAGCTACGAGTTGTTATCTCTAGCTGGCTTCTTTGGAGGTGTCTTAGTCACTCATCCATCTGTCGGGCAAGGACAAAACTTTGGCAGGGCCACCACAAGTGGGCCCTTTGGCAGATCCTCTGAGCCACAATACTCAGGACCACCGCAAGTGAGCCCTTAGCACACAAGTCCTAGCCACATCATTCAGGGGAAAGGTCAGGTCCAGATCTGAATTTTCGCCTCCAGCCCGAACCTCCAGTTTTTTCCTTTTTGCCTGTTGCAGGCCCCAGCTCGGGGTTCCATCCAACGGATTTTCTTGATGAATCCTTGGACTTTGATCTCCACATCACCACGACTTGCAAATCAGTCAATGCAAAGATCGGAGGAGCATACCACACTAACTATGCCCTTACCCCATCGGCTAGGCTTGCTGTGGCACAAGGCCTTCTTCTCCCATCCTTGGCTTATGGCTCTGTCATCTATCTAGGTGCAACTAAGACCTCTCCATGCATGGGACACTACATATAATAACATCTGCCATTATGGCGTCTGCCTCTCCTTGGCTCAAACATCACTGTCTGCTTTATGCAGACCTAGAATGGCCTAGTCCTGTGGCCCATCGCCTCCAATCTTATGGCGCCTTGATTGAGGGAGGCCTGCTCTTATCGTACCATCAATCTCTTGCCTTGCTACTACACCCTCAAACCCCTTCCTATGGTCTCCGTTCACTTGACCAGACACCTCTGTACATCCCTAGATGTAGGACCTTAATGGGTACACAAGCTTTCTCCCATGCTGCTCCTAAATATTGGAATACTATCCCTCTAGCTATTCGTCATGCCCCAACGCATACCTGTTTTAAAAGAAGCTCCACCATCAATACCTACTCACAGCAAGTCCCTGCACCTGCTTCCAGCCACCATAAACTAATACCCAGCTCTGCCTGCCCTTTCCTATTTCCACACTACCTGTTATTCTCCCCAATCTATCCTCTCCTACTCTACCCCCTCCCCTCTGCCTCCCCCAGTCACTGCGCTATCTTGGACTTGCCAACTAGCTACTTGCTAAGGACCTACAGGAATCTCCCTAACCTGAGTTGCACTTATCTCATTTCTTCTCTATGATCCTGTTATCCATGTTTCTCTACAACCTACTTTGCTTGCTCGTGTATTATCATAGTCTTATTAATGTTTGAGATGTTTTGTACTCTTCTGGTTTACTATTTACTGTATGGTTTATGTGTGCTGCGTCACACTGATGTTTTGTATGTCATTTGTACCCTCCCGGGTCGTACCTGAAAATAGGCATTCCTGTGTCTAGTGTACCCACCTGGTCAACAAAAGCAAATAAATAAATAAACTACACTGCTTTGAAGTCTGCTTCTGTCAATAGATGCTAAAGAATTCCTGGGGTGAGAAGAAACAATTACTCACCGAAGTAATATTGCTTCTTCCAGGGTATTCTTTAGCATTATTGACACTCCCACCCTTCCTCCCCTGGAAACCTTGTCTAAAGGCTCTGCTAGGGGATTTAGCCAAATTTTACGACTGTCATTCGTTGGTGCAATTTTCAAAAAAAAAAAAAAGATTTTTTCATAATAGTGGGTTAGAATATATAGTGGGTTATTGCTAACAGTTTTTTTGTGCCCCTAGTGGGCACAGTTTTTGCTCTTTTTCAGCTTCAAAATGCTTTCTGAGGTCCTTCAGGCTGACTGCAGGCAGCACTCTACTCTAACTGTATCCTGATTGGCCAATGCCTTCCTCATTTGCATTGACTCCTCCTCTCCGGGGCAACTGAACCCAGCTGGCATACTGCTTCTGTCAGTAATGCTAAAGAATACCCTGGAAGAAGTAATATTACTTCGGTGAGTAATTGTTTCTTATATACCACTCCTAGAACTACTGTTAGAAGTGAGTAACCTGTTTTTACAGGCTACTAATGCTGCCTTTGTCAGTTGTTCTCCTTGTAGCCTATTAAAGAGTAGCTGACACGTTCAGGAGAACTATAACAAAACATAATATTTAGACACAGTTCAACTTGTAGTTCACATTAGTCCTGCATTTTTCATCCCCATTATTTATCATGGAGGTCATCTGCATGAAAACAGGAGCTTTGCTCCTGAAGAGTTCATCCATTCCTTCTGCTTTCCCCCTACCTGAGGTCATAATGCACTGCTTGTGACATCAGTTACTCCCATGGGAACAGATTGTGATGTCACAACAGAGGGTTATGATTTTTTTCCCCCAACTTTCTTTCCTCCCATCGTGGCCCATGGGACCTTCTCTCAGGCATCCTATCCATGTCCTGTCCTGCCTGAAGCTCCCCTGATCTGTGCCTCCTCTCTCTCTCTCCCCCCCCTCCCTGCAGCCAGTACCCCTGGTTTCATCTGCCCATGGTGGGCACTCTTACTAAGTCAGACTCTGGCTGCAGGAGAGGGCCGGGGTGGAGGAACTGGAAGGCCAGTCGAGGAGAGCCCGACGGAGGGCATGGCGGACAGGTGCCGTCGCCTGTCCCATGGAGTTTGTGTTTTCCTCATTCTGTGCTCTCTCTCCCCCTCACTCAATGTGTGGTGTACGTTCAGGCGCACGGCAACCCTGCCTACGTCAGCTACACTGTTAACGTGCTGCTTGGCTTGCTGCGATGCCCCCCGGTCTCCATCTGGGGCCGCTGGCACGCCGGGCCCCCCACCTTCCCCGGGGAGGAGAGCACCACGAGGGCACTCAGTTCTCAACCCTCCCCTCCCGCCCCCGGCACCCGAGTCCACTCCCGAACCCGGGTTGCCGGCATGGCGCGAGGTGTGGCATCTAGTGCCTTAACCCTCAATGCCTCTGGGCCAGCAGAGGGTTATGACTTGAAGTAGGGAGTGAGCTATAGAGGCCAGTTTACTCTCAGGGACAAAGATCATGTAGTCATGCAAATTTCCTTAGTAAAGAATAAAGGGAAGGAGAAATCTATAGCACATATATGGAATGCAAGCCGAATTGTACTTAATTACCATGTTTTTCAGCGTTTTCTTGGAGGTGTCGGTAGCTCTTTTTTTTTTTTTGCATTATTTGTTCATCCCCCTCCATGCTCCTGGTGCCCCCTACTCCTTCAGGCTCCTTACAAGCCCTCACCGATCCCCACTGGCCTTACCCGAGCTCCTTCACCTCACAACGCAGCCAGTCCCTGGGATATCCCGGATGTAACCCTTTGCCGGGCGGTTCCCCCTCCTCCGAGGGGGAAGGCACCAGTGGGGAGTCCTAGCGCACTCTCGATAGGGCCCAGGGTTGCTGCTGAGGGAAGGAAGCTCATCAGAGGCACCAGAGGAATCCGGGGACAGAGAGCCGTCATCCGGCGGCCACCACTGAGCGGTATTTCCAGTTTTCTAGGTTCCTTCATCGCGCCGCTTATGCAGTGCCTCCAGTCTCCACTGGAGGACGCTGCTTAGCGAGGCAGTCCCCAACCCCATCCCAGGATAGGAGAGCAGTCCTTTGGATGCCCAATCTTATCCTCCCCCTGCCAAACCCCGGCATCCCGAGTCCGTTCCCGAACCCGGGTCACCGGCGTGGTTCAAGGTAAGGCGTCGGCGCCTCAGCCCTCTGCGCCACTGGGCCAGCTGGTCGGTAGCTCTTTAAAGCTACGTACATGTCTGGAGGATTATTTGATTTTTTTTATTTCTGCATAATTAATATGTGAGTTCCAGTTCAAATTGTGTGCAAAATTAAGGTCCAGATAATTATAGTTCTTCACTTATACAAGTACAGGAATGGTTATTGTCTTCCTATACATCCTATAAATATTATCCATTACCAGAATTTTACTCTGTATTCTTTTCAACCTTTAATTCTTGATGTTTTGCGATTCAGCTGTGATTTTAAGCCCTTGTGAGCCAGAGCTATAAAAATGGATCGTCTGTGAACAGTAGCATCAAGCAGTTTTTCTTCCTATTTTCAGAAGATAGTATTCTTCCTGCTCTAATGTAGTTATTAAGTCCTCAGTATAAATACTGAAAAAATGTAGCAACTGCACATCCTCCCTTCACACCTCTGTTGTTGGAGATCTTCCATGTTAGCTATCCCCATTCTATTGTTTCTTATCTGGATCTAATTTTTAGTATGTAACTTTACAATTATGTGCAGCATACTCCGTTCAATTCCAGATTCAAGCAATTGTGTTCATAAAATGCCTCTGTTTAAATGATAAAAGGCACTGTCCAGGTCAACAGAAGCAAGGTGACTATATTCTGGCATCCTTTACCACACTTCTTTTACATACATGATGGGGTTAAAAAACTGATAATTTAAGGGGTGTGCTGTTGAAAATCCAGCATGTTGCTTAGGTAACAAACCTCTATCCATAGCCCCCTTTTTTTTTTTTTTCCCCAAACACTGTTCCATAATTTTGACCAAAAGTTTGGCACTTGAATCTAAAAAAAGTAATTGGATGACACATTGCCAGATTAGAACTGGATCATTTTTTTTTTAAATTTGGAAAGAAATTTAAACCTTTCAGTGAGTCAGGCATAAAATTACTGTCAATACACACATTATAATATGATATTAAAACTGGAACCCGCCGTAATATATAGACATCTAATCCAACTTGACCAGGTCCTGCAGTCGGTTGGTGGAGCACTGCTTTCAAAAGACTTGTGCCATAGTCACAGAACATGAGAAATACTATGTTCAAACAACATGAAGTCTTGCTATATTATGACAGTAGCAGTTTGTCCCACCACTAGAACTGCTCCGGAGGTGAAATGGTTAATACCATTCCAAAATAGAACTTTGAGCATGAGCTCTAAGAAGCAGCTCTATCTGTGTAATTTCAAACCTGAACTGTCAGATTCTTTACTCCGCCTCAGTGAACAGTCGCTCTGGAGATTTCTCCTACTGCTCGGTTCATTTCTCGGTTTAAACAGTGTTTTCTCGGTTCGATTCAACCAGAATAGTTTTATTTTAACATCAAAACCGTTCGGTTCAAGCTCTGTCTGTGGTAATCGTAAGTAAATTAAAGGTTTTGTCTGTGTGGATCTTGTAAGTTTATCGGTTCGGTTTTGAACCGATCAGCTGGTTTAAAACTTATTAACTTTAAAGTTTAACATTTTAGAGTGTGGTTCCCGGTTCTTATGGGTTCTAGCAAGTTTATTACGGTTTTCCAATACCGTGACACGGTTAGGAACGATAAAAGTGTCTTGCCTAACTGCCGCTTTAAAGGGCAAGTTTTTCTGGTTAGGCTGGCATTATGTCTGAGAAACCCAAAAGAAAAACCAGGCCCACTGGGTTTCAACACTGTGATGTCTGTGGGGAAGTCTTTGCCAAGGCTGACCCACACACCACATGTGTCTATTGTCTGGGGTTTGACCACCTCCAGTCAGACTGCCAGATATGTAAGAATTTCCCTGCAGCCACTCTGGAAAAGAGATTGGGCAGGCTCAGGGAACGAGAGGCCAAAAGTCCGCTGACCGGATGGCAGCCCGGTTCGGTGCCAACGAACGGAGGAGTCCCTCTGACCAGGCGCGAGACTTCCTTGGGCAAAAGAAAAGCTGGTTTTGAGGAACCAATTCCAGTAAAGAAAACAAGAAAGTCAGCAGGTTTGGAGTCTAAAACCCCTTCTCCAACTGCTGCAGAGATAGCAAAAGCCATACAACTTGTCCAGTCACTGTCTCAGGTTCCGTCCGAACCGCCACTATCTGGCAAAAGGTCGGTTCGTCCGGTTCCAGTGGTTCAGGAATATGATGTTGAGGAATTTTATGAACCAGAGGAGGGGGAGGATGATTATGAACAGTATGAATGTGGCTGGGAAGGTCTGGGTGTGCCCATTGAACCGGACATTTCCCCAGACAGACCTCTAGAATCTCCCCCTATGCTATCTGAGTCCCCATCTCATTTTATGTTTTACAAAAAGTTGTTGAAACCCTCCAGCTTCCCTTGGAAGAAGCTGTGGATGAGCAAGAGGAGCCTGATTTTGTAGAAATGATGGATATTCAGAGTCTAGGAGATTGTCTATTCCTTTGCATAAGTCTTTTAGGAAGCAAACAATAAAAATTTTAAAAGCTCCTAATTCTGTGCCTCCTGTAGATAAAAAGATGGACAGAAGGTACACATTGTCAGGTCCTGATACAGAATTCCTATCTCAGCAATGCAGTCATGTTGGGGTAGTTCAGGTTGCAGCCTGTGATAAAGCTAATATCCCCCTGGCTTCACATCCTCCTGCCAAGGATTCCAGGAAGATTGATGCCATGGCAAAAAAACAGTATATGGCAGCCTCTCTGGGACTCAGGCAAGCAAATTATATGGCTTATGTAGCTAGGTATCAGAAATCTAGATGGGATACTGTTATGGAATTAGCCAAGCAAGCCCATGGCCAGCTGGCTAGCGAACTAGAACAGGTGGCTGCTGATGGCATTGAGGCTTCTAAGGTACAGTTTCATGCTGCTGTGGATGTTAATGATGTTTCCTCTAGGGTCATGGCCACATCTGTAGCTTTTAAGGGTTGGCCTGGCTCAGGTGTACTAGTCTGTCACAGGATACCCAGACTAAGGCTATGGATTTTCCTGTGGTGGGAAATTCTCTGTTTGGGGAGCAGACAGAGAATTACATGAAAAAGATGGATGAATATAGGACTACTTACAAAGTGCCCAAGCTAAGGGCGGCAAAGCCACTCCTCAGAGGCATACCCCAGGGGTAGGGGTGAGCCTTTTCACAGGCCTTTTACCAGACTCAAGCCTCCTCTGCCTATGCTCAGAGGGCTTCTTCAGAAGCAGAGGCAGATGAGGGGTGGGCAGGCCTGCTCCCACCCCTCAGCCTAAAGCTCCTGCTAAGCAGGCACCCTGATGGGGTGCCCAGGGCCGATTCTCCTTTATCGGTAGGGGGCAGGCTGGCTTACTTCAGTCAGAACTGGGCTTCTTTAACCTCAGACAAGTGGGTTCTGGAAGTAGTAAGCCAGGGTCTGGTTCTCAGCTTCAAAAAGTTTCCCAAGTTGAGAACCAGACTTTTCTACTCAAGTGCTTCAGAGACCCTTGCTCTGGAAGCAGAGGTCTCATCCCTGTTAGCTCTCAGAGCAGTAGAAAGGGTTCCTCCCCTGCACCAGGGCAGGGGTCTGTATTCCAGATACTTCCTTACCCCAAAAAAGACAGGAGAATGGCGGCCCGTGTTAGACCTCAGATATCTGAACAAGCATCTTTTGAAACCAAAGTTCAAAATGGTAACTCTGGCAATGATTTTACCCTCCCTAAGGCCAGGGACTGGTTAGCCTCCCTGGACCTCAAGGATGCCTATTTCCACGTCCTAATCAGAAGCTCCCATGAAAGTACCTCAGATTCGAACTACCCTCAGGTCATTACCAGTTCAGAGCAATGCCCTTCGGCCTTACCTCTGCCCCAAGGGTATTCACAAAGTGTCTAGCAGTGGCTCACTTAAGGAGGCAAAGGATTGCTGTTTTTCCCTATCTAGACGATTGGCTCATTGTAGGCCAGTCCCCAGAACAGGTAAAATCTCACCTGCAAGTTACCCAGCAGCTTCTCACCTCCCTGGGCTTTCTGCTAAATCTACCAAAGTCGGTTCTGGAACCAGTCCAGGTACTCACCTTTATAGGGGCAGAGTTGGACACAAAGCTAGCCAGAGCTTTTCTTCCCTTAGAAAGGGTGACGAATTTAGTGACTCTGGCCTCCTCCTTCACCCTGCAGGTCTCTCGACCAGCAAGACACTTTCTGCAGCTCCTGGGACACATGGCTGCATCCACAGCTGTTGTGCAGGGAGCAAGATTTCAGATGAGAGACATTCAGTTTCACTTGAGAACCTATTGGTCTCAGAGCACAATTTGACTCTTACTACAGATGCTTCCCTTCTGGGTTGGGGAGCCCATATGGGCGACCTTTCCACTCAGGGAGTGTGGTCCCCCCGGGAATCTCTGCTCCACATCACTTTGCTGGAACTCAGAGCTGTCTTTTTAGCTCTTCAAGCATTTTCTGCATCTGTCCACAACAAGGTGATACAAGTCAGAACAGACAACACCACAACAATGTGGTACATCAACAAACAGGGGGGCACTCGGTCTTCGGCCTTGTGCACCGAGGGAATGAAGCTGTGGTCTCTGGCCTATTCCCTGAACACTTCCCTCATAGCAGTTCATCTTCCAGGGAAGGACAGTGTCCTAGCGGATGCTCTCAGCAGGATTTCCCAGGGCCATCACGAATGGTCCCTGGATCCTCAAGTGCTGGGGATAGTCTTTGCCAGATGGGGCACCCCTCAGATAGATCTTTTTGCAGCCCCAGACAATCACAAACTTCCTCTGTTCTGTTGCAGGCCTCCAGTGTTGGGCTCAGTCCCCCTGGATGCCCTTCTCCTGAATTGGGAGGGGAAGTTTCTTTGTGCTTTCCCTCCCTTCCCTCTCCTATTCAAAGTATTAGTCAAAATCAGATCTCAGCCTTGCAGGGTGATTCTGATTGCCCCGGATTGGGCCAGGCAGCCCTAGTACCCACTCCTTCTGTCACTGACAATCCATCTTCCCTTTGCCTCCCAGGATTCACAACCTGTTAACTTGTGCCCAGGGAAGGGTTTGGTATCCGGACCTCAAATCCCTCAACCTCAAGGCCTGGCTCTTGAGGAGTTAGAGTTTGCTGATTTACACCTCTCTCAAGGTGTTCTTGAAATCCTAAAGGCTTCCAGAAAGCCTTCCACTAGGGCTACTTATAGTTCTAAATGGAAAAGGTTTTCCATTTGGTTCCATTTCCCCAGAATCTGCTGATTTGCCCATTGTATTAGATTACATGGTCCATCTTAATTCCTTGGGTCTCAGACCAGCTACCCTGAGAGTCCATTTGGCAGCTGTATCTGCTTTTGTGTCAGCAGGAAAGTCATCCCTCTTTCCACTCACCCTGTGTTTTCCAAGTTTTTAAGGGATTACTCCATACTAATCCACCCTTTGGGAACCGCCCCTGCCTGGGACCTTAATGTTTGTATTGCCCAGTTAATGCAACCCCCTTTTGAACCTCTGTTTTCTGCAGAGCTTAAGTATCTAACTTGGAAAACTGTTTTTCTGGTGGCTATCACTTCTGCTTGACGCATAAGTGAGTTGCAAGCCTTGTCAGTGGAAACTGACTTTATTTCTTTCCACAGGGATAAGGTAGTCCTAGGACTAATAGGAAGTTTTACCTAAGGTGGTTTCAGATTTCCATCTTAACCAATCTATCTCCCTTCCAGTATTTTTCACTGATCACTCCTCTTCTGGTGAGAGGAGGTTGCACAACCTGGATGTTAAGAGAGCTCTTAGTTACTATATAGAGCGTACCAAAGGTCTGAGTTCGAATCCCTCCAACTTTTCTTACCTATGGTGAAGTTGGGAAGGCAAACCTGCCACTAAGAGATCAGTTGCCAGGTGGATTGTCTCTTGTATCCAATTTTGTTATCAGAAACTGGGCAGAGATCCCCTCTGGCTTGAGGGCTCATTCTACCAGGGGTACAGCTGCGTCTCTGCTGCCAGAGACATCCCTATATTAGAGATATGCCAGGCTGCTACATGGAAAACGGTACACATTTTACCAAGCATTACTCCCTGGATGTCCAGGCCAGGAGAGATGCTCGGTTTAGCACAGCTGTTCTTCAGAGCCTATTCCCTAAGTAGGTTCTGCCCCTCCTCCATGGAGGTACTGCTGTGTAGTCTGCTACTGTCATAATATAGCAAGACTTCATGTTGTTTGAAGAAAAAATTACTCACCTTAGTAGTGTTGTTTCTTCTAATGGAGTCTTGCTATATTATGACCTCCCCCCAGCCTGCCCCTCTCAGAACTTCTACTTGGGTGGGGTGCGGGCAACTTAGTGTGGTTTATGCCCTTTTAGCGTTTCTCCCCTTTTGGGAGTTTGGGGTGTGTGTGTTTTATTATACTGTTGTTTTATTCTCATGTTGTTAGAATTGTGTTAGTAGTTCTGGTCCCCTAACTTGAGTCTTGGGTGTTGGGACCAGCAATGGTTGTTAATATTTAGGTAGCCATTTGGCTAGTGTAGGTTACAGCTTCCACACAGACCTTGGTGAGTTTTTGCTCGTAAAGATCTGACAGTTCAGGTTTGAAATTACACAGATAGAGCTGCTTCTTAGAACTCATGCTCAAAGTTCTATTTTGGAATGGTATTAACCATTTCACCTCCGGAGCAGTTCTAGTGGTGGGACAAACTGCTACTGTCATAATATAGCAAGACTCCATTAGAAGAAACAACATTACTAAGGTGAGTAATTTTTTCTTGCAGGTTTGTGATGCCGTGTTAGTCTTGGGGAAAACCTTGTACACTTTTTTTGTGGTAATACCTTTTATTAGACTGACTGAAGAAGTTTTACACAAGCTTTCAGGATCTCCTACATTGTGTAAAAAATTCTTCAGTTACTCTAATACAATGTATTACCCCCGCCCCACACGCACACAAAAAAAAGTGTACGAGAAATAATCTGTTACTAAGCAGTCCCAAAGCACTAGGTATTAGCTGATACTGTAATGACCATCAAGTTCAGATTCCATACGTACTTTGAAGAAGCAGTGACAGGGAATTCTCACCGAGTCATTGAGGGAAAGGAACTCGATGGATCAGTGGTCTTTTTTCCTTCCTTAAGCTGAATGTATTTATAAGCCCACAGCTGCTGCTGTACTTGTTCATTTAAATGCCATAATTCTGTATTTCAGCAAGAATAGTTACGTTCAACATGGAACAAAACATATTCTCACAATTCACACTTTTGCAGAAATGTTGCTTAGTTCCCCTAAGACGGTGCTTTATTTCAGAGTATAGCTGGTAATTAATTCATAACACTGGAGGCAGATTCTCTCCATAAAGAAACACTGCACTGAACCTAAAAACAGAACATGATGGCAGAAAAAGGCCCACTGGCCCATGTAGTATGCACAGCCCTACCTATTACTGTTGTGATGGGCCTAATTATCCTCCTCCTCTCTTTTCTCTCCACTTTACACTTCCTTCTACCCTTATCAGACCCATGTTCCTGTCCCTCCCATGTTTAAACCCACTCACTGTTTTGGCGCAGACCACCTTCACTGACCGAGTATGTTCCACTCATCTACCACATTTGTCAGAATGCACATACATCAGTAAATAATTGACAAAGAACCTCAGTGCAGAAGCACTTAGGCAAGGGTTACCCCAAAGGACATTGACAGTAAAGCCACGTTTCAAAGAAATACAAAATCACACATACAACCATAATGCAAAGCATAATGGGATGTATATGCAAATTACCATGAAATTTTAGGCTGGTTCAGCTTTAAGCAAAAATGCATGGTGCCAAAGGACTACAGCAGTGTTTATAGGCAATATGTATTTCTTTGTTCCTTTATAATTTTTGACCAGAAAAGGCACACTAAGCTATGATAGCTTGTTTCTGGGTGCGTCCTGGGAGGCAGTTACATGGACCTGTTCTGTCTATTGGCCATGACAGTGGGCAAGATCCACTATTCTTCCTGCAGGGGACCCTCTTTGCTTCCTGTCGGAGAGGATGGATGAGCTAGGAGGGAGGAGGAAGTGGTTGCTTTTAAAGATGGCAGAGGACTTAATGGTGGGGTTGTGGGTTTCCCACACCCTGAAGAACCTTCCCAAGCTACAGTGGTAGCTGACAAATCAACTGTTCATAGCCGGGAACAGATACAGCATATGGGGTCATCAGACGCAGAGTTACTGCTCGACTCTGAACAGAGCAGAAAGAGAGCAGCTCTGCTCAAGCTGCTTGCTCAGTGGGAGGAATGCAGTCAAAGAGAAAAACTGAAAATACAAGCCCAACAGGCTGTCACTAAATCCTCTTTAGTTCAGATGCAAGTCTTAGTGGTCAGAACGGAGGCTGTACACGCCAGCACAGGCGGCTCCTCTCTAATGGCCGTATATGCACCTGAAAAAGATATACAGCCTAGTACAGCTATAACTTTGCCCATGGACGTGTTTCTTCAGCAGCTGGTTCCTCCTATACCCTCATCAGAAGTCAAGGAGAGTGTGTTGATAGAAACATTAGAGAAGCCTTTCCTTGATGTAGATTTGACAGCACAGTCTGATGCTGTCAAGGGAATACTGAAACAGCTGAGTGGCAGAGATCAAAGTGATGCAGTGCAAGTAACTACAGGATCTTGTGACTATGCCTTGACATACTGTACCCTGGGATAAGCAGGGCTGCAAGTATGGGGAAAAATCACACAAAGAGACCAGCAAAAACAGACTGACCCTCCTACAGAAGTACAGAACAGGCTTTGGAACATGCAGGTTGGATCTGAGCTCCTGACGGTAAAGGATGGATTTTGTCAGTTCCTGTGAGAGCTGCAAACTTAGGGAAGGTGAGTCTGTGCACCTAAGGTCAGTCTGAATGATCTCTAATCTTTAATTATAAAGACCGTGAAAATGCATCCAATAAAAGGGGACAGATGATTTCTTACCGAGAAGGTGTTAATAAAATTCCAGATCCACAGACCTCTGTTTCTTTATTTTTTTTGAAATTGCTATTTATCCACGTTCCCCAGCCTGCCATCTGCAACCCTTCAGGAGCCCCAAGGCAGACATCCTCTACCTTCCACCCTGCCCAAACGACCCACTGGATCCCATGAGCTTGGCTCCCCCCGAGCGGGATAGGGGAGTACCCTCACTCATCAGTCAACTTTCGTCGGTCCGGGTGCTGTCGGGTGGGCAAAAGCACATTGAGGGCATGTCTCTGGGGGCTCCATCTTCCCGGCAATGGCAGGCATTTTCTCCATTTTTCTCCCCAACCCCTTACAGCATAGGACCCCTGACATCAAGGCGTCAAGCACTGACGTCACGCTGTATAGCGGCCGCCCATGCCCCTGATGTTAGGGGCTTGCAGTACTCCGAGCCTCTGCTTGGAGTCAGGCAAGTGTTCGGGCTATGGCCTCAACCCTCCCCGGAGTTGGCGAGCCGTCATGGGACTCTCAAGCCTAACTCCCCCCCGGCCGACCCACCAGTGACCCGAGTCCGCTTCCGAACCCGGGTCGCCGGTGTGGAGCGAGTTGTGGCATCCAGCGCCTCAACCCTCAGCGCCACCGAGCTGAATCAGACCTCTGTTTCTAGTGCTGGAGTTTGTTTTGAGGTCACAGTACCATCAGGTTCTCCACAGAAAGTGATCCTGTGTTATTTAAAGAACTATCATTTGGCATAGCTTGTGTTTTTATGGTCCTCCCCCAAACAGTCTGTTGATGTTTTGGAGCCAGCATCTAGTCCTCAGAGAGGACCCAGTGCCAGAAGTGTCCGAGAGGCTGGGCCTATTTATGATTCTGTGGACACTCCAGCATAATCCGATATAGTGGAGGGTCCTGCCAGCTAGGGGTGTCATGATAATAAAATTTCCACGATACAATAACCGCAATAGAATTATGGTGATAACCGTTATATCCACAGTATAACATAAGAAGTAATTTTTGTACAAAGCATCAAAGAGAGTAGGCATTGAAAGGACAGTTGTCCCTGAAAATATAAAAAAAAAATTATTGAAAGGTCTTAATACCGCGGTATACCGTGAATACTGCAGTATACCATGAATCACAGTTATCGCGGTATTGGAAATTGCCTACGGTATCAATACTGTGACATCTCTACTGCCAGCCAGTGTGCCTCCACTTCAGGTCCTATTACCTCACCAGTGCACGAACCCGGACAAGTTTTAGACTTCAGTGTTGATCTCAGTCCCTTAAACAGGGAGGAGAGAAATAGGGCTGAGCTGGATAGCTTTACAGCTCCCAGAATACTGAACAGCTCAAGGAGGGCCTCTTGGGTGGGGGGGGCAGAAGGAAATATTCTGTCTTCTTTAGGCCATAAACTGAAACCATTCGAAAAGAGGAACGTGGTTAGAATTAAATACAAAGAGGGACTGGTGGAACAACTTGACAGAGTTTATGTTGCAAGAACTTTGCTTAGATAGTATGAAGTTTTTCACTATAGAGCTTTATTCTTTGACTCATTCCCCAGGGGATACATCATTTGATTTAAGCTTTAAAACTGTCCATGTGAACTCTTTTACAACTTGTCTTGTGAAAATACAACATAGAGTGATGCCTTCCATCAGCGATGACACAGGTAGCATTCTTACAGATTCTTTCATCTTATGTTTGTACACCTCACTCTTCCTGACCCCATTCTGGCCACCCTCTTTCCGGCGACCAGGGACTTACCTTCCACCATCTTGTTCTTGCAGCAAGTGCTGGTAGGAGCCTTCGAGGGGCTGGCCATCATCCTGTCAGGGGAGGTATTTTTCCCTGTTTTCTTCCCCTTACGCCTGGGGCCCCAGACGCAGACACAGATGTGTGTGGAGGCACGCATGCGCCCTGCTGCCCCAGTAACAGCCCCTTCCTCCCTCCCAGCCTAGTGTCTGGCTCCTTCTTGGTCTGTGCTGCCCCCTAGCCTCCACTGTGAGGCAGCCAAGTACTGAAGAAAACCCACATTCCTCCCAGGAGAGGAGAGCTGCCTCATGGCAGTTCAGTCAAGCTCCGCGCCCTCCCCCCCCGCTGACCTTTGGTGGCCTGCACTTGTCTGGCATGGTTGCCGGCATAGCACGCAGGTAAGGCGGCCTGCACTTCAGCCCTCTGCGCCACTGAGCCATCTCATTCTTACAAATTCTTATAGTATTATTGATTATATCAGTAGTAAATATGTGTCAGGAATGTTTGTGAATTTGGGACAGAAATATTCAAGTACAGAATAATTCTCAGCAGGTCTAAATATTCCACACCTTAAATCACAAATTGCAGTAAGGCTAAAAGCAGAAATTTCAGAAATTGAGGTAGTGGAAGCAATTAAAACTTTAAATAATAATGTGGCCCCAAGAGAGGATGGTCTTCCAAGGGAAATGTGATTCATGAAGAGTTCAGTGCAGCTTTAGTGGCTGTTTTTAATTCTATGGTTTAAGCAGACACAGTAGATTCAGCCCCTCTGAAAGGGATTTTTTTCCTGTACGAAAAAGGTAACAAATTGGAACTGAAAAATGGCAGACCGCTTAGACTAATACAGATATAAAAATCTTAGCCAAGATATTTGGAAAATGATTGTCTGCAGTAGCATCTTCAGTAGTAATTCACAAACATGTGGAATACCAGACCAGAAGATTCAAGATAATTTATCATCACCGCTGGAAGTGTTTGACTGTTCATTGATCAAGAGAAGGTCTTTGATAAGGTGGAACATGGCTATATGCTTCAAGTGCTGTGGTATTATGGTATTCCGGTTGAGTTTATTTGTTGGATTTCCCTTCATTGTGATGGGGCAACAGTCACTCAGCTAGTGAATAGGTGGATTGACACTCTCTGAGGGTAGCTTTATGGAGTCAGGCAGGGCTGTCCACGCAGTCTGATTTTGTATGTCTTCTGTGTGAATCCTGTTTTAAGGGAAAATTTAACTGGATCAGGGTCTTAAGCAGCCATATTGTCACAGTCTTTACCATGTAAAACTTCTGCTTATGCAGATTATTTTTTTATTGATTAACAGCCCTGAGGATGGGAAATTGGTACTCCAACATTTTGAGGCTTTCAAATCAGTTTCAGGCTCTAAAATAAATAAGAAAATAAGCATGGGAAAAATAATTGGAAATCCAGTTTTTGGTATGGTTACTGATATAGCAGGGGTTCCTTGCACTTTGGATCCTGTCAAATTGTTGGTTATGTAGATTGGAGTGTCTGATAATGAGAGTTTATAATTGGAGCCTCAAATTGAGTATGGCTGAAACTTTAGTCATAAGATGGTGTGCTTGGCCTATGTCTAAAGTAAAAAAGGTTTTCATGGTGAAAAGCTATTTGGTTCCAGTGTTTCTGTCTCTCAGCTTTGTTTTTCCTCCCCCAGTAGGCCTTAAAGCAAAATTGTATAGTGTTTTTTCTAGTTACTATGGGGCATTAGATTAAACCGTATCAAGAGATGTTGCACTGATCAGGAAGTGACAGTAGGGGGCCATAGCATATTAATCCTTTAGTTTTCTTTTTGTGAGTTTTGTTTCAGTTTCAACCTAGGCCTGTCTCTTTAGGGAACCTGTCTCATAATCTGGCATTACTGGTAGCTAAATTGAAATTCTGATGGCACACTGGAGGAAAAATACCCTGAGAGCAATCAAAGGAATAGGCTTTCCGGCTAGTTCTATATCCGGGAATGTTTTTTAAAACTCAAGTATTGGAACACAACTGTAGATCTGGTCATGACTCAGCTGGGGGAAAAAAAAACTCTATTACTGGGTTTTGCATGCACAGTTCATGTCTAATCCGGTGTTTTCCCATAATCAAGGAATTACAGAAAGTGGAATTATGAGGCAGTTTATTGATAAAAATGTCCCTCCAGAAATGTGGGATGTGCTGTGGTTCTCTGCAAACGGTAGACTAAACATTAAACATAATGCCAGACATAAGCAGGTTTCAGAAATGATGTGTACCAGACCTGGATGTGTGGGCATTGAGGAATGCATGGAACACCTTTTTTTTTTGTTTTTGTTAATGTTGGCAGCTGACTGGCGTTCACCTGAGTTTAGACAAATGGACTTTCAGATGCTGGTCCTGGTGCCAGGACCCAACCATGGGTAAATGGAATGACAGTACAGTGAATTTCATCTGTGCTTGTCTAAAATGGTGGATCTGGATAGCAAGGTGTCAGTTTGTAATACAGAATAAAATAATACCTTTGTCCTGTCTTATTCGATATATAGAAGAAGATATTTTATCTGTTAGAGAACGGAGATATAGGATTTTATCTAGAAACAGGGTTGTGCGATTGTGGCGTGATGTGGATTGGCTGACATGAAATGATTACAAATATGAATATTTCCCTGGCGTGCAGGTGCTATGTGTTCTACTTCTGACACAGACTCAGATTTAATGGTATTAATGTAATGATGTGAAGTTGCATTTTATGTTTCTTTTTTGTTTGGGTTTAAATCTGAATGTTGTTTTTTGTAGTGTATTTCTCGTGTAATGATTTTGTTTTTAATGATTATTTTAAATAAAAAATTCCCCTACTCTTCTTTGATAAGTGCCATGGAATCTTTTAATTCCATCGGACAGTGACCAGAGATGGGCAGAAGGTTCCTCAACTTAACATCTCATCCAAAGTATGGCACTCCAGTGCAGCAACCCCCTCATACTGCGGTACATTGTCAATTATGGGGATTACCCCCAAGAACATGGTGTGGGACTAGAACCCACATCCTTACGATCTTCTGGCCCCAGAGGAGAGCATGCTACCTACTCAACTACTGACACACTAGAAGTATAATATATCAAATATCACACTAGGAAAATTTAAATTTGTCATCTGACGTAATACACATGGGGAGACTGCATTATATTTAAAAATAAAATGACTGCCAGATCAGCTGTTGTGGTATGACCATGGAGGTCCTCTGTAAATAAAGTCCAAAAAGAGATTCTGTGTGGGTGCTCCAGGTACCACTATACATCACTTCAGTGATGATATGTCCACGTATCCTTAAAAAAGCATAAAGCTAATATCCCAAACAGATATAGCGAGCCCCCACAGAGGCACACAGACGTTTTATCCTCATACCAATATACAAAATATTTTGAGCGATGTTTAAAACTGCAAGAATTAAACAATAAAGGCATTTGCAACTTTGAAGAAGTAAAGATCTTACTTCGAGAGGGCTCTTGCAGTAGGTAATTACATACAGGACTGATGCCGGCAGGCGGCAGGATCCAACGGGAAAATTTCTAGCTAGCAGTCCCTGGCGAGGGACCGCCCCCATGCCAGGTGACCGGCGTCAGGAGACGTCTGTATAAAGGGTGATGCCCGCTTCTTCCAGTTATTTCCCCGCCATTAGCTCTCGCAGCGCCTCGCGGAGAGGTTCGTGCTTCGTCAGCCCTATCTTCGTCGTTTTTTTACCGAAATAATTGCTTTTTTTCGACTAATGTCAGGTACCATCGTCGGTGTATGTCATCCCCTAAACCCTCTGAGCACAAAAATAAGTGCGATTCGTGCGGCGCCCAACTACCGCACAAGGACGGTCTTTCCCTGTGCCTGTTCTGCCTAGGCCCCGATCACCCAGTTGAAAAGTGCCAGCACTGCCTCAGCTTCAACGCGGCTACCTGGAAAAGGCAGCAGCAATCCCTGGAAGCCCATATTCTGAAGAAGAAAATGAGTTCAATGGAAAAGGAGCTCAAAAAACTGAGGCAAGCGTCCACTTCCCGAAGGCCATCGGAAGAAGAAGGAGGAGAAGGAAAGGCGCAGGACAAGGCCTCCTTTACGCGACTCCTAAGAGTCGCCGGGACACAGAAGTAACGTCCTCCAGGGGACGGCCTCGACGGCCGCCTCGGAGGTTCTCGAGGGGGCATCGGCCCGCCCGTCTGGCTTGCGCTCGGGCCTTGCGGATGCCTCCTGGCAATTGGAGGCCTCCGCCCCTGGTTCGGCCATAGGCTTGCGGCCTAACACTGCGGGCGACTCCGGTAAGTCAGGTGTCGGCTCTTCCGATGTCTGCCTGGAGAGGGCCGGTAAGACACCCGACCCTTTGGGGCAGCGCGTGGCCTCCACTCCACCGGAGTAGGCCGATCCTTCTACTCGACCTGCCTCCAGTGATGGCTCCCATAAGTCGGACGCCGGTTCCTCCGGCGCCCGCCAGGAGCTCGCCCTCAAGCCTCATGTCGGTTTGTCTGACGTCCGGCTGGCGAAGGAGCTGACGACGGACCCTCCCACGTCCGCTGTACCCGGTTCCCTGCAGCCTTCGCTGCCGTCTGGGAACCCAAAGTCTCCCCAGCCAGACCCCAGGGATTTCTCCCCTCCATCCCCGGGCGATGCTGGGGATCTTCCTCCTCTGTCAGACCTCCCTCCACCTGGTGCGCCGGATCTGACGGCTCCCCGGATGCCGGCCCCTCTGACGTTGGTACCTCCGACGCCGGCCCCGACGCTGGTCCTACTGACTCCGGGAGACATCCCGCTCCCGTCGGGCCCTCCGGGCCCTCCAATGTGGACCTGCCCATGAGGCCACCGGCTGGGCCGTCTGCTCTGGCAGCCCCCCCCCGGTACCCTCCGTCCTGTCTGACGCCGGCGTGCCTGGGACCGCTGTATCCGGCGCCACAGTACCAGACGCCGGTTTTTCCAGTGCCGCAGTACCTGATGCCACAATACCCGACACCGGGCTACCTGCCGCCGGGTTTTGGATACGCTCCTTACGGGTATAATCCATATCCTTATCCCCCACCTTCTCCTCCTCCACCGCCCTCACAGCCGCCGGTGGACCTGCAGGAGACTCTGGCCTCCTGGTGGGCTGAGGCCAAGGCTCAGCTCACCAAAGAGGTCGAGAGCTGCCTTCCGACGACGGTGCCGTCCCAGGTTCCCGTACGTCCGAGGCAGCACACTCCCTCACCACCTCCGGACTCCAGGGTTCTTCCGTTGGATCCAGAGAGGGTCAGGACACGCTTCCCCGGGGGCTTCCCAAGGGGTCCGTTCCTCCCACGGGTCAGGAAAGTGAGTCTTTTTCATCTTCATTCTCCTCTTCACCCTCAGACTCCTCGGATTCTTCTGACGGTTGCTCTGAGAGAGACGACGAGCCACGCTCTCCGTCGAAGCCCAGGCCAAGGACTCCTCCGAAGTCTCCTCCGGAAGATCCTTCTTTTACGGAGTTGCTTAAGAAAATCCAGGAGGTTCATCAGTGGCACTCCCTGGAACCTGATCCTCAGCGTCTGAAACTCGCTGAACATCTGGATCTGCCCGTGACAGCTCCTACTTTGGTGCCACCCTGGATAGAGCCTCACGCCGACCTCGTTACCACCATATGGAAACAGCCGTCGGCTTTAGCCCTACTTCCTAGGAAGTCGAACAGGCTATATCAGGCTCCAGAGGGTGTTGATTTCCTGGATTCTCACCCTCGTGCCGACTCGGTCGTGATTAGCGCCGGTCAGCCAACCCCAAACACCTTAGCTCATCACCACCTGATAAGGAATCATGCCTTTTGGACCAGTATGGGAGAAAGATCTACGCTTCCTCCACGCTGGGGTTCAGGGCCCTGAACTATGTCGGCCATATGGGGGACTACCAGAAGGCCATTCTGACCCAGGTGGAAGCCAAATTGGACTTCCTGCCTGACTCTCAAGTCAAGCAGGAGTTGGCTGATCTTGTCCGCTCTGTTCGTTCGGCCAGTCGACACATGCTTCGTGCGACATACGATGCAGTGGACACCGCTGGATGGAGCTCAGCTTTTGCTGTAGGCCTACGGCGTCATGCTTGGCTCCGTGTGTCAGAGTTGGTCCCGGAGGTGCAATCTGCTATCCAGGAAGCACCCTTCCGGGGGTCGGTGCTTTTCAGGGGTGATGTCAAGGACATCATCACCAACTTGCAAGAGAAGGGGACGGCACTGAAGTCAGTTGATTCCATGTACCATCCCCATCAGCAGCAGTGCCGTCCCTTTCGCAGACTGAATTGGCCCAAGGTGAAACCCCAGGGAAGGCGGGCCACAAAACGCCAGGTCCCCACAGCTGCTAAGCCCCCCCCCGCCCAAAAAAGCAGTGGGTGCTTGAGCTGCAGTGCTGCCCCACACCACCTGACTCCTCTCCTCTCCCACAGCCTCCGGACTCCCCGGAGGAACCGGTAGGAGGGAGGTTTTCCCTCCATCTTTCGGGCTGGGAGAGGATAACCACAGATTCTTGGGTGCTCCAGTTCATAGTAGAAGGACACTCGATAGAGTTTCTTCAGAAACCACCTGGCCACCACCCTTTGAAGTCGTCGTATTCAAGGGAACATCTTCTCTTGGTCCTGGAGGAAATTTCGGCTCTCCTGCTGAAAAAAAGCAATAGAACCCGTCCCCCTTCATCTGCATGGGACGGGTTACTATTCCCATTTCTTCCTGGTCCCAAAGAAGACAGGAGATCTCAGACCAATTTTGGATCTCAGTTCCCTGAATCTTTTCGTAGAATACAAAAGGTTCATGATACTCTCTTTGCAGAGCCTTCTGCCCCTCCTACGGCCGGGTCAATGGCTGTGTGCTCTGGATGTGTAGAATGCTTATCTGCACATTCCCATTCGCCTGTCCCATCGCAAATACCTTTGTTTTGCGTTCCAGGGGGACCACTACCAGTTCAAGACGCTCCCGTTTGGTCTATCCTCGGTCCCCCCTGAGTGTTTAGCAAATGCCTGGCAGTGGTGGTGGCCCACCTGCGTACCAAGGGAGTGCAGGTCTTCCTGTACCTGGACAATTGGCTCCTGGCGGCCTCGTCCAGGGAGGAACTCCTGCTTTGCCTCTCCCTTACCTAGCAGGTTTTTGCCTCCCTGGGTATTACTATCAACCATTCCAAGTCTCATCTGGTCCCATCCCAGAGACTACAGTTTATTGGGGCGATTCTCAATACGACCACGGGCAAGACCTTCCTGCCTCCGGACAGGGCATCCACCCTCCAGACCCAAATAAGTCTGCTGTCCGACCACAGGACGGTCTCTGTGAGGTCGGTCCTTCGCCTTCTTGGGCTCATGGCGGCTCCTATCCCGAAGATTCCTCGCGATCGACTCCACATGAGAATTTCTCAGTGGACTCTATGCTCCCAATGGGACCAGCTAGAGGATGACCTAGATCACCCAGTTCTGGTCTCCTCGCCGATGCTTCAAGACTTGCAATGGTGGATGGTTCAAGAGAACCTGTTTCAGGGAGTTCCTTTCTTTCGTACTCCCCCTTCCCAGACTCTAACCACAGACACCTCGGGCGAAGGTTCGGGAGCCCATCTAGGCCCTCATCGGACCCATGGCTCCTGGTCCAAGCTAGAACAAGCTCTCCACATCACTGTGCTCAAGCTTAGGGCTGTGTTGTATGCTCCCCAAGCCCTTCACCAATACATACTTCCCAGCCACCTAGCCGTCCAGACGGACAACATGTGTGTGTGGTGTGGTACATCAACAAACAGGGAGGGACTGGGTCCTACCCTCTTTGCAGGGAGGCAATGAGGGTTTGGGATTGGGCAACACAACACAACCTTCACCTCATGGCAGTTCACATTCCAGGAGTCGACAACACCCTGGCAGACAAGCTAAGTCGCTCTTCTGCTCTGACTCATGAGTGGGAACTGGACCAAGGGGTCCTAGACGACATCTTCCGACTTTGGGGAACACCACAAGTCGACCTGTTCGCATCCCCTCTAAACGCAAAACTTCCCATCTTCTGCTCGCTCGTTCCAGAGCGAGGCGCTTTTTGGAAAGATGCTCTATCTCTAGACTGGAAGGACAGATTCGTCTATGCCTTTCTCCCCCGATTCCACTCATCCCACGAGTCTTACAGAAACTAGCTTCAGAAGGAGCACGAATGATTCTGATTGTTCCTTTCTGGCCCAGGCAAGTTTGGTTCTCTCTTCTACAACAATACTCAGAGGATCCTCCTCTTCCTCTTCCTCTATCTCGAGGTTTACTGACCCAGGATCAGGGGACCCTGGTCCATCCAGGCCTCAAATCCCTTCAACTGCATGCATGGCTCCTGCAGACTTAGCCCAGTCCCGTTTTGGAGTGTCTCCCAAAGTGGCGGAGATTTTGGTGGAGGCCAGAAAACCCTCTACCAGATCCACTTATGCCATGAAGTGGAAAAGATTCACTATTTGGGCTGCTTCCAAGAACGCGGAACCCTTCTCCTGTTCAGCGGGGCTTCTGCTGGAGTACCTACATCATCTGCTTGACCTGGGTCTCAGTCATTCTTCTCTGAAGGTAAACATGGCGGCCATTGCGGCCTATCATGTTCCCTTCGCGGACAAAGCTTTAGCTCAGTTGGAGGTCTCTAAGACCTTTCTCAGAGGGGTCCTCCATCTGAGGCCCCCCATTCGTACTCCTGCTTTCCGAGCTCCAGGCCCTGATGTGTAAAATCCCATACTTGATTTTTCACAAGGAACGGGTTGCTCTTCGCACGAATCCTAAGTTTCTCCCTAAAGTATTAGCTGAGTCTACTCTCAATCAGTCCATAGAGTTACCTGCCTTTTTCACACAGTACTCTAATCAAGGGGAGTATTTACTTCATGCTGTGGATGTTCACCGGATTCTGAGATACTACACCAACAGGATGAAGGATCTCAGAAAGACTGATCAATTGTTTGTCTCTTTTGCTCATAAAAGGGAAGGCAGTGCTGTTTCTAAGCAATGCCTTTCTAAGTGGTTGGCTCATTGCATCACTTTCTGTTATGACAAATATTACAAGACCCTCCCGGGTCAAGTGAGAGGCCACTCCACCAGAGGAGTAGCTGCCTCAGCGGCTTGTTTCAAAAATGTGTCTGCGGCAGACATCTGTGCTGCTGCCACCTGGACTTCTGTCCATACTTTCACTAAACACTACAGTTTGGATGTTGCCTTTCGCCGTAGAGCAGGCTTCGGGCTGGCTGTTTTGCAAGGCATCTTATCTTGAGGCTTGCACAGCTAGAACTGCTTTTTGGAGTAGTTTTCCTCCTCCTCCTGGTGCCTCTCTTTGTTCCAGACTGCTTGGGATTCAGTCCTATATGTAATTACCTACTGCAAGAGCCCTCTCAAAGAAAGATAGTACAGTTACGTGGAACTTACCGTAACAGTAGATCTTGAGAGAGGCTCTTACCAGTAATAACTCTATCCCGCCCTCCACCCCCAGGCTTTTCAGCTCCTTTTCCAGTGAGGAAAATATCCGCTCCTCTCGTCTGGCCTTTCTGACTTGTGGCGGGAAAAGAACTGGAAGCGGGCGTCAGGATCACCTTTATACGCTTCCTGGCGCTTGTCACCTGATATGGGGTGGTCCCTCGCAGGACTGCTAGCTAGAAATTTTTCTCAGGTCCCAGCGCCTGCCGCGCCAGTCCTATATGTAATTACCTACTGCAAGAGCCTCTCTCGAAGATCTACTGTTGTTACGGTAAGTTCTTACGTAACTGTACTTTCCATTTTGTGACCACAAGCACCAACATATTTGCAAAGGTGTACAAAAATATAACATTACCAGTAGCTCTTCAGTTGAATAGCCGTAATTGCTGTGTGCGGGAACAGTGGATTTAGAGTACATGTAGCACACTTCCCCAGCACCAGGTGGTATCATTCTTCTTGTGCTTGACTGTTGAACCTTTCAAACAACTTGAAGTCTTGCTGTATTCTGACAAGTGCAGTTAGCCCCAGCCTTTAAACTGCCCCGGAGAACAAAGGGTTAATCTTTCTATGCAGAGCATAGAATGCTGAGCTCAAGCTCGGTTGATGTCTCTGTCTTTTTCCCTTTGAAAGCTAACCATCAGATTCTTTACTCCGCCTCACTGCACAGTTGCTCCGGAGATTTCTCCTGCAGCTTGGTTCAAAAGTCGGTTGAAGTGTAATTTTTTTCGTCGGTTTCTAACCGAAAAAGTTTCCTGCATATACGGTTCAGTCTCTGTCTGTGGTACTGTGAGTACTAGATAGGTTTTGTACTCTGTTTTCTGTGTGGAACTTGTAAAAAGTGTGTATCGGTTTGGCTGAGCCGATCATTTTTGCTTAATTCTTGTGTTAACTTCAGTGTGTGGTTACCGGTCCTTATCAGTTCTAAAAAAAAAAATGTGTTTTGAAACTTTTTTTCCAAGACCCGTGACATGGTTAGGAACCGATAATGGAGTCTTGCCTGGCGGTTGCCAAAAAAAGGGTGAGTTTGGTTAGGTTGGCCATGTCTGAGAAACCCAAGAAAAAAAACTAGGCCCACTGGGTTTCAACACTGCAGTGAGTGTGGGGAGGTCTTTGCTAAGGCCGATCCCCACACCACCTGTGTTTATTGTCTGGGGTTTGAACACCTCGATTCAGACTGCCAAATTTGCTGAGATTTTCCCAAATCTACCCTTGAAAAGAGATTAGGTAGACTGAGGGAAAAGGAGGCCGAGAAGTCCACTGACCCGGATGGCCAGCCTGGTTCGGTTCCGACCGAACCAGAAGGAGTGCCCTCTGACCAGGGCGATACTTCTTCAGGCAAAAGGAGAGCCTATCCCGAGGGGTCGGTTCCGACTAAAAGAAAGCGCAAAGAAAAATCATCCGGTTCGGATCCAGAAGTCCATGTTCCGACTGCTGAAGAAATAGCCAGAGCGATTCGGATTGTGGAATCACTTCACCCAGTTCCGACCGATCCGGCACCTTTTGGCAGGGGCTCGGTTTGGTCGGTTCCCCTGGTTCACTACTATACTTTGGAAGAAGTTTATGAACCGGAGTTTGAGGAGGAAGGGGAGTTTGACGATGATGATGATGGTGATGGTGAAAGTCTGGATGTGCCTGTTGAACTGGACATCTCCCCAGACAGACCTTCAGGTGTATCCCCTCCTAGGCTTTCTGAGTCCCCTTCCCACTTTATGTTCTACAGAAAGGTGGCTGAGACCCTCCAGCTTCCTATGGAGGAGGCAATGTAGGATCAAGAGGAGCCTGATTTTGTGGAAATGGTGGACATCCCAGAGTCCAGGAGACTGTCTGTTCCCCTTCACAAATCTTTTGGGAAGCAGACACAAAAAATTCTGAAGTTTCCCAATTCTATACCTTCTGTGGACAGAAGAATGGACAACAGGTATACACTCTCAGGCTCAGAAACTGAGTTTTTATATCAACAATGCAGCCATGTTGGGGTTGTGCAGGCTGCTGCCTGTGATAAGGCAAGCGTTCTCTTGGCTTCACACCCCCCAGACAAAGACTCTAGGAAGATTAATGCCATGGCAAAAAAGCTGTACATGGCATCTTCCTTAGGACTCAGACAGGCGAATTATATGCTAGGTACCAGAAGTCCAGGTGGGACACTGTACTGGCACTGGCTAAACAGGCTTCCCCCCAGCTACCAAGGAGCTGAAGGCAGTGGCTGCAGATGGGATTGAGGCATCTAAAGTTCAGTTTCATGCTGCTGTGGACTCTAATGATGTGTCATCAAGAGTCATGGCTACATCTGTGGCTCTTCGGAGAATGGCTTGGCTCAGATGTCCTAGCCTCTCGCAGGATACCCAGGCTAAGCCCATGGATTTTCCTGTAGTGGGTAATTCTCTGTTTGGGGAGCAGACAGAGAATTACATGAAGAAAATGGATGAGTACAGGACCACCTACAGGAGTGCTCAGGCCAAGGAGAGGCAGGCAACTCCTCAAAGGCAGCAGTCTAGGGGAAGGGGCAGGCCTTTTCAAAGGCCTTTTTACCAGCCACAGGCCTCTTCTTCCTTTTCACAGAGGGGGTTCTTCAGAGGGAGAGGCAGAAGGGGGATGAGCAGGGCTGCATCCACTCCTCAGCCTAAGGCCCCTGCCAAGCAGACACCCTGATGGGCCTGCCCGGGTTGACTCTCCTATTCCAGTAGGGGGCAGGCTGATTTACTTTGTCCAGGACTGGATGTCTGTTACATCAGACAAGTGGGTCCTGGAAGTAGTAAGTCAGGGACTGGTTCTCAGCTTCTGAAAATTTCCCAAGATGAGAGCCAGATCTTTTCCACCTGCAAATCTTTAGGAAACCCTTGCCCTAGAGGTAGAGGTTTCATCTCTTCTGGCCTTAAGAGCCATAGAGAGAGTACCTACCCTACACTGGGGCAAAGGGCTATACTCCAAGTACTTCCTGACCCCAAAAAAGACAGGGGAGTGACGACCCATCCTAGACCTAAGATAGCTAGACAAACATCTTTTAAAACCAAAGTTCAAGATGGTAACTCTGGAAATAATCCTTCCCTCTCTAAGGCCAGGGGACTGGCTCGCCTCCCTGGACCTCAGAGATGCCTACTTTCACATTCCCATCAGGTGCTCCCACAGAAAGTACCTCAGGTTTGAGTTGCCCTCAGGCCACTATCAGTTCAGAGCAATGCCCTTTGGCCTAACCTCCACCCCAAGGGTTTTCACAAAGTGCCTGGCAGTAGTAGTTGCCTTTCTAAGAAGGCAAAAGATCTCCATTTTTCCATATCTGGACGATTGGCTAATAGTGGGCCAGTCTCCAGACCAAGTCAAGTCTCACCTGCAGGTGACCCATCAAGTGCTCACTTCTATAGGATTTCTTCTCAGCCTTCTCAAGTCAGTTCTCGAACCAGTCCAGCTTCTTAACTTTATAGGGGCAGAACTGGACACAGTCAGAGCAAGGGCCTTTCTTCCCCTGGAAAGGGCAAGGGCTCTTATAGAACTAGCCTCTTCCTTCAGCCTTTGGGTATCTCGTCCAGCAAGGCATTTCCTCCAGCTCTTGTGCCACATGGCAGCTTCAACATCAGTGGTCCAAGGGGCAAGATTCCAGATGAGGGATATTCAGTTCCATCTGAGAGCTTTTTGGTCTCAGAGGAAGGATTCCCTTACCAAACTGATCCCAGTGACTCTGACCTTGATCCAAGCCCTTCAATGGTGGCAGGATCAGGACAATTTAAGACAAGGGTCCTTTGCCATCAGCCTTATTCAGTGGTCCTTACCACGGACGCTTCTCTTCTGGGCTGGGGAGCCCATCTGGGGACTCTCACTGCCCAGGGACTGTGGTCCCCCACAGGAATCCCTTCTCCATATCAATCTTCTAGAACTCGGGGCAGTTTTTCTGGCCCTGAAAGCTTTCTCTCAGTCAGTGCAGAACAAGGTGGTTCAGGTCAGAACGGACAACACTACCACCATGTGGTACATCAGCAAGCAGGGAGGCATTCGGTCCACGGCCTTGTGCACGGAAGCCATGAAATTGTGGTCCCTGGCTTATTCCCTGCAAACCTCTCTAGTAGCAGTGCACCTTCCAGGGAAGGACAATGTGCTAGCAGACGCACTGAGCAGGATCTCTCATGGCCATCACGAATGGTCCCCGGACCCTCAGGTGTTGAAAGTGATTTTTTCAAGGTGGGGCACTCCAGAGATAGATCTGTTTGCAGCCCCAGACAATCACCAGCTTCCTCTCTTTTGCTGCAGACCCCCAGTCTTGGGCTCCGTCCCCCTGGATGCTCTGATTCTGAATTGAGAAGGGAAATTTCTGTATGCCCTCCCTCCTTTCCCACTCATGTTCAAAGTTTTAGTCAAAATAAGGTCTCAGCCTTGCAAAGTGATTCTGATTGCTCCAGATTGGGCCAGACAGCCTTGGTACCCCCTGTTGTTGTCCCTAGCAGTCCATCTTCCCCTGTCTCTTTCCAGGAATTACAACCTGTTAACATCCTCTCAGGGGAGGATTTGGTACCCCAGTCTTCAGTCTCTCAATCTCAAGGCATAGCTCTTGAAGAGTTAGAGTTTGCAGATCTGCATCTTTCTCAGGGGGTTCTGGATATTCTCAAAGCTTCTCGAAAGCCCTCCACCAGAAAGACTTATAACTCCAAATGGAAGAGATTCAGCATTTGGTGTTCTAAAAAGCATATTTCCTCAAATACAGCTGAATTGCCTACGGTTCTGGATTATATGGTCCATCTTAATGGCCTAGGCCTCAGACCAGCTACTCTCAAGGTACACTTGTCAGCTGTTTCTGCGTTTCTGTCTGTGGGGAAGTCTTCCTCACTATCTTCTCGTCCTGTGTTCTGTACATTTTTTAAAGGCTTGCTTCACACCAATCCTCCTTTTAGAGACCCTGCCCCTGCTTGGGATTTGAATGTTTGCATTGCTCAACTGATGCAACCTCCTTTTGAGCCTATGTCCTCAGCAGAGCTTAAGTACTTGACTTGGAAAACTTTGTTCTTGGTAGCCATTACCTCTGCCAGGCGTATCAGTGAATTGCAAGCCCTGTCCTTGGAACCTGATTTTATCTCCTTTCACAGGGATAAAGTGGTCCTTAGAACCAATAGAAAGTTCTTACCCAAAGTGGTTTCAGACTTCCATTTAAACCAGTCTGGGTCTCTTCCTGTTTTCTTCACTGATCATTCTTCCTCAGGAGAGAGGAGGCTACACAGTTTAGATGTTAAAAGGGCCCTTAGTTACTACATAGAGCGTACCAAGGGTCACAGGTTTGACTCCTTCCAGTTGTTCCTCACTTATGGAGAAGTGGGAAAGGGCAAACCTGCCACCAAGAGAACTATTGCCAGGTGGATTGTGTCTTGTATGCAATTCTGCTATGAAAAACTGGGAAAGATTCCATCCTCAGGCCTGAGTGCTCACTCTACAAGAGGTACAGCTGCTTCCCTGGCTGCTGCCAGGGATATCCCTCTATTAGAAATCTGTCAAGCAGCCACGTGGAAAACAGTCCATACCTTTACCAAGCATTACTCTCTGGATATCCAGGCTAGGATTGATACTCGGTTTGGCACAGCAGTACTTCAGAGCCTATTCCCAAAGTAGGTTCTGTCCCTCCTCCATGGAGGTACTGCTTGGTAGTCTGCACTTGTCAGAATACAGCAGGACTTCAAGTTGTTTGAAGAAAAAATGACTCACCTTAGTAATTATATTTCTTCTATTGGAGTCTTGCTGTATTCTGATCTCCTTCCTCTCTCAGAACCTGGTTTTGGGAAGTGAGTGGGCAGGTGCAGTGTTGCACCTCAGGGTGCCCCTTTTACACCCTTTTCTTTTGTTTGGGTGTTTATTTTATTATATTCCTGTTTGGTTTGGGTTTTGAGTTTTGGGTTTCCTGACTTGAGTCTTCTTTTTGGTAACCCAAATATTTTTGTTGCTAGTTGGCTATTAAAAGTTTTTTACAATTTCCACATAGAATAGCTATTAGAGAGTGTTGCTTGTAAGAATCTGATGGTTAGCTTTCAGAGGGAAACAGACTGAGACATCAACCGAGCTCGAGCTCAGCATTCTATGCTCTGCATAGAAAGATTAACCCTTTGTTCTCCGGGGCAGTTTTAAGGCTGGGGCTAACTGCACTTGTCAGAATACAGCAAGACTCCAGTAGAAGAAACATAATTACTAAGGTGAGTACTTTTTTCTTCAGTGCCAAATCTGGCAAAACTATGAGGATGTATCAGTTATAATTATAAACCTGCCAAGCATTGCATCCATAGTGGGGAAGTTAACGGAGACACTACTCAGAGGATCATGGCATTCCTGGAGGCTAGCGGCCATCAGGACCCCAAGTAGCATGGTTTCACAGTGGGTAGGTCATGCCAAACGAACCTGATTGAGTTTTTTGACTGTGTAACAAAGGTTATAGATGACGGCGGGGTGGTAGATGTGGCCTACTTAGACTTTAGCAAAGCCTTCGTCTCTGTTCCACACAGAAGGCTGGCAAAGAAGCTAGACCACATAGAAGCTGGATCAGAAGTAGTTAGATGAGTTAAAAACTGGTTACAAGGCAGAACCCAGAAAGTGCAGGTAAACTGAGCACTGTGATCAGAACATAGAAACATAGATTTTGATGGCAGATAAGGACCGCTTGGCCCATCTAGTCTGCCCATTTCCCTACCTACAGGATAGGCCCGCAGATCCTAATTAACCAACAGCCTATTTCTTCCTACCCCCCACAAGAATTGCCTTATGTCTGTCCCATGCATTCTTGAATTCTTCCACAGTTTTAGACCCCACAACCTTTTCAGGAAGGCTGTTCCATGCATCCACTACCCTCTCTGTGAAATAATACTTCCTCATTGCCCTGAACCACCCCTCTATCTTTAATTGTCCCCTTGCTCTTGCCGTCTCTTTTCTGAAAGATGCTACCCTCTTGGACTTTGTTGATTCCACTGAGGTACTTAAAAGTTTCTATCATGTCCCCCCTCTCCCTTCTTTCCTCAAGGATATACATATTAAGCTCCTTTAGTCTCTCCTCATATGGCTTCTTTTGCAGACCCTGTACCATTTTAGTTGCCCTCCTCTGGACTGCCTCTATCGTCTATGTCCTTGCGGAGATGGGGTCTCTAGAACTGGACACAGTACTCCACATGGGGTCTCACCAACTGTCTGTACAGAGGGATAACAACTTCCTGTTTTCTGCTGGTGATGCCTCTCCCTATGCATCCCAGTATACCCCCAGCCCTCCCTACTGCCTTCTCACATTGCTTGCTAACCTTAAGGTCATCTGATATTATTATCCCCAGGTCCGTTTCCTTTTTGTTGTTGTTACTACCTCCCCCATTGTGTATTCTTCCCTGGGTTCTTGTTTCCCAGGTGCATTATTGCACTTCTTTGCATTGAATCCTAGCTGCCATACTTCTGAACATTCCTCCAACCTTGCCAAGTCCCTTCTCATCCTTTCCATGCCTCCTTGTGTATCAACCCTGTTGCAGATCTTTGTGTCCTCTGCAAAGAGGCATACTTTTCCTTCCAGTCCCTCTGCAATGTCACTTATGAAGACATTAAAAAGGACTGGGCCCAATACTGAACCCTGTGGTACCCCACTAGTAACCCCTCTTTCTTCAGAGTGGACTCCATTTACAATTACCTTCTGTGTCCTGTTGTCCAGCCAATGTTTTACCCAGACTATCACCCTGGGACCCACTCCCAGGCTGGTTAATTTGACTATTAATCTTTTGTGTGGGACTGTGTCAAATGCCTTGCTAAAGTCTAGGTAGACCATGTCCACAGCCCCTCCCTGGTCTACTACTTTGGTCACCCAGTCAAAGAAATCAATTAGATTCGTCTGATATGACCTTCCCGCTGTGAATCCATGCTGTCTTGGGTCCTATGCGCCACTGGCCTCTAGGTACTCAACTATTCTTTCCTTCAGAAGTGACTCCATCACTTTCCTTACCACAGAGGTCAGACTGATAGGTCTGTAGTTTCGTGTCTCTGTCTTGGTCCCACTTTTGTGAAGGGGAATCACATCCACCTTCCTCCAGTCCTCGGGTACCACACCATCCTCCCATGATTTATTAAAAAGAGTTGCCAGTGGTTTCACTAGTTCCCCTAATTCTTTTAGAATTCTGGGGTGAATTCCATCAGGTCCCATTGCTTCGTCCACCTTCAGTTTTAGGAGTTCTTGCAGAACTCTATCTTCTGTGAAAGGACTGGGACCGACCCCCCTATCAAGAGTGCTTCTGTTAATTGGATTAGGCACTTCCCCCTCTTCTTTTGTGAATACTGAACAGAAATATTCGTTCAGTATCCCTGTTTTTTCACTCTCCCCCTCTGCCCACCCACCATTCATTCTATTCAGCCTCACTATCCCTCCCTTTGTCTTTCTCGCTCGTTGATATACCTATAAAGATTTTATCCCCTTCTTAACCGAGTTGGCTATCTTTTCCTCAATTTGGGCCTTTGCTATTCTGACTTCCCTCCCTGCTTCCTTCTGCCTTAACTGGTACAGCTCTCTGTCCTGCTCCTTCTGTGTTTCCTTATACTTCTGGAATGCTATCTTTTTCTTCCTGACTTTCACAGCCACCTCTTTTGAGAACCATAGTGGCTTTTTCTTTCGTTTTGATTTGTTTATTTGCTTCACACAAAGGCTTGTTGCCTCTGTGATGGCAGTTTTGATGATTCCCCATTGTTGCTCCACACCTCCTTTTAGCCTGTTTGCTAGTGCTTTTCTGAGGCACTCTCCCACCTTGCCAAAGTCAGCCCTCCTGAAGTCCAGTACCCTCACTTTTGTATGGCTTGACTCTGTAGCTGAGTTTAACGTGAACCACACTGTTTGATGGTCACTTGTTCCCAGATGGCAACCCACTTCTAGATCTGAGATCCTCTCACTGCCCCCATTTGAGAGTATGAGGTCTAAGATTGCTCCCTCACGAGTGGATTCCGAAACTAGCTGTCTGAGGCCTGCCACCTGTAGGGCATCAAGAATGGCCCTTCTCTTGGATGTGGCTCCAGTTAACATCTGGCGTATTCAGGTCTCCCATCAACAGTATCTCCCCTTTCTCTGCCATTCTAAGAATGCCTTCTATCATATCCTTGTCCATTCTCTCCCCCTGACATGGGGGTCTGTACACAACCCCGGTGCGGATTGTGGTGCCCTTTCCAGTTTCCAAGGTGACCCACAGTGCCTCCTCTCCTCCCTGTTTACTCTTTTGTTCAGTTCTTTTATCCCTTCCTTTACATAGAGCTACTCCTCCCCTCTTCTCCCTGCCTGTTTCTCCTGTAGGTTATGTACCCTGTTATGTTAACATCCAGTCATGGTTCTCTGTATTACCATGTTTCTGTGACTTCTTTCGATATCCAGGCATCCCTGTTCCATCATGGCCACCAGCTCAGGGAGCTTGTTGCCCAGACTACTGAGCATTGGTACTCATTACCCTCCATTTCCTGATGGCCTTACTCCCTTTTGCCCCATCCCTGTCCTTCTTGCCTTTGTCACTTTCTCCATTTACCCCTGCCCTTCTCCCTATCGACACCTCTATGTTGGTGTTTACTGCACTTACTACTGTGATTCTTTTTTTTTGGGGGGGCTAGGATTTCCCTGCTCCCTTCCAGTGCCTCCCCCCTTGGCTAGTTGAAATGCTTGCCAATGAAGCATTTAAACCTATCACCTAGGATCCTGGTTCCCCTCCTGGACAGATACAACCCATCATGCCAGTATAGGCTTGCATCACTCCAGGTGCACCCACTCCCCAGTGAAGCCAAATCCCTGAGCTCCACACCAGTTTTTCAACCACTGATTGAATCCCATGGTGTGGAACACCCTAACCTCTCTCGCCATAGATGGGAAGCACCTCCTAGAAGGTTACCGCGCGCACACGGTCTAAGGCCCCTCCCCAATTCCACAAACCTTCCTGCACTTTCTAATCCCTTTCTTAGCCAGGTCATTTGTCCCTAGGTGGACAATGACATCCAGCTCCCTCCCCTGTGCAGCTGCTCTGGCAATCCTAAGGATTCGCTCCTGTCCCTCCAAGCCATGGCGCCAGGCAGGCACCTTACTTCCTTCTCCCCTTCCTCCCCCAGTTCTACCTTCCTAACAATGGAGTCCCCCACCAGGAGTTGTTTCCTTCCCCTGCGGGATCCCCTGCCACCCTCCTGTGGGTCTCCTTTGTGGAGGTTCCCAGCATCCTCCTTGGTCTCCACTGCGGTTGCCTCCATAGAGGAACCACACTTTGCCAGAATGGCATAGGAATTGTGGAGAGGTACAACTGGAGGGATGCGTCTCTGTTCCACCACCCTCACCCTCCCTGAGGCCACTGTGGTCCAACTGCTCCTCTTTCTTGGCAACCTCTGAGGCAACGGCAGTGGCACTGGTGGTCCCTGGATGGAAGAGGAGATCCCACAAATTCTGGCCAACTCAGCCTGGAGATGAGCAACCTCCTCCCTCAGCCCAGAGAGGTGCCTGCAGATGGGACAACACCACATCCTCCAGAATGTCTCCCGGAAGACTGTTGCTCCACAGCCACTGCACTGCACCACTCCCATCATGTTTTATTTCTGGCCCCTTAACTGTTTGCAATCCTTACTCTTTCCTCTGTTTTTTTTCTCTCTCTCTCCTTACTTTCTGCCTGTGTGCCCTTTAAGCTCCTGATTGTCCTTTTCTGAACAAGAATATCCTATATTTCTCAGTATACCCCTTACTTGCTCAGAGGCAGACCTCCAGCAGCTAGAGGGGGCCGGAGAGCTACTCTTGCCCTTCTAGGATGGTGGGTCTTTGGTGGCTCTGTGATCACTCACTTCCTGCTACCAAACAGGAAGTTCCTGTTGTCAGTCAAATTCTGTGCCTATAAAAGTAGAACTAGCTTTGGGTGGGAGGGGGAAGGAGGGCAATATAGTCCCAGTAGAGAAATCCAGTCACACAGCAGTCCTTTCTCCTGGTGTCTTCTGCCAAGCTACTAGCAAAATCTTTCTGAGGCAGTCTTTAAATGTAGCTTCCTTCTAGCTAAGCCACTCTCCCTACTTACTAGATCTTTCTACAAGTAATTTAAACCTCACAGCTATCAAGTCCTTTCAATCATCTGAGATTTACACCTAGATAACTGTTCAGATAACCATTCAGTTCAGTTAACTCAGACAAACACACACTTTTTTTTTGTTTTGCTTGTAGGTAGGGTAACCAGTGGTGTGCCCCAGGGTTCAGTACTGGGGCCCCTGCTGTTCAATATTTTCATATCAGACATAGCTAACGGACTACAGAGAAAGGGGTGTATGTTTGCAGACGACACCAAAATATGCAACAGGGTCGACATCTAGCAGGGAGTGGACTAGATGGAAGCTGACCTCAGGAAACTGGAAGAATGGTCTGGAGCATGGCAGTTGAGATTCAATGCCAAAAAGTGCAAAGTCATGCACATAGGAAAAAGAAATCCAAATAAGGCATATTACCTTGGAGGGGAAAGACTAGCTGCCTTCTCCCAAGAGCGCGATTTGGAATCATTATGTCAGACAACTTGAAGGTAGGTGAACCATGCGAGAAGACAGCATTAAAGACCAGCGGAATGCTGGGATGCATTAGGAGGGGAATCACAAGCATGAAGAGGGAAGTGATCCTGCCGCTGTACAGATCACTGATTAGGTTCACCTGGAGTACAGCATCTCGTTCTGGAGGCACCACCTCAAAAAGGACATTGACCAAGTGGAGACGTTGCAGAGAAGGGCAACAAAAATTATTCAGGGACTGCATGAGATGTCCTACAGGGACAGACTGAAATAACTGAACATTTATTCCCTGGAACAGAGAGGAGAGAGGGGTGACATGATTGAAACATTCAAGTACATAAAAGGCATAAACCAGGTGCAGATAGACAGTCTCTTCCAATTTAAGAAGGGGAACAGAACCAGGGGACATGATCTAAGGCTGTAAGGAGGGCAGTTCTCCACCAACACCAGGATGTTTTTCTTCACCGATAGAGTGGTGGATGCCTGGAACAGCCTGCCTGCAGAGGTGGTGGGGGCAAGCACAGTGGTAGGTTCCAAGAATGCTTGGGACAGATACAAGGGAGCCCTCAAACCCAAGGGTAGTTAGAAGGATAGGCTAAAAGACAGTGGACAGACTAGAGGTCCTGGTGGTCTCCTTCTGCTGTCAACTTCTATGTTTTTGTTTTGACAGAAAATAACTGATACCCACATCTGACCCCATTGATATTACATGGTTGAGTTATAACCACCCGGCTCCCTTCTGTACAACACTATTGCAATGTTAAAAATTAAAGTCTGCTACATTTCAAACATTAAAACTGCAAGCAACACACTAGGTCATAACACCCTGCTAAAAGGAGGGCTTAAAGTCAACCTTCCTCAGGTGAGGGGTTTGCTCGGACATTAAAGTCCTGTCTGATGGACTCCAACCTTTTCCCACCTCTGGTGGAATCTGTTTACAGAAGGGTCTTACCTGCATAGCGCACATGGAGTTAGCTGGAAGCCAAAGTGCATGAGAGACCCCCAGCTCCTGCAAACCAGTCCTCATGGCATTAAAGGCCTTTTTCCCTTGCCTGATTGAGAAGCTGAGGTCTGGGAAACAGTAGATTATCTTGACCCCCTGCAAAAGAGTGCCCTTTCTAACTCCAGGAATCCATCAGTATAGTTTTACAGTAGCAGTTGGTCTACTGGATTAAGTTGCCCCAGAGATGGAAGTTATGCTAATTTTGGAATCCTAGAATTAGAACTACTGTAAATTCTAATTCTGCACTGTGATCACACTCCTTCAACAGTCAGATTTCTTTCTCCGCTTGAAGAGGGCAGCCACCCCCATAGTACAGCTCCACTCTCCTGGCCTCCAGAACGGTTTAGAGTTTTATTTTCTTTTTAAAATATTATTTCAGTTATTTTCTCCATACTCTGCGTTAGTTAGTTGTTTTTTTATTCGACTACTGTATTTTCTGTGGTTTCTCTGGTTCCCAGGAACCTAAGGCCACAAGTTAACATGGTTCCCTCCTTTAAAGAACCTTATTTCTTTGTGTAAAAAATATGATTTTGTTGTAACTGCTTATCTTTCTTTCTTACCAGCAGTTTTCAGTACTGCAGCCATGGTTTCTGTCCAGAAGGAACCGAACTGCTCCTACTAAGAAAAACTCTGAAAATGACAGAAAACCTCTTACTTTGCTTTTAAAACTTCTGTGGTTCAAGTTTTTCTGGGAACAGAAATAACAAATTCTTCCTAAGAGCTCCTTTTTAACATTTTTTGGGATCTGTTTAAATTTATTTGACTATTTTTGGAACCAGTAAAATATCCATGGTCTGTCAGTGTTTGGCATGACTGATGGACCAAAGCAGAAATGAACAGGAGCAACAGGTTTTAAACATTGTACCAGTTGATTTCAGCTCCTGGCAAAGGCAGACTGCTATGAGCTTTGTTTAAGGTGCCTGGATCCAGACCACAATTTCATAAATTGTGAACTTAGTATAAAGTTTTGCCATAAAACACAAAACAAAAGGTCCAAAAAAAACCAATAGGAAGACTTTATGGCTTCTTGGTTTGCCTCCATATCACTAAAACACAGTAAAGGCTCAGAAGAGGGCTATTCTCCTTAGAGTCAGCAGCAGTCCCTATGAGAGGGGACAGATAAAAAAGATAAAGCTACACAGTCATCAGAAGAAGCATGGCAATGATGGTTTAGGATCCAGGGTGCCCGAAAGGGGAACCCCGAGTCCAGTGATGGCAGAAGTAAAAGAACCTCAGAGCAGGCACTTGGAAACGGTGTGTGCAAAGAAAAAACAAAATGAAAAACATGTCTGTGTAACTCCTCCTGAAAAAGAAAGGGAGCAGACAGTAGACATGGCAGTGAGAGGACATGACAAGGGCATGACAATTGTTCAAGGCCTTCCAGGCTCAGGGGCTTAGCTATAAGGGTGTAAGAGGTGCAGTGGCACGTGGGCCCACGAGGTTTAAGGGGCCCAAAACATAATTTTGATGTTTATTCAAAATTGGGGAGGGGCCCTGTAACATCGCCTTGCACCCAGGCCCTCTAGGAATTTGCTACACTACTGTCCAGGCTGTGGGGAATTTTATGAATATGCCTGTCCCCCACCCTCCTGTCTCTGGTTCCATGCCATCTGCCTCTGGAGAAGGAGGAGTAGGTAATGTATTTTGAAGATGATGATGAGGGTGAACCCTGGAACCAGATGGTTCACCAGAGCAGGAATTTGGTTCTCCTCTCAGGCCCACTATTCCGTTGTTAGGCAAATGGTAAGCACTCTCAGCATCCCCTCCTATGAAGCTGAGGATGATACAGAGATTGAATTCATGGACATGCTCGGTCTGGCTCCCACAAAGAGGTTGCTGCTTCCTATCCATAAATCTCTCCAAAAAGCCACTGCCAAAATCATGTCAGAACCTACTTCAGCTTCTAGCATTGATAGGAACATTAAAAAGAAGTATGAGATGGACAGGCAGGGTTTTGAGTACCTGTATGCCCACTGTGATCATGAGGGAGTGGGTTCAGGCTGCTGCATGCAAGAAGGCAAAGGTGCTCAGTCTCCTGAGAAGGATTCCAGAAAGCTGAATACCATGATCAAAAAAGGGTACTCAACAGCTTTCTTGTTTCTTGGGCAAGCAGCTTGCATAGCATACACAGCTCAGTGCCAGAAAGCATTATGGAATTCAGTACTGGCAATGAGTGGCACCTGGAGTATACAGGAGACCCAGGAGTACATCAGTCTCCTGGAGCTCAGGGCAATGTTCCTAGCAAAACAAGCCTTTTCCTTCCATATACAGGGGCAACCTGTTCAGATCCAAACAGGCAACACCGCAACAGTGTATTACATAAACAGGCAGGGAAGAACAAGATCTTCAAGAGTATGCACAGAAGCCATGAAGATCTGGAAACTAGCCTGTTCCCTGGATGTAGAGCTATCTGCAATACATCTACCAGGAAAGGGCAATGTCTTGGCAGATTCATTAAACAGAACCAGTGAAGGAAACCATGAGTGAACCCTGAACCAGAAGGGTCTAGCGTTAGTGTTCAGCAGATGGGGTACACTACAAATAGACCTGTTTGCTTTGTGGGAGAACAGTTAGCTCCCACAGTTCTGTTGCAGATCCCCAGCTATGAGGACAGTTCCAGAGGATGCCCTGGTCCTGCTTGGGACAGGGAGGTTTATGTATGCCTTCCCAAGCTTGCAGAAGGTACTTGTAAAACTCAGGAAGGATCCAGCAGCAGTGATTAGGACAGCACCAGACTGGGCCAGGTAGGCTTAATATTTCATGATACTGAGCCTGTCCAGCAGGGCTCCAGTCAGCCTACCACTGAGGCACATTTTGATGACCCTGTCTTAGTGCAGGATAACATTCCCAGACCTCAGAATGTTACACCTGAGGGCATGCTCTTCGAGGAGCTAGAGTTCTGTAGCTTAAACCTATGAGAGGAGGTGATAAGAGTGTTGAAGTTTTCTAGAAAACCTGCAGCAAAGAAAACATATGCCTCAGAATGGAAGAGATTCTAATTCTGGTGTGCTCCCAGAAATATAATCCCTATGCAAGCAGGCCTGCCTACAGTTTTGAATTTGCCTAGTGCACCAACAGTCCTTAGGCCTGAGGCCTTTCACCCTGAAGGTGCATTTGGCAGCAGTTTCAGCTTACACATTAGCTGGCAAGAATAAGTCTTTGGCTTCACAACCTATTTTCAACAGTTTCTTTAAAGGCCTAAGCCATTTATACCCTTCCAAGAAGGACCCAGCTGATGGAAGCTCCTTTTGAGCCTATGACTACTGCTGATCTAAAGTATGATACATGGAAAGCAATATTCCTAGTTGCTGTTACATCTGCTGGAAGGGTGAGCGTGCTGCAAGCTCTCTACACAGATCTAAAGTATATAATCTTCCATAGGGATAAGGTAGACCTCAAGACTGATAGGAAATTCCTCCTTAAGGTGGTGTCAGAATTCCACCTGAACCATCAGTTGCCATTCCTGTGCTCTTCACTGAACATTCCAGTACAGGAGAACAAAAACTCCACTGCTTGGATGTTAAATGGGCACTAAGCTACCAGCTGGACTGCATAAAAGATGTGTGGTCCAACAGTACTCCACTTTTTAGCACCTATGGTGACGTGGAAAAAGGTAAACTAGCAACTAGGAGAACTGTCCCATGTTGGATCGTATTCTGCATACAATTCTGTTATGAAAAAGCTGTCTGAATATCCCTCAGAAGTCTACAGGCACACTCAGCAAGGGGCACCTATGCCTCTGTGGCTGCAGCAAGGGATATCCCCCTTCAAGAAATCTGTAAAGCAGCTACCTGGAAGACAGTACACACCTTTACAAAACACTATTGCCTGGCCCTATTGTCCAGAATGGATGCTAGTTTGGCACTGCTGTCTTGTAGAACCTTTTTCCTAAATAGGTTCTGGACATAGCCGCCCAAGGTACTGCTATAAAGTCTGCTGTTGTAACGCTATACTAATGGATTCCTGGAGTAAGAAGAAAAAAAATACTCATCATAGTAATGTTGTTTCAAGAGATCCATCACTAAGTTTTACAATCCCTTACCTTGCCTCTCCTTCCAGAACCTGAAAATAGGTTCATACAAGAATCTGTTCTCTCTTAGCTGTTTGAGCGTTACTTGCTGCAGTTCCTTTACAGTTGTTGAGTGGCTGATCACTTACAAAAAAAAATTTCTACAACATTTTTTTTGTTTGCCTTCAACTGGTAAATGTTTTCCAAAATTGAATTAATTTTGGTAGCCATTAAGCTAGTTTTAGTGGTCACAGCTCCCCCTAGCTTTAGAAATAAATCTGACAGTTGGGAGAGTGTGACTGCAGTGCCGAGTCGGAACTTAGTTCTGATTATAAGATTCCAAAATTTGCGTAAATTCTGTCTGTAGGGTTACTCAGTCCAGTGGACTGATTGCTATTGTAAAGCTTACTGAACTGATGGGTCTCTTAAGAAGAAAAAAAACACTACTATGGTGAGTAATTTTCTCTTACTTCTGGCACATTGTAGTATATTGTCCTGCATTGCACAACCTTCTCAGTTGTGACTACCAACAGTGTCCAAGGTTGGTCCGCGTTATCAGGCCTCTGTCTTGGAATAATCCGGTATACTTTTTGAATGGGTCCAATAATGTCTAGCTGAAAAAGTTTATGAAAGAGCTGTGAGACAAAAGAAATTGCGTCCTGACCCTCTAGCCACTCAGGGACCCCAAAATCCTGGTATTAGGCAGCCACACGCCAGTCTCCAAATGATTTATTTATTGAAATGTTTCACCAGGAAGGCACGCTGAGCAACAAGTTGCTCATCTCCCGGTGCGACCTGGGGGGTAGGGGAACATGAGGATAGTTTACAGAGATTTGGTACACAATATAAATTTATAGTAGATTATATTCAAATAATTTGAGCAGACTGTACAGGAGTAATGAAATAGTGGGATGCTAACAGTTTTGACCTAGAATGATACTACGCCAGCACTTTTGGACTAGATAGATACGACAACACAAAATAACATTTAGGCATACACTAAATGACACATAACTGTGTAGCTAGAAAATGGCTGAATAGAATTGTAGTTTGATCTAGGGAAGTTAGTGAGGAGTAAACACAGGCAGAACAGGTTGGCTAAGGTATAACAGAAGTGCAAGTTAACTACAAGTGCAGTAGAGATTAGGGGTCAGCCGTAACAGAAGTGCAAGTTAACTACAAGTGCATTAGAGATTTAGGGGTCAGCCATAGCTAGGGCTACATAAGGGGGAGAAGGGAAAGTGAGCGGTAGGTATGTTGGTAGGCAGAGAACCGGGGTGGTGGTGGAAGGGGATGGAAGGAGGAGGCAAAGGAAGAGGTAGGAGGAGAAAGGTCTGCTGGGGCCTGACCCCTCCGGTATGCTGAGAACCCTGCCTGCACAAGGCAGGGGTCAAGCATGACAGGAAGGGAGCAGGTTGTGGCAGCGAGGGGGGAATAGACTTCAGAAGAACAGAAGAGAGGGCGAAGGTGAGAGAGAATAGAGGCCGAATCCCAGCCCTTCAGGATGTGAAGTGGAGGGAAGAGTTGGGTTAATGGTGTAAGGATAGGGTAGGGACAGGCCCTCTGTACAACTTTGGATGATTGAAAAATCGCAGTAAGAGAACAATGGAAGGTCTGAAGGAAGGGAATCAAGGGAAGGGAAGGAATGATGGTTTTTAGGTGGGTGGGAGGTGGAGCTGCAGCCAGGTGCATTGCATGGGTACTGTAGAGGGGTAGAGTTTGTCAGGGGCTTAGAGGGGGGAGTTAGGGAGGGTCCTAGCAGGAACAGCTAGTTGCAAGGAAGTTTTTGAGGGTAGAGCTGATGGAGTAGTAGGCGGATGAGTAACGAATTTGAGGGGGAAGGGAAGTCCACATTTTTGGAAGGCGGTGAGAGTAACCAGATTGGCCTGTGAGGGTGGCTCAGCAGGGGACCACCAGATTACAGGAATTGGATGATCTAAGGGAGGGAGTTGGGGGGTGTTATAAATGAAGGGGAGAGGTAGGAAGGGAGTTCACCCAGCCAGTGCTTGGAGGTGTATTTAGTGCAGTGGGAAAGTCATCCGTTTATAAGAGAGGCGAAGGATAGGGCACGATAGAGATCATAGTGGTGGTTGCGAGAGGGGGCATCGAGGGCAAAATGGCAGAAGGAATTGGAGAGGATATCCAATCTGGCCAGGGAGGGCTTGGAAGCAGCACCGTAGACTACATCACATTAGTCGAAGATTGGCAGGATCATTTTCTGAACAAATAATCTAACCAAGTCTCAATAATTTGTTCTTTTATTGATGCCCGATGCTACAGCTGCCAACTTGTTTGCGGTATCAACTGCTTGTTTCACCTCCATAATCTTGGCGGTCATTTGTGTTTCCAGTACAGTGACACTATTATTACAGTATCTACCATTTTGTCCAAATCTCGAACAACTTTATCCAGTTCGAGAACCACTCCTGAGCGCATCATTCACTGACAACTGAGCCTCAGCTTCTAATTCTTGCCAAGACCTGCTTTTGTGTGCTGTTTCTTTCACTTACCCCAACTTGCCTTTACCCACATCTTGCATTGTATTTTTTCTGGGATTCCCCGTAATAAATTCGCTCCCAACTTTTACTGTAGCTGCTTTGAGTGCCAAGGTACTGTTTGATAGCAAACACAAGGTAAATTGTTCAATATTGCAGTGAAAAACAATGAAATTAGAGGTCAAACTAGGGAGTGCTCTACAGGAGCATCTGACCCAGTTGGCTGCTGGCTCCGCCCCCCCATTTACCGCTCTTTCTGTGAAAAAGTACTGTCAGATGTCCCTCCTGAACATTCCCCTAGCCTACCTTAGTGGATTCCACCTTGTGTACATGTTTGTACTGGGTGAACAGTTTATTGCATTTCACCTTGATCGTCCCATGGAGATATTCATATGTTTCAATCATATCCCTGTCTCCTTATCTGCAGGGTGTACATGTTAAGGTCCCTCAAGCTTTCCTTGTATGCTTCCTCTCCCATCCCTTGGATCATCTTGGATGCCCTTCTCTACACAGCCTCCATCCACCTTGTCACAGTCCTTCCGCAGGTATGAGTCCCCAGAACCTCGCACAGTACTCCGGGTGAGGGCAAACAAGAAACCTATACAGGGGAAGGGTCACTTCACTGCAGATACTGCTGATCCCCTTTCATATGTACCCCATCATCCTGTTTGCTGGTTTACCTGTATATCAGTATGCCTGTCATCGAGGCACAGGTCAGGAAGCATAGAAAAAAACAGGAGCAGTTATAGAATTCGCAAAAAGTGTTTATTAGTACTAGCAGTAACATAAAAAAATAAAATTGCTCAGAATAGCTATTTACAAAGGCAGAATAAACAGTGAAGATCCATCTGAGTTTTCCTTCACTCTGTGTCTCTCAAAACATTGCAGCTCTCTCTTATACTGTAAGTCTTTGCAAGCCCCCTTCTTAACAAGCATCCTGTTTTTTTTCTAAAATGTTCTTGTCAATTTCATGCAGGTGCAGCAAGAACATAATGTCCCAGAACTGAGGCCCCTTCTCCACAGCTTCAGAAAAAGGGCTTAAAAACTGCTCCCAGGTTAACCCATTGAGTTCCCAATAGCTTTTTGCAATCATCTCAAATTATAATTATATACATTTCAACAGTAACACTATATAATTTCTAAACAAAGGGTTCCCAATATCAGTTACATTTCCACATAATGATTTGTATATATTTTTATATCTGCAGATATGCAAGGGAGAAAAAGACAGAAACAGCAAGGGAAGACTGAGAGTGAGAGGCAGAGAATTGCGAGACCTTCCTAGGTCTCACAGGAAAATTTGGTTGCGCAACCAGACAGACAAGAGACAGGAAAGGAAAGAACAGAACAGATCCTTGCATTTTAAACTCTCCGTAACAACTGTGACAGGGTCCTATTCAACCCTGTTACATACACCCTCTCCTTAAGAGGGAACCTGTTTTATTAAACAGATTTCCAAAAATTTTTATTAATTCTCTACTAATATTAGCTTCTAACTTTCAGAAATTAAGCACATGTGCAGTATCCTTTTTGTCTATAAAAGTACAGGAAACAGTAAAGTTTAAACTCATACATTTGTTTTTCAACCTTCAGAACCCTTAATTCCTGATCCATATCTTGCCAGAAAATCAGCATAGCTATTCTCTTTACTAGATTTGTGTATCACCTTGAATTTAAATGGCTATAGTGCCAGGTACCACCTTGTGATTATGAAATTTTTATCTTTCATTTGGTTAAGCCAACAGAGAGGATTGTGATCTGTTATAAGTACAAAGTCACTTCCTAGTAAATAAAACTTGAGGGACTCCATGGTCCACTTTGCTGCTAAACATTCCTTTTCAGTGGTGGAGTACCTTTTTTCTCTGTTGTGCAGCTTCCTACTTATGTACAGAATAGGATGTTCCGTCCCATCTATATTGTGACTCAGGATTGTACCTAGGCCTACCTTTGATGCATCTCTTTGTAACAAAAATTGTTTATCAGAATGTGTGTGTCTTAAAACAGGGGCTGAACATAATGCAGCCTTAATGGCTTGAAAAGCTTCATCACACTCTAGGGTCCATTTCACATTATTCGGGTGCTGTTTTTTCATGAGTTCTGTGAGGGGAGTAGCTAACTCTGCAAAGCTAGGAACAAATCTCTGATAATAACCAGCTAGCCCTAAAAATGACCTGACATGTTTATTTGTTTTAGGGACAGGGCTGTTGGCTACAGCTTCTATTTTAGAAATTTCTGGCTTAACTTCTTTATTTCCCAACACATAGCTCAAATATCTAGTTTCCTGTATGCCCACTGCACATTTGGTGGGATTAATAGTCAGAACTGCCTTTTTTTTTTTTAATATATATGCTGTACTTTTTCCGGCAGGTCCTCCATTGGGCTCTGCCCTGGTCCCGACCCCTGGACTCCCATTTACCGTCAACTGCCAGTACTGTCTCCCTGTCACCCCTAGCTTGTCCCCTGGAGGGTGGGGCTGTGGCACTGGTTCCCTGTACTCCCAGCACCGCGAGGCCAGTATCTTGTTGGGAGAGCCAGCGACGGTGGCTAATTGAAGCCCGGGGAGGGCTTCATGTAGATGGAGGACCCATCCATTTTTACTTCCCGCTGTAAGCAGGGGTGGAGATGTGCAATGATGTCCAGCGTCCGCCCTGCCCCTGGAGTTACTGATTAGATGTCGGTGCGTAGTGGGGAACCCATCCTCTGCCGGGTGTTGCCACTGCACCGAGCATGCAGACCCCCCTCCCCCCGGAGAAGGAGAGCTGTCTAGGGACACTCAATCCTTCTTCCCCGGCCAGCCCTCCGATGACCCGGATCCGTTCCCGAACCCGGGTCGTCGGCGTCTCAAGCGGAAATCCAACCGCAGCATCGACGGGCCCAGTCCTGCATTTTTGATAGCTTGGATAACTGCTCATAGGTGTTCCAGGTGACTTTTCTAGTCTGGACTGTATACCATGGCATCATCCAGGTACACAGCACAGTAAACCAGTGTGAAGTGATAAAATTACATCCATGTACGGCTGGAATGTAGCTGGCTTACCGTGTAAACCAAATGGCATGGTGGTGAACTGACAGAATCCAACAGGAGTGGCAAATGCAGTTTTGTCTCTGGATTCTTTAGCTAAAGGGATTTGCCAGTAACCCTTGGTGAGATCAAGGGTTTGCACTCCCCAGTCTCTCCACCAAAACATCTATTCTTGGCATAGGATAACTGTCACATTCTGACACTTGATTAAGTTTCCTAAAATCAAGGATGATTCTAACACCCCCTTCTTTTTTGTTTACAGTTACCATTGGAGATGACCAAACACTCCTCGACTCTTCTATAATACCTAATTCTTTCATTTTTTGTATTTCCTTAACCACATCAGCTTTTAACCGTTCTGGTAACCTGTATGTCTTTTGCCTGCTAGGGCGAGCATTCCTTGTCACTATTATGTGCTCGACTCCTTTTGCTCGGCCTGGTACTGTGGTAAAAGTGCTGTTAAATATCTTTAGCACATTACGAATTTCTGCAGTTTGTTCTGCAGTTAAGGAAATATTCACCTTTACAGCATCAGCAGCTACAGTTTGTTCCAGTCTATCATAAGTTACATCATTATCTTCTTTATCAGTTTCTGGTAAAATTAACAAAGCAGCTTTTGGCATTTTTTCAACCCATTTCTTGAGGAGATTAGCATGGTATATCTCAGTAGGATGTTTTCTGCCAGGAATCTCAATCTCGTAGTTAACAGTACCAGTATGTCTAAGCACTTTATAAGGCCCTTGCCACTTCATTAAAAGTGTGTATTCTGTTGTGGGTAACAGTAGCAAAACCTTTTCACCTGGCTCAAAAACTTTTTTTTACCCCATGGTCATACTATACCTTCTGCTGGTTTCGGGCTTCTTCCTGATTACTATGGGCAATTTCAGCATATTTTGCCAGCTTCTTTCTTAGGGCACATATATAAGATGTTATAGATTGTTTCTGAGTGGGGTTATCATCCCACGTTTCTTTTATCACATCCAGTGGCCCTCTTGGCTGCCTACCATACAGCATTTCAGATGGTGAAAACCCTGTTGATGCCTGTGGCACTTCTCTGTAAACAAAAAGTAGATAAGGCAAGTATTGGTCCCAATCTTTCCCTTACCCTTTTACAAACTTTAGAAACATTGTTAACTTGTTCTGAAACAAAATCACAATCAGTAAATCAGTTTAGCTTCAGCACTTTCCTATTTTAACTCTTTATGTCCATCAGTCTTTTGTTGCCACTGTTGTTGCAGACATCGTCTTTCTTTCCTAGACATCCAGATCTTGGAGCTGTTCTTAAACAAGTCCAAATCAAAGTCACTGAAAGAAAAAGTGGCCCACCATTTGAGATTTTCTTTGCCTGAGCTCTTGTTACCACTGCTGCTGAAATTGCAGGGTTCAGTTCCTCTGAGATTAACTCATTAAATCCTCGACAGTCATTCCCAGTAATCACAGTTACAGGTTACTTATGTACTACCCCCACTTTCACTTGGTGTGACACACCCTTAATGGTCAGAGTCACTTGAGTGGTGGGATAGTATTGAGTGTCCCCGTGGATGCAGCTGACACCAGTACCTGGTCCTTTTGCACAGTATTTTCCCAGCACTTCAACATGCACTAGTGTGTGTCTGCTTCCCGAATCAATGAGTCCCTTTACAGTCGTATCCCCCACCTTCATATCTGTTAAGTACTTGCCCCAATTTACCAAGGATAAATCTGTTCTAGTGCCACTCTCCTTACTACGGCAGTTTCTTGCAGTATGGCCTGGCGTGTTACAGTTCTAACAAATAAAGTCTTTGGGGGCAGATTTGTTACCCCCACCAGAGTTCTTATCAGACTTTGAGTTTAAATGGGAAAAAGAATGTCTTACCAGTGCTTGGCTGTTACCTCGCTGTTGGTGGCATCTGTCTGGCCATTTGGTAGTCCTTGGCCAAAGAAAGACTTTTCCCCACTTTCTGGTCTATGTTCTTTCACCCAAAGCTGCACATCTGTAGGCAGGATGTTGATGAATTGCTCCGTTGCAAATGTATTGATGATCTGTGGGACTGTTTTGCCCTCTGGTTGGAGCCATTTAATAAAGAGCTCTCTGAGTCGGGTGAAGGCTTCTCAAGGATTGTCGGATGCATTGTACTTCAGGGACCGTAATCTTTGCCTGTAGGTCTCTCCTGAGATGTATCTTTTCAGGATTTCTATTTTCGCAAGGTCATAGTTTTCTGACTGTGCAGTGTCCATACTGCTGTAGGCAAGTTGGGCTGTACCTGTCAGATAGGGTACCAGTCTGATTGTCCATTGCTGCTTTGGCCATTGGCAGGCTGTGGCAACTCATTCAAAAGTTGTCAGGTATGCCTCAATATCATCTGAGGGACACAACTTTGTAAGTTAAATGCCTTTTAAATTGCTTGTACCTTGTTGCTCTGCTGGACCAGTGCCAGATCCTTCTGCTTTGATAGCTTGCAAGGCATCCAGCCAGTGCTGCTCCCGTCGCTATATCTCTTCTTTTCTTTGTTGCTCCTGTTGCTGCATCTCTTCTCTGTTCCTCCATCTCTTTTTGTTGTATAGCCCACCATTTGAAAAAGTCCATAAGGCTTTCAGGTTCTGTCACTGCCTGTTCTTTCTCCATAACTTGCGCTGGCTGTACAGTCTCAGCTTGGACTTCTGTCTCTGCTAGTTTGGCTGTCATTCTCCTGGTAACCACTCCTGGACTTGCTGCTGCAGAATTCATAACTTTCTCTATGCTTCCATGGTACTAGGTCCAGTACCCATGCACAAAACTCCTGGCTTAGAGTATGCATGGCGTAAATCCCACTTAGGGATTAGATCAGGTTAGAGAGTGTCAGTCCGTGGAAGTATTCAAGAGATCCCTGAAAAGTTATTTATTTATGCTGGCATATGATTAGTTTATTTTATGAATATTTTATTGTTTTATGTCTTTATTTATCACGTTGATGTTTTATCTCTGTTTGTATTAGCGCTTTGATTTTTTGAAAAGCGCTTTATAAATAAATTTTGATTGATTGATTGACTTAGGCTGACACCATCTGTTGTGGAGGCACAGGGTAGGAAGCATAGGAAAAACCAGGAGCAGTTGTAGAATTCACAAAAAGTGTTTATTAGTACTAACAGTAACATAAAAAAAAATTGTTCAGAATAACTATTTACAAAGGCAGAATAAACAGAGAAGATCCATCTGAGTTTTCCTTCAATCTCTGTGTGTCTCTCAAAACATTGCAGCTCTCTCTTTTACTGTAAGTCTTTGCAAGCCCCCTTCTTAACAAGCATCCTGTTTTTTTCTAAAATGTTCTTGTCAGTTTCATGTAGGTGCAGCAAGAACACAGTGTCCCAGAACTGAGGCCCCTTCTCCACAGCTTCTGAAAAAGGGCTTAAAAACTGCTGTCAGGTTAACCCCTTGAGTTCCCAATAACTTTTTGCAATCATCTCAAATTATAATTATATACATTTCAACAGTAACACCATATCATTCCTAAACAAAGGGATCCCAATATCAGTTACATTTGCACATAATGATTTGTATATATTTTTATATCTGCAGATATGCAAGGGAGAAAAGGACAGAAATAGCAAGGGATGACTGAGAGACAGTGCGAGGCAGAGAAATGCAAGACCGTTGGGGGTGATCAAATCCTAGATCTCACAGGAAAATTTGGTTTCACAACCAGACAGGCAAGAGACAGAAGAGGAAATAACTGAATCGATCCTTGCATTTACACTCTCCATAACAACCGGGATAGGGTCTTATTCAACCCTGTCACAATACCCTGTAGAAATGTTTATTTTTAGTATGGGTTCTGATTCTGTTATTGTTTCCTTTTTATTGTTCTTATATTAAACTCAGTGGGTGTTTACTGATTTACTCACTGGTAGTAAGTCCCTGTTTAGAACTATATGATGTAGTTTATATATAGAATAATATATGGGGTGGTGTGTGTAACAAGAATTTTACATACACTTGAATTGTTGGATGTCACTTAAACCCCAGCAGCGAAGCATCTGTCTAGGCATCCAACACCAAGGGTGTGTGTAAAATTCTTGTTACACACACCACCCCATATATTATTTTATATAATTGCTGGGTTTCTCTTTTTCGCCACAGCAGTTATACAAGATAAGATTTCCTGTGAGGCTGCAGTCCGGTTAGGTTTTATTGCGGTCTGTGGTCGCATGCTGAAACCCCAAAGTTAACTATTTTTTCTGGTATTTTTTTTTTTAAATGTATTTTAGCAGTGATTGTTGTTTTAACAACTTACCACTAAGTCCGTGTGGCGGTGTAAGTCTCTGGCGGCAAGCAAGGTGTCCAGCAGTCAGAATGGAAAAGATGTGACTGGCTTCTCCGGGGAGTGAGGGAAACTCTGCGCGTCTGCTGTTATAAACACTCCTTTGTAACGGAAAATTACGCAATGGGTTTCCTATGGGAAAAAGCAAAACCCAGTTATTATATCCTTTTCAACCACAGAAAACTACAGTTGAACTCTGCATTGCACCAACAACCTAAGAGTTTAATAAAGGCATAAAATATATTATGCTCTTCTAAAATATTCTTTAACACCAGAGTGTAAGTCAGAAACAACTGCTAAATTTATGAAAAGGTCATTAAAGATGAAACAATAACAGAACAGGAACCAGTATTAGAAAAACAGCTGCTACATAAATTATAGGCTTGCATGTTAAATGCAGTTCTCTTAACTACAAGCCAAGTACAGTATGTAGCATACAGCACTTTACCAGTACATACGAATCGTGATTTAGAAGAATCAGGGTCTCCTGAGATGAGAAGATAAGCAGGACTTGTACTAATTAAGCGTGAGCCATTATCTTTTCTCATCCCAGCCTTTACTCACATAACATGTTTGAAGCTAAACATAAACTTTGAACATTATTTTCAAAAGCTGTGATTACAGAATGCACTTAGGGCCCATGTTGCCTGCCGTACCTGCATCATGGCTGTGACTACACATTTTGAGTATGGACACACTTCCATTTTTAAGGGGAACGTTAATGAACTGTGCTCATTGTAGTTTCAAAGGTCACAAAAAGCTCTTTTAAATGAAATATTGGGCTTATCTGTAGCTGGGGGTAGCCAGAGATACCGGTGATTCAGTCTGCCCCATATTGGTACTACATTCCCACCATTCTTAGACCCCTGTGATGCTGCTGACATTCAAGCTATGGCTAACCACATTATAGTTAAGCACAACTTGTCTGCTAGTGACATCACAAGGTTCTAGAAATGGTGGGAATGTCATATCACCATGGGGCATACTTAATCATCAATATCTCTGGACTGCTGCCAGCTACAGAGGAGCCCTATACCCAATTTAAAAGATATTCTCGTGGAGCTTCAAACTGTGATGTGCACTATTCCTGAAAGTTCCCCTTAAACAGCCAGAATGTTTCCTCTACTCAGCCAGAATGTTTCCTCTACTCAGCTGTGTAACAGTGCCATTCTTCCACGAGAATCTTTCCAGTCTTGCTTCGAAAGCATGAATTGTGCCAAGGTAGGTTAGGAATTTGGATTTAATTCGTACCCTTCATAGAAACTGATGGAAGATGAGGGCCACTGGGCCCACAAAGTCTGCCCATTTTTATTATATTCATTTTTGCTGCAGACCCTATTTGATCTACAGTGCTGTCTCTCCCCGTCCTTACCTCAAAGATTGCCTTGTGCTTATTCCAGGCATTTTGAACCCCACCACTGTTTTCGCCCTAACTACCTCCACCGGAAGGCTGTTCCAGGAATCCACCAGCCTTTCTATGAAGAAGCACTTCCTCACATCTCTCCTGAATTTACCTCCCTCGAGCTTTACAGCATGCCCCCTTGTTCCAGAGCACCTTTTACTCTGAAAAATACTCAACTGCACCTTATTAACCCCTGCGAGGTGTTAAAGGTCTCTATTATATCCCCCTCCCTTCTCTCCTCTAGGGTGTACATGTTGAACTGTTTTAGCTTCTCCTCATAGGGCTTTTGATGCAGACCCTGCACCATTTTGGTAGCCCTCTTCTGGACTACCTCCACTCTGTCTATGTCTTTCCTGAGATGTAGTCTCCAGGACTGGACACAGTACTCAAGGTGGGGTCTTACCAGCAACCTATATAAGGGCAACACCACCTCCCGCTTCCTGCTGGTGATACCCTACCTATTCAACCTATCATCCCACTAGCCCTTCCGATTGCCTTGCCACATTGCCTGGCCACCTTTAGGTCATCTGATATGATTACCCCCAGGACTCTTTCCTATTTGGTTGTTGTCAGTATCACTCCACCACATTTTGTACTGCGCCCCGGTTTTTATGGCCCAGGTGCATTATGTTGCACTTTTTTGCATTAAAACCCAGCTGCCATACTCTTGACCACTCCTTCAGTTTTTTTAGGTCCCTGCCCATCCTTTCCTGCCCCCTCCGAGTGTCCACTCTGTTGCAGATCTTGGTGTCATCTGCAAAGAGACATACCTTCCCTTCCAGCTCCTCTGCTATGTCACATATAAAGACATTAAAGAAGTCCAGTCCCAGCACTGATGCCTGAGGTACCCTGCTGGTCACTCTCCCTTCCTCAGAGCAAACTCTGTTTACTACTGCCCTCTGTCTCCTATGCCCTAACTAGTTTCTTACCGAGGTTACCACCTTATTGCCCACCCCCTAGCCAACCAACTTGCTTACCAGTCTCCTGTGTGGAACGGTGTTGAAAGCCTTGCTGAAATCCAGGTAGGCCACACCCACAACTCTTCCTTGATCTAGCTCCTTGCTCACCCAGTCAAAGAAATATATCAGATTTGTTTGGCATGACTTTCCCCCTGTGAATCCATGCTGCTTCAGATCCTGTAACCTGATGGATTCAAGATATTCCACGGTCCTTTCCTGTAGTAGTGTTCCCATTAACTTACCCACCACTGAGATCAGGCTAACAGGCCTAGAATTTCCTGCCTCTTTCTTGCTATCACTTTTGTGAAATAGGACTACATCTATCCTTCTCCAGCCCTCTGGGACCACTCCAGTCTCCAGTGATATGTTAAATAGGTCTGTCAGAGGTGCAGCTAATACCTCCCTGAGCTCCCTAAACACCCTTGGATGCACCCCGTCTGACCTAGTAGTTCTGTCTACCTTCAGGTTTGTGAGTACTTTCCTGACTCTCTGCACAGAAAAAGGGCTAGTGTCCATTTCTCTGTCATCAAAGGTTCTGGTGCTTTTTCTTGGTCTCACCCCGTCTCCTTCTACTGTGAACATTGAGCTGAAGTATTCGTTCAAAATGTCTGCCTTCTCTTGATCCCCCTCCGTACAGTCCCCCCTCTTTAGCTGTACATTCCCTCCTTTTGTCTTCCTTTTTCGCTAACATACCTAAAAAAATATCGTGTCCCCTTTTGATACTGCCTGAGCTATTCTTTCTTCAGTTTGTGCCTTTGCACTGCTTAAACCCCCAGGATATCTTACTGTATTCTGACAATTGCAGTATGGTCTCACCATAGGACTGCCCTGGAGCCAAAATGGTTAATAGAACCTGTGCTAATAGTGGAATGTTAAGCTCAAGCTCGGTTTTCAAACAACTGTCCATGGTTGCACTTCCTGCAACCATCAGATTCTTTACTCTGCTTGCCTCAGTAAGACGTCTCTGGAGAGCTCTCCTTCACTTACTTGAAGAAGTTTATTTTTTCTCAGTTTTGTCAAAGTCTGCTTAGTTATTTCTATTTTTAAAGCACTGTCCTCGGTTCACAGGTAGATTTAGTCTAGATTAGTGTTTTTTGGTTCCTTATCGGTTTTCCTTAACTAAGAAGGAACCAATAGTTTCCTTTAACTTCTTAGGTGAACCTCAGTAATTTTCTTCTATTCCAACTGTCAAGGTAAGTTGGTTGTTATTTAGAAAAAGTTTACTGGGGTAACTCTCGGTTGTTCGTTTTTTATCAACAAAAAAAAAAAGTGTTTTGGGATGAATGTCACAGGCCAAGAAAAGAAGAGGCCCAACAAGTTTCCAACATTGTACTGAGTGTGGGGAACCATTCGCTAAAGCAGATCCTCATCTGATTTGTGTATTTTGCTTGGGGTTTGACCACTTCAAAGAAGACTGCGATATTTGCAAAACTTCCCTCAGTTGACGCTTGAGAAGCGACTTATATGACTGCAGGAGAAGATGTCTGAGAAAGTTGCTGACCCAGCTACAGACAAACCGGCTACCAACCATAAAGAACTGAAGAAACAGTCCTCTGACAAGGGTGATGGTTCTTCAGGTAAAAAACTGCCCGCAGATACTGCCGCTGAACTGGCAACTGCAGGGAAAAGGAAGAAAAAAGGAGAAACATACAGCACACAAACCACAACCAAAAAAGACACCAGTTCCAACTGCTGAGGAGATAGTGAATGCTATAAAAATTATCCTGCCGCTTCAACCGAGTACCCCGGTTCCGGTTGAGAAGCGGTCACCGACACAATCCTGCGGTTCTTCCTCGGTTCCTGGTTCATTGGAACAAGAGGCAGAACCTTTCGGAGAAGATGAGGATGAGGACTATGAAGAGCCAATCAAGCCAGATATCTCTCCTGATTCCCACTGTTCTGATTCCCCTGAAAAGGGAACTGAGGACTATACATCCCACTTTGTGTTTATAAAGCAAGTGGCCGAAACCCTGGACTTCCGTATTCAGCAGTCCACCGATGAGGCAAGAGGAGTCCACAGATAAGAGTGGACAGCCTGATACAATTGGCAAGTACCTTCAAAGTGCACAGCCTAAGGCCTGCAAGGCACTTCCTACAGTGGGGCAAGGTTCCAAATGAGAGACATTCAGTTTTATCTCAAGTTGCACTGGCATCAGAAAAGAGACTCACTGTCAAAGCTGGTGCCAGTCACACTCCTGCAGGCACTTCACTGGTGGCTGGAAAAAGACAATCTCAAACAGGGTATACCATTCCTGCAAGTAAACCCCTCCTTGGTGCTAACCACAGATGCTTCCCACCTGGGATGGGGGGCACGTCTGGAGGAGCACACTGCTCACAGCACATGGCTCAAGCAGGAGTCACTGTTGCACATAAACCTGCTAGAGCTCAGAGCAGTCTTTCTGGAACTCCAGGCCTTCACCAGTATGCTACAGGGGAAAGTGGTACAGGTCAGGACGGACAACACAACCACCATGCACTACATAAACAAGCAAGGAGGCACAAGGTCAACCCCCCCCTGTGCACAGAGGCCATGAAAATTTGGAGTCTGGCATACTTTCTGGAAATTTCTCTCTCAGCAGTCCACCTACCAGGGAAGGACAATATCCTGGCAGATGCTCTCAGCAGAATCAATCAGAACCACTACGAGTGGTCCCTGAACAAGCAGGTGTTGCAGATTGTGTTCAGAAGATGGGGCACTCCAGAGGTAGACCTCTTTGCAGCCCCAGACAACTATCTGCTCCCCCAGTTTTGCTGCAGGCTGCCAGTGAGGGGCTCAGTCCCACTGGATGCACTACTGTTGGACTGGACAGGGAAGTTCCTGTATGCCTTCCCTCCATTTCCACTGTTGCTGAGAGTCCTGAACAAGCTCAGATCCCAGCCAGCAACAGTGATCCTCATTGTTTCAGACTGGGCCAGGCAGCCCTGGTACTTCCTGATTCTGGCACTAACAGTTGCCAAACCAATCAGCCTCCTCAGGAAACACAACTTGCTGGCTTCCTCAAAGGGCAGGATCCTATACCCCAACCTTCAGTCTCTCAGGCTCAAGGCCCGGCTCTTGAGGACCTAGAGTATGCTGACTTACATCTCTCGGAAGGGGTCATGGAGGTCCTTAGGGTTTCTAGAAAGCCCTCCACTAGGAAGACCTACACATCCAAGTGGAAAAGGTTCTCCATTTGGTGCCAGAGTAAAGATATAGACCACACTTGGGTAGGCTTGCCAGTGGTCCTGGATTACCTGATCCACCTTTACTCCCTTAGTCTAAGACCATCCACTCTGAAGGTGCACTTGGCAGCTGTCTCTGCTTACTTATCAGCAGGCAAGGTATCATCTCTGGCTTCGAACCCAGTAATCAGAAAATTCTTCAAGGGGCTGCTGTATTTGTATCCCCTACACAGGAATCCCACCCCAGTGTGGGATCTCAACATATGTATTGCACAGCTCATGCAGCCACCTTTTGAGCCTATGTCCATGGCAGATCTCAAGTATGTAACATGGAAAACGGTGTTCCTGGTAGCAATTACTTCTGCCAGAAGGATTAGGGAGCTTCAGGCTTTATCCATGAAGACTGATTGCATTGCATTCCATAGGGACAAAGTTGTCCTCAGGACTAACAAGAAATTTCTCCCTAAGGTGGTTTCTGACTTCCACCTTAATCAGTCCATTACACTGCCAGTCTTTTTCACTGACCATTCCACTTCAGGGGAACGTAGACTGCATAGCCTAGATGTTAAGAGCGCTATCAGCTACTACCTTGACCACACAAAGGGTCACGGAAGGGGGGAAGTACCCAACTCTTCTTGACCTACGGGGAAGTGGGAAAAGGTAAACCAGCCACGAAAAGGTTCATCGCAAGGTGTATTGTAGCCTGTATCCAGTTTTGCTATGGCAAAGTGGGCAAACAGCCTCCAGTGGGTCGCAGGGTCCACTCTACTAGAGAAACAGCTGCTTCCATAGCAGCTTCAAGAGACATTCCTCTGCTGGAAATCTGTAATGCAGCTACCTGAAAAGCTGTCCACACATTCACCAGGCACTGCTGCTTGGATACCAAGGCTAGAAGTGATGCCAGGTTTGGCACAGCAGTGCTGCAGAGCCTGTTTCCTAAATAAATTCTCTGCTCACCTCCAAAGGTACTGCTTGGGTAGTCTTTATTTGTCAGAATACAGTAAGATTTCCTGTGGTTTGAAGACAATAATACTTACCATAGTAATCTTTCTTCCAAGGGAATCTTTCTGTATGCTGAGCTCCCACCCTTCCTCCCTGCCAGAATCTAGAGGGCACTGCATGCCAGCTGTCCATATCCTATGGCTAACCTTTAGGTGTACCTGTTAATTTCTTGGGCATGTGTGACTTGAGTCTTAGAGATGCCCTTGCTGTTGAAAAGGGGTTTGTCCTGAATAGGGGATTAATTTGTTATATTAGAATAGATTAGTTAGTTTTAGCTTCTGCATGCTTCTTAAGAATCTGATGGTTGTATGAAATGCACCATGGGCAGTGGTTTGAAAACTGAGCTCGAGCCTAATATTCCACTATTAGCATAGGTTCTAGTAACCATTTCAGCTCCGGGGCAGTCCTATGGTGAGACCATACTGCATTTGTTAGAATACATTAAGATTCCCTTGAATGAAACAAGATTACTATGGTAAGTAATATTTTCTTATTGCTTTCCCTGCCTCCCTCTGTTTTCCTGGATACACTTCCCTATCCTCCTCTCTCTGAGTCTCCTTGTACCTTCTGAATGCCACTCTTTTAGCCTTCACCTTTTCTGCCACCTCTTTTGAGGACCATAGCGATCTTCTCTTCCTTTTGCTTTTGCTTACCTGTTTGATGCAGAGATTTGTTGCCTTCATTGTGCTTTCTTTTAGTTTGGCTTACTGTTTCTCCATCCCACCACGCCTGCCAGGTCATTCTTGAGACATTCACCCATCTTTATAAAATCAGCCCTTCTGAAGTCCAGGACTCTCGTCATTGTGTTGGATTCCACAGCTATTCTTATGTTGAACCACACTGTACGAAGATCACTGGTCCCCTGAGGGCTTCCCACCTTGATGTCTGCAGTACTGTCCCTGTTAGTAAGCACCAGGTCCAGTGTTGCCCCATCACACGTGGGTTCACTGACTAGTTGCCTGAGGAATGGCCCCGTAGGGAGTTCAGGATGTTCTTGCTTCTAGCTAAAGCTGCAGCTTGGAGGCTCCAGTCTACTTCCGCAGATTGAAGTCCCCACCAGCAGCACTTCCCCTTTTCAGCCATTTGCCAGTTGCTTCTAACATTTCCTTATCTAAGTCCTCTCCCTGTGCTGAGAGCTGTGGGATCACACCTATCTGAATAGTGGCTCCATTTCCCGACTCAAGGGTGACACACACCTCTTTCCCCTTGGACTCCCTGTATTTCTGTTGCTTTTATGCTTTCCTTCACATAAAGCATCCCCCCCCTTTTTCTTAGTATCCTGTCATTTCTGAACATTGTATACCCTGGTATGACCATATCCAGTCATGGTTGTCAGTGCACCATGACTCAGTAATGGCCACAATATCCAGGGCAGCCTCTGCCATGGTGGCCCTAGGTCTGGGATCTTATTTCCCAGACTTCTAGCATTAGCACACATGGTCTTCTGTATTTTGTTAGCTCTTTGCTTGTCCCTTCCCCCTTTTCCTTTTATTCTTCCTTCCTCCCTCTTCTCTTCTTGTTCCCCCTTTGTCCTTTACTAACCCCCTGCTTCCTTGATTAACTTGCATTGTGGTGGAACTCTCGCCCCTCGTGATCTCCCTACTCTCTCAGCCTGTGGAGGGCAGATTCTGCCTCCCCTTTTCCTTCCACCACCCTCCTCGGCTAGTTTAAATGTTCATTGAAGTAGCATTAAATTGTCCAGTGAGAACTGTGATACCCCGAGATAGATCATCACCTCTGCATATGCTCTTATCCTCCCAGGTGGTCCCAGTCCCCAGTGTAGCCGTACCCCTCCTTTCTGCACCTTTTCTTCAACCATGAGTTGAAGGCCTTGGTGCAGATCTCCCTCTTCTTCTCTTTATCGTAGACAGGCAGGGCCTCTGCAAAAACTACAGAGCATACTGCCTTTTGAGACTTCTTCCCAGTTCCCTAAACTTCCCCAGCACTATTCCTGACCCATCCCTAGCCAAGTCATTTGTCTCCAGGTGGACAGTTACATCTAGCTCCCCTTCCCTTCCTACTGCTCTAGCTATCCGTAGGATATGCTTTCCATCCCTCCATGTCATGGTGCCACGCATGCAACTGACCACCCTCTCCGCCCCCTTTCCTATTCCCAGCTCTGTCTCCCTGACAGTTGAATCCCTCAACAGAAGTTGCTTCCTCCTTCTCTGGGGTCCTCTCCCACCCTTGGGGCCTCCACTCGGGGAAGGGGGGCTCCACTACTGAGGGCCCCCACATCCTCCCTGGCCACTGCCATGGGGGCCTCCTCCTGGCAGTCCCGCTGTAACAGAGTGGCGTTGGAATTTTGTAGCAGTGTCAGCTGCGGTTGAGGAATGTACCTGTGACCACCCTCCCACAACCTTCTGGATCCCACCACCCCACCCTCCTTGAGATCACCATAGTCCAGCTGCTTCTCCTATCTGGCATACTGTGAGGTAATGGTGTCTGACTCCGTGGCCCCTGGGTTGGAGAAAAGGTCACCCAACCCCTAGTCAGTGCAGTCCTGAGTCATAGCCAATGTAGTCTCGAATCTAGCGACCTTCTCCGCCAACCCAGAGATGGGCACACAGATGGGACCAGCACCACAGTCTCCAGAAAGTCTCCCTGAAGACTGTCGCCCCATAGCCACTGCACTGCACCACTCGCCCCATTCCTTGTTCCTGCTCTCCCTACACTTCTGTGCTCCTTTCCCAGAACTCAGTAAAGCTAAGCTGTATGCAGTATGAGTTTCTAAAGTACAATGCCAACCCTGTAATTACACTACCTTGGGAAGGTCACAGATACAGGTATGCTATAAACAGCAATCACTACACAGATGTAAGTATGCTATAAACAATCACTACGTTTAAACTTTTATTTTGTATACAGATGAGGCAATACCCCCTACCAAAATATCAGCCTAGCAGCAGGCTCCCCAGACCTTGAAATGTACAGTTCAGCTACAGCATAAATCCTCAACCACAATCCTATTGAAACCCCCCCCAAACAATACAGGTTCCTGGCTGTTGGCTGTCTTCTGGAAGACTTCAGTCGCTGTCCTTTGCGCAAGGGCCACAAGCAGGAGGACCACTTGGCAGGAAGTACCTTTATAGTGAGATACGGCTTTCCTAGCTCCGCTCCCTGCTGACTCCTGTGTCCGCCTTATTGGCAGACAGCCTCCCCAGGTGGCCGGTTCTCTCAAAAATGGAAGCTTGGAGAGCTGCCTCTGCTAATGTAGCAGCTATCCTAGCACGGCTTCCCGACTGGTCCGCCCGAATGGCAGAAAACATGCTTCAGTGGCTGGGGACTTCTGAGAGCAGAAAAACAGAGAGCTGCCTTTTAAATCTGGCAGCTCTCCTAACTCCACTGCCCACTGACTGCTGTGTCTGCCTGATTAGTGGATAGCCTCCACCAGTGGCTAGTTCTCTTGGAAATGGAAACCCAGAGAGCTGTCCCTGTTAATGCATCAGCTCTCCTACCATAGCTCCTCGATTGTTTCTTTGGTCCACCCGCGTGGCGGAAAATTTGCTCCAATGGCTGGGGATGTCTAAGAGCAGAAAAGCCTTTTAAATCTGGCATCTCTCCTAATGCCGCCCCTCCACTGACTGCTATGTCTGCCCGATTGACGGATAGCCTCTTTTGGTAGCCAGTTCTCTTGAAAATGGCAACTCGGTGAGCTGCTGCTGCTAATGCGGCAGCTCTCCTAGCATGGCTGCCTGATGTTGTCTTGGTCTTCCCGAATAACAGAACATTTACTCCAGTGGCTGGGGACATATTTCTTAAACCTAGAACACTTTACTAATAATACAAGCGGTAAAACAGCAATGACTATATAAAAACAGAAATAAATAAATTGTATAGAAATTTAATGCCTACTATGTGCCTGTTGAGGTGTACAGTATAGTACAGTTAATATACTATAAACAGAACGACAATCTAAACAAAAAAGGTGGCATTTATATACATAACAGCAGAATTTAAAGAAGAACAAATATCCTCCCAGTACCCCATGCCTCCAAACCAGAACCCCCTGATTAGGCTTTCAAGACCCCAAATAAATGTTTTCTTTACCTCTCTGTCTTTATACTGGCTCTAGAAACATAGAAACATAGATTTTGATGGCAGATAAGGACCGCTTGGCCCACCCAGTCTGCCCATTTCCCTACCTAATGGATAAGCTGCAGATCCTAGTTAACCAGCAGCCTACTTCTTCCTACCCCCACCCCCTAGAATTGCCTTATGACTGTCCCATGCATGCTTGAATTCCACCACTGTTTTTGACTCGAAGGCCGTTCCATGCATCCACAACCCTCTGTGAAAAAATACTTCCTTAAGTTACCTCTGAGCCGCCCTTCTATCTTCAAATTGTGCCCCTTGTTCTTGCACACCTTTTTGAAAGATGCTACCCTCTTGGACTTTGTAGATTCCCTTGAGGTACTTGGAAAGTTTCTGTCATGTCCCCCTCCCTCCTTTCCTCGAGGCTATACATATTCAGCTCCTTAAGTCTCTCTTCATATGTCTTCCGGTGCAGACCCTGCACCATTTTAGTTGCCCTCCTCTGGACAGCCTCCATCCTGTCTATGTCTTTGCGGAGAGTGGGTCTCCAGAACTGCACGCAGTACTCCAGATGGGGTCTCACCAGCTGTCTGTACAGAGGGATAATAACTTCCTGTTTTCTACTGGTGATGCCTCCCTATGCATCCCAGTATCCCCCAGCCCTCCTTGCTGCCCTCTCACATTGCTTGCCCCCTTTAGGCATCTGATATGACACCCCCAGGTCCTTTCCATTTTTTGTTGTTAGTATCTCACCCCCATTGTGTACTCTTCCCTGGGTTTTGTTTCCCAGGTGCATTACCTTGCACTTCTTAGCATTGAATCTAAGCTGCCATACATTTGACCATTCCTCTAACCTTGCCAAGTCCCTTCTCATCCTTTCCACCCCACCTTGTGCATCAACTCTGTTGCAGATCTTTGTGTCATCTGCAAAGAGGCATGTTCTTCAGTCCCTCTGCAATGTGGCTTATAAAGGACAGTTGAGGGATGACCGTCCTAATAACCCTGCCGGTACCCTCACTAGTAACCCCCCTTTCTTCAGAGTGGACTCCATTTACTATTACTCTCTGTGTCCTATTCTCCAGCCAATTCTTTACCCAGGCTGTCATCTTGGGACCCCACTCCCAGGCTGGCTAACTTGTATACTGTATTAATCTTTTGTGTGGGACTGTGTCAAATGCCTTGCTAAAGTCTAGGTAGGCCATGTCCACAGCCCCTCCCTGATCTACTACTTTGGTCACCCAGTCAAAGAAATATATCAGATTTGTCTGGCATGACCTTCCCGCTGTGAATCCATGCTGCCTTGGGTCCTGAGCCCCTCTGGCCTCTAGATACTCAACAATTCTTTCCTTCAGAAGTGATTCCATCATTTTCCCTACCACTGAGGTTAAACTAACAGGTCTGTAGTTTTCTGCTTCTGCCTTGCTCCCACTTTTGTGAAGGGGAATCACATCTGCCCTTCTCTAGTCCTCGGGTACCACCCCCTCCTCTGATGTAGTAGCTCTAATGTAAATAACTCTGGAGCAGTGCAGTACCATTTCACATGACCAACATGGCTCCACACAACTGTACTGTATAGAAACATAGAATTTGACGGCAGATAAGGACCGCTTGGCCCACCCAGTCTGCCCATTTCCATACCTAATGGATAAGCTGCAGATCCTAGTTAACCAGCAGCCTACTTCTTTCTACCCCCACCCTCTAGAATTGCCTTATGGCTGTCCCATGCATGCTTGAATTCAGTCACTGTTTTTGACTCCACAACCTCCTCCGGAAGGACGTTCCATGCATTCACAACCCTCTCTGTGAAAAAATACTTCCTTACATTACCTCTGAGCGCCCCGTCTATCTTCAAATTGTGCCCCTTGTTCTTGCACACCTCTTTTTTGAAAGATGCTACCCTCTTGGACTTTGTTGATTCCCTTGAGGTACTTGAACGTTTCTATCATGTCCCCCCTCTCCCTCCTTTCCTCGAGGCTATACATATTAAGCTCCTTTAGTCTCTCTTCATATGTCTTCCGGTGCAGACGCTGCACCATTTTAGTTGCCCTCCTCTGGACAGCTTCCATCTTGTCTATGTCCTTGCGGAGATTGGGTCTCCAGAACTGCACACAGTACTCCAGATGGGGTCTCAGCAGCTGTATGTACAGAGGGATAACAACTTCCTGTTTTCTACTGGTGATGCCTCTCCCTATGCATCCCAGTATCCCCCCAGCCCTCCTTACTGCCCTCTCACATTGCTTGCCCACCTGTAAGTCATCTGATATGACTACCCCCAGGTCCCTTTCCATTTTTGTTGTTGTTAGTATCTCACCCCCCATTGTGTACTCTTCCCCTGGGTTTTTGTTTCCCAGGTGCATTACCTTGCACTTCTTAGCATTAAATCTAAGCTGCCATACATTTGACCATTCCTCTAACCTTGCCAAGTCCCTTCTCATCCTTTCCACCCCACCTTGTGCATCAACTCTGTTGCAGATGTTTGTGTCATCTGCAAAGAGACATACTTTTCCTTCCAGTCCCTCTGCAATGTCGCATACAAAGACATTGAAGAGGACCGGTCCTAATACTGAACCCTGCGGCACCCCACTAGTAACCCCCCTTTCTTCAGAGTGGACTCCATTTACTATTACCCTCTGTGTCCTATTCTCCAGTCAGGTCTTTACCCAGGCTATCATTTTGGGACCCGCTCCCAGGCTAGCTAACTTGTATATTAATCTTTTGTGTGGGACTGAGTCAAATGCCTTGCTAAAGTCTAGGTAGGCCATGTCCACAACCCCTCCCTGATCTACTACTTTGGTCACCCAGTCAACGAAATGTATTAGATTCGTCTGGCATGACCTTCCCGCTGTGAATCCATGCTGCCTTGGGTCCTGTGCCCCTCTGGCTTCTAGGTACTCGACAGTTCTTTCCTTCAGAAGTGATTCCATCATTTTCCCTATCACTGAGGTTAAACTAACTGGTCTATAGTTTCCCGCTTCTGTCCTGCTCCCACTTTTGTGAAGGGGAATCACATCGCCCTCCCCAGTCCTCAGGTACCACCCTATCCTCATGATTTGTTAAAGAGGGTAGTCAGTGGTGTCACTAGTTCTACCTTAGTTCTTTTAGAATTCTGGGATGAATCCCATCAGGCCCCATTGCTTTGTCCACCTTCAGTTTTAAGAGTTCTTTCAGAACCCTTTCTTCTGTAAATGGGCTTGTATCAACTTCTGTATCGGAGTGTTTCTGTTGTTTGTTTTAGGTACGTCCTCCTCTTAGTTTGTAAATACTGAGCAAAATATTTGTTTAGTATCTCTGCCTTTCACAGTCACCCTCTGCCCACCCCTTCCCTTTATTTAGCCTCACTATCCCTCCCTTAGTCTTCCTTGCTCCTGATGTACCTAAAAGGTTTTGCCCCTTCTTAACTGAGTTGGCTATCTTTTCCTCAGTTCGGCCTTTGCTGCTCTGACTGCCTTCCCAGCTTCCTTTTGCTTTAACTGATACAATTCTCTGTCTTGCTCCTTCTGTGATTCCTTGTACTTTCTGAATGCTTTCTTTTTCTCTTGAGCCTTCACTGCCACCTCCTTTGAGAACCATAGTGGTTTCTTACATCATTTTGTTTTGTTTATTTGCTTCACACAAAGGCTTGTTACCTCTGTGATGGCAGTTTTCATTATTCCCCATTGTTCTTTCACCACCCCTGCTTCCTTCCCATTTGCTAGTGCATTCCTTAGGCACCCACCCATTTTGGCAAAGTCAGCCCTCCTGAAGTCCAGGACTTTTGCCTTTGTATGGCTTGACTCTATTGCTGTGTTTATTGTGAACCATACTGTTTGGTGGTCGCTAGTTCCCAGATGGCTACCCACTTCTACATCTGTGATCCTCTCTCCATCTCCATTTGAGAGGACCAGGTCTAAGATTGCTCCCTCTCGAGTGGGTTCCAATATTAGTTGTCTAAGGCATGCCCCCTGTAGGGCATGTAGAATAACCCCACTCTTAGACGTGGCTGCTGCAACTGCACTCCAGTTAACATCTGGCATATTCAGATCACCCATCAGCAATATCTTCCCTTTATCTGCCATTCTAAGTATACTTTCTATCATTTCCTTTTCCTCCCACGGGGGGGGGGGGGTCTGTATACAACCCCTGTGCGGATTGTGGTGCCATTGCCTGCCTCCAAATTGATCCACAGTGCTGCTTCTCCTCCCTGTTTACCCTGTTGTTCTGTTGCTTTGATTCCTTCTCTTATGTAGAGAGCTACTCCTCCTCTTTTACCCTCCCTGTCCCTCCTGTAGATAGTGTATCCTGGTATGTTTACGTCCCAGTCATGGTTCTGTGTGTACCATGTTTCTCTGACTGCCATGATATCCAGATGTTCCTCCTCCATCAATGCCACTAATTCAGGAAGCTTGTTACCCAGACTACGGGGATTGGTACTCATTGCTCTCCATTTTTTGGTGGCTTTACCTTCTGTAGCAGCATCCCCCACTGACCTTTCTACCTTGGTCTTTTTCTCATTTAGTACCCTGTTTTGTAGGGGGAGGCTGGGATTTTCCTGCTGCTTATCAGTGCCTCCACCCTTGACTAGTTTAAAAACTTGCCAATGAAGCATTTACACTGATTGCCCAAAAGACTTGTTCCCTTCCTGGACAGATGCAGACCATCCTGCCAGTATAGGCTGGCATCCCTCCAGGTGGAACCCCAGTCCCCAGTGAAGCCAAACCCCTGTGCTCCACACCATTTTTTCAACCATTCGTTAAACTGCATGGTGCAAAGTACCCTCGCCTCACCCAGGCCACTGACAGGCAGCATCTCTGAGAAGGATACTGTGTGTGCTACTTGTCTTAAGCCCCTCCTCAACTCTACAAAGTCCTTCTGCACTGCTCTAAGCTCATGATGAGCCAATTTATTTGTCCTTAGGTGGACAATGACGTCCAGCTCAGACTCCCGTGTAAATGATACAGTGGAGTGGCATGAAGCTGCTTTGATCATGTGAAATGGTGCCATGCTGCTCCAGATTTATTTACATTAGTGCTACTACATCATGGCCAGTATAAAGACAGGGAGGTGAAGAAAAAAGAATAATTTGGGGCTCAAAAACCTAATCAGGAGGTTTTGGTTTGGGGGATGGTGTGCTGGGAGGACATTTGTTCTCCTTTAAGGGATGTGGCCAGGCCAGGCAGAGTTAAAGAGCCACCTTGAAGTGGCTCGAGACCATGGGATTATAGAATAGTACAAACATAAGAAGGCAATGTGCCCATCTGAAATGTTTACTGCTTTACAAGTGTTACTGCCAGTAATACACATGCTGCCGATTATATGCATCTGAGCTATTCTTAAAGTCCTATATGGGGTTCCTTTCCACTACCCCAATCGATAACTTGTTCCACATTGTGATTACCCTCTGGCTGAACCAGTATCTCCCTCTCTGTTTTGAATCTTGCTCCCTTTAATTGCCATCCCTGCACTCATCCGGACTGACCGGGGGGGGGGGGGATTTCACAGGACCAGGTCTTCAGAAGAAAATGCACTTTGCAGTCCTGAATAAATCTTAGAGCAGGGGACATGAAGCAGCCCCTGCTCCTTGGAGTAAAGGGCTTTACCTTGGCGGTGGTGGTGGTGGGGTGTCAGGAGCTTGTGGAGATAAGGGGACCCAGGCCATTTAGGGCCTTAAAGTCAAAACAGTCCCGCTGTAGTCATTTTTCTGCCTTATAGACAGCCATCACAGGTCTTGCAGAGCCAGAGTAACATGATCTGATCTTCCTTAAAGAGCTAGAAGGCAAGCTGCAACATTATGGACCAACTGCGGGCATAGAATCTGGCCATAGGGCAAGTCCTTATAGAGCACACTTAAGTGTTCAGAGTGCAAGGCCTGCCCTAGAGTTGCTTGTTTCTACAACCTCACTTGGTAGACTGTTTCACATGTTGCCCACTCTCTGTGTGAAGTAATGCTTTCTAATGTTTTCCCTTATTCTGCACCCCTGCCCTCCATCTCAGTTTTAAGGCATGCCCTCTGGTTCTGCTTGCATGCACCACCTCAGACATCTCTGTGTATACATAATCATTTATCCCCATTAGTATTTGGAAAACCATAATCATGACCCTCTCAGCTTTTCTTTTCTAGGCTAAATAATTTGAGTATGTCCCATCTCTCTCTCTCACCATAGCTCTTGCCTCCTAAGTTATGAATCAGCTTGTTGGCTAAGTACAGATCCCTACATCTTGTCATTGTCCTATCCATACAGTGGTGACCAGAGCTAGACACATTACCCCAAGTATTAGTGAACCAAAGCCTTGTTCATGAGGAGGGCCTTGACTTGCTATTTACCCACCAGATGCGTCCAAGCTTTGCATTTGTTTTCTTGACTGCAGTGCCCCACTGTCTGGCTTTAGCTTGCACTCCACAATTACCTCTATATCTATGCCTGTGACAGGGCTGGATAAAACCCAGTCCCATTTGTTATGCAGAAAGTGTTAAAAGCAAGGATCTGCTTTGTCCTCTCCTATTTTGACACTTGTCTGTCTCTTGCCTTTCTGATTGTGCTATCAATTTTTCTTGTGGTACCTAGGAATTAGCCACTGTAATGGTCTCACAATCTTCTGCTTTTGCCTGCCTGCCTTCCTTCACTGGTTGTTTCCATTCTTTCTTTCTCCCTTTGTTTCTCTGTGGTTGAAAACGTATATGTGAAACTGGGATCCCTTGGCTTGCAAATTATTGAGATGATTGCAAAAAGCTGTTTGGGTTTATTAGAAAAGTTGTCAGCCTGGAAAACAAGCGTGTTTACAAACCGGTCAGCAGGAGACCACTTGGCACAGAATGTCCTGTTTTGTTGCACCTGCAGACTAGGTTCAGGAAAGAAATTGACAAAGTTCTGAGACATTTTTGAAGAAGCAGGAGATTGATTTACACCAATAGGATACAGAATTTAAACTGTCAGGAAAAGACATCTTCTAAAAATAGAGCAATATTTTTGTTTAGTGACAGACAGAAGGAGATTTTAAAGAAAGACTCTCAGATGTAGGGCTTTGGACTGCTTGTATAAAGAGCTGTGCTGTACAGTTTTTATTTATTTTATTGTTGTTAATAATAAAATGATACCTGTGAATTTTATAACTTTTCCTGGTTTGCCTATGCTTCCTGACCTATGCATCTACCATAGTGCCCTCACTTGTGCTGTCCATTATTACACCTCACAGGGTGTATGTGCAATGCAAATTCCTCACCCATAGGTGTCATAACCTGCACCTACATATTAAGGCCCCATTTCTCAGCCCACGCCCCAAATATGTGAAGGTCCTTGTAGTTCATCTCTTCTTGTGCTACTTCTACTCTTTTTGCCAATTTAGTTTCATCCACAATCTTCAGCTGCCTGCTCTTCTTTGGATTCTATTTCAGGTGTCAACTACTTAGTCTATGAAGTATTTCTTCCTGATATTTCCATTGCATTTTCCTCCTTCTGCTTGTATCATAGTTCTCCTTTGTTATTCATGTGTGTCTTGGTCTAAAGGTATAATCCACATAAAAACATGGGAATCTAGGAAATGAAGACCACCACCCAGTCAAGCTCTTTCCGCTAACTACTCTGTGAGAATACCTTGTCACCTCTTGTTCTTTAAGACATTTATCTAGTTTCAGGAGCTAGTGCACTGCTTGAAACTAGTATTAACTTTTAAAAGGAGAGAGGTGTTGCTTTGTATATCTGAAGTGTTTTTTTTTTTTTTGTCCTTTTCAGTGTTGCTAATTAGAAGATTTTCTGCCCGACAATACTTGGTGTGATGTGTGGAACAGTACTCTATCTAGAGGCTGACATAATTCATTCTGTTCCTTCTTGTACTTCATCTGCCCTATGACCTCACTCTCTGTGACACCTCAACTGAATAAGAAGAGCCAGTCACCTACATTAAGATCAGTTACTTGTGATGTCACAATACATAAAACCATAATGCTGAAAAGGAACAGAATTAGTTATGTCAGCCACCAGGTAAAGTATGCTCTTTACATCACATCTAAAACTACCAGGTACAAACCTAATGAGAAAATGAAAAAAGGGAATATACTTCAGAAAGAAATAATGACTACTTTCGAAAGTTAATGGCATTTCCTAACTGGCAATTTTGGAGCTACTAGTGAAGCGAGTCGAGAGAGAAATTATGATATTATTATATTATTCATTATGATTATTAGAATTCAGATTAGAAAAGTCAATCCACTCAGTGGTAAGGCAGTTCTTTTCCTCTTCAGCTACTTGTTACTTTCACCAGCGTGGAGAGGCAGGAGGCACGACTGATGAAAAGGACCAGTTTTTTGAGCAACTGACCACAGAAATTGTAACAAGAGAAAAGGAGTACAACAACATTCAATTTCACCTACAGTTCTCTACTAGTACTCTAAAAGACCTTATACTCTAAGCACTAATACTATTATGACTACTAATGGTTCTATTTGTAAGGACTGTAAAACTCTAAACCTTATACTGTATCTATGGACATAGAGAATACTGGATGGGCAGCTGTGCACAACCAATGTGTTCTGCCACAGAAGGGTTCTGATTCCCTCTGACCTTGAGAGTAGAGCTGGAGAGGTCTGTGACAGAAATGGTAGGGAAAGAGTTAATGGTTTGGATTCTCTAGCTGGTGTTTTTTTTAGCAGTTTGGAAAAAAAACACACACAGGCTAAAATCCACTGTCCAGCAGCATCCACAAGCTGGAATTTTCAGTCCTCCCTAGCTGCTAGATAAGAGCTGGGTCATACATCTCGAGTGGACATCTACACACACTCACAGACCTGCAGACACATACACAGGGCAGTTTGAACGGATTGGGTCATTCAAATATAAATTGAAGGTTTAAAAGGGAATATAATTGGTCGCTGATAGGTGTTCAGTCTGATTGGGACAATTAAATACATACATGTTAGATGGTTGGTGCATTCAAAGGGGGAATAGGCATTACCTATTCCCAGGAGAATATATAAGAGGCTGAAAGACATTGAAGGGGCTCTCTTTTGCTTTGGAAGCTGGGAGGGGAAACATAAGTTTGGAGCCTACCCTTGTAGATATGTCCGTGGGAGCTTGCAGTTAGAAAAGGGTCCAGTGTCTCTTAGAAGGACCGGAAAGGGTAAGTTTAGTGCTAGCATATTTCAGTAATAGCCTTCTTCTTTTGCCATCTGTTATTTAAAAACATTTGTTTACTTTTCCTGTATGAGTGTTATTCTCTTGTGTTGTAAATATATATCCTGTAAATGCTCAGTGCACTTTCTGTTAAGTAAAAAGCTATTTATTTGCTCAGCAGTTGTGACTGTGATGTCATTTTTCTAAGGTAATATTTGGGTTCCACTGGCTGAGGTAAACTCTGTGTAGCATCTGCCACCAGAGAGAGAGAGACACTACCACTGAGGCACTGATAAGCAGCAGGAAAATCCCAGCCTCTCCCTACAAAACAGGGTACTAAATGAGAAAAAGACAGAGGTAGAAAGGTCAGTGGGGGATGCTGCAACAGAAGGTAAAGCCATCAAAAAATGGAAAGCAATGAGTACCAACGCCCGTAGTCTGAGTAACAAGCTTCCTGAATTAGTGGCCTTGATGGAGGAGGAACATCTGGATATCGTGGCAGTCACAGAAACATGGTTCGCACAAAACCATGACTGGGGATGTAAACATACCAGGATACACTATCTACAGGAGGGACAGAGAGGGTAAAAGAGGAGGAGGAGGAGTAGCTCTTTACATAAGGGAAGGAATCAAAGCAACAGAACAAAAGGGAAAACAGGAGGAGAAGAAGCACTGTGGGTAAATTTGGAGACCGGCAATGGCACCACAATCCGCACAGGGGTTGTATACAGACCCCCTTCTCAGGGGGAGGAAATGGACAAGGAAATGATAGAAAGTATACTTAGTATGGCAGAAAAAGGGGAGATCTTGCTGATGGGCGATCTGAATATGCCAGATGTTAACTGGAGTGCAGTTGCAGCAGCCACTTCTAAGAGTGGGGTTATTCTAGATGCCCTACAGGGGGCATGCCTTAGACAGCTAGTATTGGAGCCCACTCGAGAGGGAGCAATCTTAGACCTGGTTCTCTCAAATGGAGATGAAGAGAGGATCACAGATGTAGAAGTGGGTAGCCATCTGGGAACTAGCGACCATTGAACAGTATGGTTCACAGTAAACACAGCAATAGAGTCAAGCCATACAAAGGCAAAGGTACTGGACTTTAGGAGGGCTGACTTTGCCAAAATGGGTGAGTGCCGAAGGAATGCACTAGCAAATGGGCAGGAAGGAGGGGTGGAAGAACAATGGGAATGATAAAACTGCCATCACAGAGGTAACAAGCCTTGTGTGAAGCAAATAAACAAACTAAACGATGTAAGAAACCACTGTGGTTCTCAAAGGAAGTGGCAGTGAAGGTTCAAAGAAAAGAAAGCTTTCAAGAAGTACAAGGAATCACAGAAGGAGCAGGACAGAGAACTGTATCAGTTAAAGCAAAAGGAAGCTGGGAAGGCAGTCAGAACAGCAAAGGCCCAAACCGAGGAAAAGATAGCCAACTCAAGTTAAGAAGGGGATAAAACCTTTATAGGTACATCAGGAGCCAAGGAAGACCAAGGAGGGATAGTGAGGCTTAATAAAGGGGGAGGGTGGGCAGAGGGTGACTGTGAAAGGCAGAGATACTAAACAAATATTTTTGCTCAGTATTTACAAAGGAAGAGGGGGAGGTACCTAAAACAAACAGTAGAAACACTCTGGATACAGAAGTTGATACCAGCCCATTTACAGAAGAAAGGGTTCTGAAAGAACTCTTAAAACTGAAGGTGGACAAAGCAATGGGGCCTGATGAGATTCATCCCAGAATTCTAAAAGAACTAAGGGTAGAATTAGTGACACCACTGACTACCCTGTTTAACAAATCATGGGAGGATGGGGTGGTACCCGAGGACTGGAGGAGGGCAAATGTGATTCCCCTTCACAAAAGTGGAGCAAGGCAGAAGCAGGAAACTACAGACCTGTTAGTTTAACTTCAGTGGTAGGGAAAATGATGGAATCACTTCTGAAGGAAAGAATTGTCGAGTATCTAGAGGCCAGAGGGGCACAGGACCCAAGGCAGCATGGATTCACAGCAGGAAGGTCATGCCAGACAAGTCTGATATATTTCTTTGACTGGGTGACCAAAGTAGTAGATCAGGGAGGGGCTGTGGACATGGCCTACCTAGACTTTAGCAAGGCATTTGACACAGTCCCACACAAAAAATTAATATACAAGTTAGCTAGCCTGGGAGTGGGTCCCAAGATGACAGCCTGGGAAAAATTGGCTGGAGAATACGACACAGAGAGTAATAGTAAATGGAGTCCACTCTGAAGAAAGGGGGTTACTAGTGGGTACCACAGGTTCAGTATTAGACTCGGTCCTCTTCAATGTCTTTTATGTTTACATTGCAGAGGGACTGGAAGGAAAAGTATGTCTCTTTGCAGATGACACAAAGATCTGCAACAGAGTTGATGCACAAGGTGGGTGGAAAGGATGAGAAGGGACTTGGCAAGGTTAGAGGAATGGTCAAATGTATGGCAGCTTAGATTCAATGCTAAGAAGTGCAGGTAATGCACCTGGGAAACAAAACCCAGGGAAGAGTGCACAAGGGGGGGTGAGATAGTAACAACAACAAAAATGGAAAGGGACCGGGGGGTAATCATATCAGATGACCTAAAGGTGGGCAAGCAATGTGAGAGGGCAGCAAGGAGGGCTGGGGGGATACTGGGATGCATAGGGAGAGGCATCACCAGTAGAAAACAGGAAGTTATTATCCCTCTGTACAGACAGCAGGTCAGTCCCCATCTGGAATACTGCGTGCAGTTCTGGAGACCCAGTCTTCGCAAAGACATAGAAAGGATGGAAGCTGTCCAGAGGAGGGCAACTAAAATGGTGCAGGGTCTGCACTGGAAGACATATGAAGAGAGACTTAAGGAGCTTAATATGTATGGCCTCGAGGAAAGTAGGGAGAGGGGGACATGATAGAAACTTCAAGTACCTATAGGGAATCAACAAAGTCCAAGAGGGTAGCATCTTTCAAAAAGAGGTGTGCAAGAACAAGTAAAGTACAATTTGAAGACGGGGGTGTCTAGAGGTAATTTAAGGAAGTATTTTTTCACAGAGAGGGTTGTGGGATGCATGGAACGCCTTCCGGAGGAGGTCGTGGAGTCAAAAACAGTGGTGGAATTCAAGCATGCATGGGACAGTCATAAGGCAATTCTAGGGGGTGGGGTAGGAAGAAGTAGGCTGCTGGTTAACTAGGATCTGCAGCTTATCCAGGGAAATGGGCAGACTGGGTGGGCCAAGCGGTCCTTATCTGTCGTCAAATTCTATATTTCTATGTTTACCAGACTTTAATTTGTGCAATTGCACGCTTGATTATTCAATGTTTGTAAGCTTGAAGGTTGGCGCTGGAGGCAGTCCAGCTGGTGGTAGCGAATACCCAAGGACAGACTCCTCTCTACAGCTGTTTCAGCACAGGGGAAGAGGTGGGTTGTCACAAGGTCCTTGGGAATCAGAACCACGAATTGATAGAACATACTGGTTATGCATAAAGTAGCTCAGCCTGTATTTTTTATAGTGTATAGTATTATGTGAAATGTGTGCATTGTGTTGTTTTTTTTTTCTTTTTCATAATGAAACTGACTTGTGAAGTCTCTAGTATGTTGTTCTACCACAGAACTGGATAGAAGAAAGCAACTATGTGGCAGCATTCCAAGTTGTTCTGCTGCAGTAGTGACATCACTACTGCAGCAGAACAACATAATGGTATCACTACTGCTGCAGAACAAGCATATTCCAAACTTGGAATTCCATGCATAACAGCATTCCACTATACACTGTACTATACTTCTGTGGTGGTTGTATGGATCTGTAAAGACTCTAAACCTCTAAACCTTGTACTGTATCTGATCACTATGCTTCTTTGGTGGTTGTATGGATCTGTTCACAAGACTTTAAGACTATATGCCTGACATCTACAATGATTTCCAACCCAAAAGTACTTTCGGATTTGTTGGGCACCATAAATAGCAGAGGGTTGCACAACAAGGAAACCTCTGTGCATGTGCTTCCGTTAGCCGTCTTGCAGAGCAGGTGAAATGAACACTTGGGCACTGGGTACTAACAGACCCAGCGATAAACACAAAACACACTTGCATTCCAAAAGGATGCTAAGAACTGAAGACTCCCAGGTTGCCTTCCATAACCTGGGTAAAGACTTGAGACTGAAACTGGACTGACTGAGGAATTGTAGAACAAGAACAATTCCAGGTCAGCACCACTGACCCAGGAAACTGGAAGAACTGATTTGAAGAATGAAGAACTGAAGATACGTTAAACAAGAACCATTCCGGGACATCACCACTGACCCAGGAAACTGGAAGAACTGACGTGAAGAATGAAAAACTGAAGATTCGTTGAACAAGAACCACTCCGGGCCGTCACCACTGACTCAGGAAACTGGAACGTCTGAAGACTGAGACACCTCTGCTGGAGAACCTCTTGAAAGGCTGGATACCTGCAACAAAAACCCCAACCCACTGGACGACGGATCCCTATCTGTGAACCGAGGTGGTTCTCTGCACTACCTAGTACTGTTAGGGAGGGGATGCCCTGTAGATCTGGAAAAAAAGTGAGTGACAGGGAGCTATCTACGTTATTCCTATGCTGGCGACCGGCCCCAACTTGTGCGAAGGAGGATGGCTGTCGCAGTTTCTGGCTGGTCACTGTTAGTGACAGTCTCAGGTCGAGCAATAACCGGGTGAAAGGATTGGCATTAGGCAAAGAGATTCTTGAATGAACGGGCAGTTCTGTGGCATGCAGGGCAGTTCTTTAGCAAGAAAGGCAAGTATGGGGTTAATCCAACAGTCTTTTGGAACAAACAAGGCAAATTTGAACAGAAAGGGCATTTTAGTACATGCAGGGCAAATTCTGAGTTAATCCCAACAGTCTTCTGAAATAACCAAGGCAGGGCTCCAGATAAGAATTTTTTGGATGAGTACTTTACTCCTCATTTTGAAAGTGAAGCGAGTAAGACCAAATTCAGCTGTGTACAAATGTCTGGACAGAGTGGAGTGAGGAGTACATTTTTTAAAAACAGTGTCGTTTTTTTTCTAGATAAGAACTGATCAAGTGCCAACAATGTTTCAGATAATGTTGGCAGGTAGGAGTAATTTACTCACCAGTTTTAAAATATAGTGAGTAAAACAAAATTGGGATGCATATGAGTGTTGTAAATCTGGCAAAAACTGCTCCTTTTGACTCGCTCGTTATGTTATGAATCACTAGTTTATAGAGTGTGCAGCATTTACAAATGTTTGGTGAGTACTGGTACTCATTAAAAACATTTTCTCATCTGGAGCCCTGAACCAAGGTAAGCTTGAGCAAGAAAGGCAGTTACATTGTCACGTTCAGGCGCTGTCCCTTTAAATGCAGTCTGAATGTCAGTAAAGGTTGTGCCTCTTTCATAATTCACACACAGTTCAGCATTTCACTTTCAAAATGTTCTACAGTAATGTTTTCTAAATAGGAACTCTTGGAAGGTGATGCAAGGGGAAAACATGTACAATGTTAGATAACTAGCTACATGGGAACCCTGGGGTTCGACCCCCCACAGAAATTTGAGTTCAAAGGAGCCTAACAGTAGGATTACCCTGTTGCTGTGGGTAATCTGGGTAGCTGGTATGCCAAGGGTCCCTTACTAAATGTCCCTCGCTGAGTTAGGGGGCTACGGGGCAGTTACACGTTACTAGCCCTTGGCTGAGGCTACTGCGCTGCTGGGTTGGCTAACCGTGTACCCACTCCCCTTCCTGCTTGCTGAGGCTAACACCCAAGTGCACTTTTAAAACAACAGAATTTTGCACTCTATATACTAGCTGTGGCATGGCTACTGGTGGCCACTCTGCTACGGGCCACCTTTTTCCATTCTGGGTCACCCTTTGATACAGTCTGGGGCTTACTTTCCCTAGCTGGTCCACATGGAGCTGGATAAACTGAATAAAATGGAGAAAAAAACAGATTTTGACTATCTGGCCCCTAATCTGCTGGTCTGCCTGGCTAACTGGGCTACCACTTTAGCTGAGGCCCTTCTTGTCCTGACTGGCATTTCTATTTATTACTTTAAATAAATAAAGCTTTTGGGCTAACTAGCCCTATTCAGTATCCCAGCTGACTAGCTTAATGTGAAATCTGGGGCCTTGTCCTACCCCTGGCTGCAGTTTTCCTTTATAAAATGTCAACTCCCCTATAACAGGGTCTGCCTGTCCCTTAGCTCCACCTCCAGGGAGCTTAATTTCCATAAACCCACTCCTTCTCTATTGCTTCCTTGCTGGGGGTTAATTTAATAAATTTAAATACACCCACCGCCGGGCAGTTCTTTACTATGGGGCCTTGCCCTGCTTCACTTGCGGCTGTCCCTCTATGCACCCTCTGGTGCGGAAAACTATTTTTTATTTATTTAAAAGTTCAGATGGTCAGCACCTGCTCATGGGTGTTGCCGCCGACTCACCGCCCTGGCCCGGGGAGAAGTGTCTAGAGGAAGGAGGTGGGAGGTGATGTGCTGCTATGGCTGGTACTGGCACTGGAGGTAGGCAGGAACAAGGATGACTTGGGGCCTTGGCGTGCCAACGTTCTTCCCGGCCCGACACTCAGAGGATGCAAGTCCTGCTTGTGGGCATCACCGATGAGGGACCGCCAATTAACTTTTAATTTAAAAAACAAACAAACAGGGCAACTGAGCCCACACCATGGATCTCGCCACCACCTGTGCTACTGGGACACCTGCCACAACACTGGACCGCTGCACTGCTGCTGAGACTATGGAGGGATGAGAGGAGGACTGCAGGTACAATTTACCGTTACCTTCACCTCCCTGTGTCCCCTCTCTCCCTTCTCTGGCCTCAAAACTTGGCTCTTCTTTTCTTTGTTGGGGGTGTCTGAGAACACACTCCCAACCACTACTACCGCAGGCCACCGAACACTGTAACTTTAAAAAAAGTCAGTTACCGGCCACCAAAGCCCTCTCTGATGTTCGGGACGCCGAGTCCCTATCGACCAGTGAGGCAAACAACTGCCCAGCGAGAGCTGGACAAGGGAATGGCACACGTTTGTGCCAGTGCTGAGGAGGCTGCAGCAAAGAGGAGAGAAGAAAAAAGACATTTTAAAACTGCAGACTGCAGTTTACTGTGCCGGGGGCTCCTACACTATGTTTGTCCCCAGTCTGCCACCTAACTGATGGGGCACCTTGGCACTGTGCTGGGACACTGTGCTGGGGAACACTGGGGTGGTATTACACTAGCTCTTTAAACTTAAAGATAGAAATATTGTTGTGTGACACCACTTGTCCTGAAAGTCTATTCCAAGTGTCCACCACTTGTTCTGTAAAGTAGTTCTTCTTGATATGTGCCTTGAAGTTTCATCCGTTGAAAAGATACCGATTGCCCCATTATCCTTTCATCCGTGTGCATTGTGAAGAGCAGCATATGTTATGCACCTGGGACACAAAAACCCTGGGGTAAGCTTCAGGATGGGGGGGTGGGGAGAGTTGCCAACACTCGCAATGGAGGAAAGGGATCTGGGGGTTATTATTTCAGATGACCTGAAAATGTCAAAGCAGAGTACTGTGGCAGCTGGGAGGGCCAGTGGCATGCTGGGGTGCATAGGCAGAAGGAGGGAGGGAGGTAATGATGCCATAAATCGGGGTTTTAAATAACTGCAAAATTGATAAGCATTTTCACAAGTAAAACTGCTAATCAGTTGGGATAATGCATAGCTCATGTCTCAATTTGTTTGGCAACGTAAACTGCTAGAAAATGCATATACATACTTTGTCGCAATTGATTACAATAAAAGTGCTAATCAATTTTTGCAGTTATTTAAACCCTGCCATTATATAAAACCATGGTCAGGCCTCACATGGAGTACTATGTGCGGTTCTGGAGGCCGCACCTTTGTAAGGATATTCACAAGCTGGAGACGGTCCAGAGAAGGGCGACTAAGATGGTACAGGACTTGCAATGCAAGACTTCTGAGGAAAGATTAAGGGACCTCAATATGTACTTGCTGGAAGAGAGGAGGGAAAGAGGGTACATGATAGAAACATTCAAGTACCCAAGGGGTATAAACACGGTGCAGGGGGAGACATTTTCCATTACAAGAGGAGCACAAGAGCAAAGGGGCATAACATGAAATTGGAAGGTGGGAGGTTGAGGGAATATGAGGAAGTTCTTCTTCACAGAGAGGGTGGTGGACGCATGATATAGCCTGCCTCAGGAGGTGGTGGGATTGAGCACTGTGGATGGATTCAGACATGCTTGGAGCAGGCATAGGGGAACCATAGAGGTACAGCTGTGGGTGGGTCAGAAGCAGTAATCTAATACAAGGGCTTACGGGCAGACTAGATGGGCCAGGCAGTCCTTATCTGTCGACAATTTCTATGTTTCTATGTGTTTTAATTGTGTTATTTTGTTCAGATATTAGAATACTGTAATCATGTCACCCCTGAGTCTCCTCTTTTGCATTTGAAACTGTCTCAGTTCTGTTAGTCCTCGTAGCCTGTGTTTTCCAAGTCTCCAACCACCTTGGTCTGACCAGTCGTCTGTACACTGAGCAATACAGTATCTCTCAGTCTGCTTACAAAGTTGCTTTTGATGCATGCTATGATTTTATTTGCTTTAACTGCTGCCCCACATGGTTGCTCCCATTTCAAGTTGTTGCTGATCATTATCCCTTTTTTTCTGCTGGGTTTCAGCAATCTGTTGTATTGTTTAGGAAGTATGTTGTATTTATACTCTTACTTATATGCATTACTTTGCATTATTCAGCATTGAAGTTCATCTGCTAATTTTCTGCCCTCTTCTTGAGCATGTCCAGGTCTTTCAGTATTTCATGAACCCCCTGCTGAGATGCAGCTACTATCCTTATGTTGGTGTCATCAGCAAACTTGGCAATGTGACTACTAGTACCCAACTCAAGATCACTTTTAAATGTATTAATTATCTTTGGCCTCAGTAAAGAACCTTGCAGGACTCCATTGGTTAGTTTTGAATATTTGAGTAGATTACCATTTATTATAACCCTTTGTTTCCTGTCCCTGTATCCATTTCTGTCCCATTGCATTACACCGCCAGCTACATAGAAAATTACTATAGATAATGATGGCAAAAAAAACCAAAGGTCCATCTAGTTTGTCCGGAGTTCCCTATCTGCCCTGGGATCAATTGCCTATATGGGGCTTTATCTTTCCAGGTCTACCCCCTCTCCCCCCTCTCTTTCCCTCCCTACTGCTACTGACCTGAGCAACCACCAAACCTTTCACTCTGTCCCAGCCATGCTTGAAACCATCAATGGCCTTGGCACCCACCACCTCTGCTGGCAGACTGTTCCACAGCTCCACCACCCTTTGTGTAAAATAGAACTGTCTCACATCCCTCTTAAAGCTTCACTTTGCCAGTTTCCACTGGTAACCTTGGGTTCTTGACTCTGTACTCTTGCTAAATAGTTCTCCACAGTTCACCTTGTTTATTCCCTTCAGGAGCTTGAAAGCCTCTATCATATCCCCCAGCCACCGCTCTCCAGTGAGTACATGTTCAGTGCCTTCAGACAGTCTTCGTAAGATCCACCCTATTGATCCTGAATCATCTTGGTCACAATGTGTTGCACCTTCCCCCGCCTGCTCCTGCTCTCCCTTGGGTGAGGACTCCAGAACTGAGCACAGTATTCCAGATGCAACTTCATCAGTGACCTATGTACTATGTAGAGGTAGTAGTACCTCCTTTTTTCTACTATCCAACTTGTTAAACTGGCTTGATTGTTTGACGAAGTCACTAATGATGACTCCCAGATCCCTTTCCTGCACCATACTGCTCAGTTTAACCCCTCCCATCCAGTATCCTGTCCTGTTTTTCCCCCTAGGTTCTTAACCTTGCATTCTTTGGTGCTAAATTTCAACTGCCAAAGTTTAGACCACCTCTCTAGCCTTTGTAAGGCCCTCTGCATCTCCCTGATCCCTTTTTCGCTATGTACCCTACCACAGAGCTTCATGTCATCTGTGAAGAGACATAGCTTGCACAGGATGCCCCTCCCCCAGTGTCACTTATGGATAGGGCCCAGGACAAATACTTGTTGCATCCCACTCATGACCTCCCTCTCTTATGATTTGATCCAGTTTACCACCACCCTCTACTGTCTCTCTCCTTCAACCAGTTTCCTACCCATCTAACTATGTCCCTGGCTGCACCCAGGCCCTCCAGCTTCTTCAGCAATCTTCTTTGTGGCACCAAGTCAAAAGCCTTGCTGCTTTAGTTGAACCTAGGTGCTAGTCATATCTAGGTTCTCCTTTTTTATGAAATCGCCTCCTTCGTGGTACAGTTTTGAAGGTTGTTCCTACACAAGAAGTACAGATTGCCCTTCATCAGGCTCTTTCATGACATTTTCGAAAAATGTAATGAGGTATTGAATATTGGTGCAATGTGGTCCACCTTACATAGGGTACATAGGGTACACAGCCTGGAGGGAGCAAAGCCCATCTAGCCTGTCCACCACTTGCTTGGCGGAGAGTGCCAATAAAACCTCCCCTTAAGTTAACGGTCAGTCTATTCTTGAATACAGTTAAATCGCCACTTTTTACCACAAACTCTGGTATTCTGTTTGTGACTATAGCACTCTGTGTGTAAACCACTGCTCCCTTGTGGTTATTTAAGCTTACCATCTAGGTGGAACTTGTGTCCTCTTAAAACTCTTTTATTTTGTTTAAGCTCCAAACTTAAACACGTCCTTAGATCATGATTTGAATATTGATTTATAGATTGTAATTGTCGCCGCTCATCCTCCTCATCTTCAAGGAAAAAAAGCCTAGATTTTTAGCCTTTCCACATAACTCTTGTCTTCCAAGCCACTCATTTATATTAGTTGCTCTCTGGACCTTTTCCAGCCTGTCAATGTCACCAAGTTTTGAGCTGACCAAAGTTGGACACAGTATTCCATTTGCAGTCTCATGAGAGCTCTGTCTAGGAAGAATAATGCCTCCATGTCTGCTAGTTGTGTTTTATGCATCCCATGATCCTGCTACACTTTTTTATTGCCTCATTTCTCTGCTTTGTGGATTTCAGGTCATTGGATACTATAACCCCAAGATCTATTTCGCTTCCTGATGTTTTGAGAAAATGATCCCCCAATTTATAAACTGCGTTAATATTTTTGGTAGAGAAGTGCATTACAGTGCACTTCTCCTGGTTAAATCTCATTTTGTGTTTACTGGCCCACTCCTTAAGCTCAGTAATTTCTTCCTCTGATTGACTGACTTGTTCATTGTTTTCTACTAAATGGCCTGTCTTGGTATAATTTGCAAACTTGCTGATCAACCACTCTTGGTAACATTCATGCTGGATACATAGACAATAAATAATACAGGACCAAGCACTTGTCACTCCTGTCCTTTCTGAATCTGTTCCATTTAGCCTAACATTCTGAGATCTATGCATCAACCATTTTTTAATCCAAATTATGATCTTACTGTTTATTTATGTTGCTCCAGGCATTTGATCAGTTCAGCCGCAGGAACGGTGTCAAACGCCTTGCTGAAGTCGAGGTACACCACATCCACTGGTTTCCCTTCAGGTGCTTGGCTGACTTTCTCAAAAAAAGATGATTAGATTAATCTGGCATGACCTTTCAGTTACCACTCGCGTATGCAGTTCTCATTGACATTAAATATTCTTGCCAGTGGAATAGATGGGTCCTTGACTAGTTACTGCAGGATTTCTTGGTCCATTCCATCGTGACCATTTCCCGTCAACATTTCTTTCAACCCTTCTGGTGTCACATACACATCCTGCTCCCTTGTGAACAGTCTTTCATTATCCGATATTATTCTGAATTCTGATTCAGAATACCAGTTTAAGCATCTAGCCATCTGTTCCTCATTGGTTACTATGTCTCAACTTTTCTGACCTGTCCATGGTCCAGCAGTTGTCCGTGTTATCTTCTTCTCATTTAAGCATCTGAATAACGTTTTGTCATTAGATTTGACTTCAGTGGCTATGCATTTTGTTCATCTGCCATTTGTTATGCACATCTGAGTTTCTTTTTGTACCTTGATTTCTTGGTTCTGTGTGATAACGGCGAAAGCCTAAAGGCATCACAGTTATCGTGGAAGTCAAGGTGCGAAAATTGTTCCAGCACTCTGGCGCTCCAGTAGCACAGCAAAATGGTGCCAGGGACTTCGTTTTACAATGTTTTCTGTAGGCGGTGCCCTACTTTCCTTCTCCAAAGTTTCAACTCCAGGGGGTGCGTGCCGGAGGGTTAAAAAGTTCAGGCCAGGTGCAACAAAATGCACCAGCACCAGACCCAGTACCCTCGGACTGTCAACCCACACCACGCCACGGGGTTGGCTCGCCACCCATCTAGCACTACCCCACATCTCCACCTGCCCTCGCTGTACATGCCCACTCCCCACGACGTATGTATAGCGACATCCTGTCGCTATACTCGCCCACCCCCTATCCGGCGGCCCCCTACCATCCTGTGGCTGTTCCTGTAATGCGTTGGGGAAGGGGTTGCCGTTATTGTAGGTGCCCTTTCCCCAGCGCCAATATCACGGGGTACCGATTTCTTTCTGTAGGTCAGTCCATTTACTCTGGTGTCTTTTAACTTACTCTGGTTTTTTTCCCCCTAATTATGTTGAATACCTTCACCATCCACATACTGTAGGTTTAAGTCTTCTACTCTTGTACTTTTTCTTTTGTGGGAGCCATTCTTGGATTTTGCTGAACACTTCTGCAAATGAGTTTGCTTTCCCAAGGTAAAAGGGGAGGTGGTGTAACCAAGAGCATGTCCCCTAACAAAGCTCTGTGTAGATGAAGCACCCAGGCCACTGGCCTGTGGTGGAGTGATTCACTGGTTTAGGACCTACTCTATGTTATTTACTGGCCTACATGTTTTCAGAAATCTTCACCATGATGTACTTTTCATGTATTTTTGCTTTTTAAAGGGACACTGTCAACCCCCTTAGGCCTCAATATATCCCTAGCTTAAAAAACACATTTTATGATTGTTCACATGCTGTAAAGACTGTTGATGCAGCTGGTAGTTTGATTCAGATCCATTTTTTCTTTTAAAAAGTGAAAAATGGGCTGTCCACCATATTGGTGTTACCACACCAAAACTTGTTTGTTTACATTTCTTGACCAGCTCCCACTGCATCTTTCCTGGACTCGGTAAGACCCTCAACACAAGCTAGCCACTCATAATGCATAGTGACTAGAATAGCTTATTTTATCACGCGTGGTTGCACTGTTTGATGGTGTTCCTAATGTTAAGGAAGTTTTCACTAAGAGTAATTCAGTGATTTGAAGCCCAACAAAGCCGGGCTTAGCTATACATTACCATGCATTTTGGTTCTAATAAGGAAGGAGGCAGACAAAACAACCAGCAACATCAATTCATTTTAGAGACAGTAAGCAATCATAAAATGTGGGAGTTTACCTAGAAATAATATGATGCAAAAAAGTAGGCAGTGTCCCTTTAACGATTAAACTGCTTTCAAATTCTGAACTTTCACAATATACTGGGCGCCCTTTACCAAACCAGAGTATCTGCTTTTAGTGCCCCTATGTCCTGGTTAGATGCTTTCCCAAGGTAATCACCCTCATTTTGCCAGTACTGGCTTTGTACGGAAGCATGCTGTATGTCTTTTCCATTTTTTGTTTCTCCAGGTCTTTCCACTGGGGAGCATGATGGTGTTCTAGTCATTGTTAGCCATTGTCTCCAATTCCAGTGTCTGACCAAATCATCCTTATTTCTAAAGATCAGATCTTGTGTTGCTTACTGTTTTATTTAATCATTATTAAAGCTTATAAGAGGAAACAGCATGTGTTTTGGCTCAGGAGTTCGTTCTCGTTATATATGTTCTATTTGCAAGGTCACTGCAAACTACACTGGTAAGTGTGCATAAAGTATTAAGTGAAAACTTTTCAACTAACAAAGAAAAAAAAAACTATTACTTCCCATGCAGAAAATTATACTCTGCTGTGTCTGAACATTAGCTAAAGGTTTCCACGTAACAAAAAAAAGAAAGGAAAAAAAAAAAGATTTTATTAAAATGGAACACAGTGAGCATGCAGAACTCTAACCTTTCAAGAAAAAAAGCACTTACCATTATCCATGATTCATACTTTGATAAAAGTGTTGTTGGAAGTGAGTAATTACTGTTTAATTACATGCAATTAATGTTTTTGTTCATATGTTTTGTTTCCATGTAGGCATCAATGGCACACAATGGAGGAAAGAAAATAGTTCCATGAGGAAGCTAATTTGTGAAATAATGGCCTTTCTGGACAACCCAACAATTATCCTGGCTCATATACGTCAGTCGCATGTCACTAGTGATGACACAGGAATGTGTGAAATGGTCCTAATAGATCATGATGTGGATTTGGAGAAACGATGCATGTCCTCATCAGCAGGGGAAAGTGGATCTGAAACACATGGTGAAAATGGAAGCGAGCCTCAGACTTTTTTATATTCCCAATCAATTGATATTACCTCAAGCTGGGATTTTGGTATTAGAAGACGATCGAACACAGGTGAGGTACAGTTTAAAAAAAAAAAAGGATAACAAATAATTATACACATAAATATAGCACAGTCGAAACTTAATTTGTAATGGCAGGACAAATTGATAAATCAGTACCTTATGGCTGCTCATAGCTGATTGGTATTAATGCAGCATGCCTGACAGAAAGTATACTGGGTTGGTGTCGGCCCGGTGGCATAGTAGGCCAATACATTAAATGCCTCACCTGCTGCCACGCCGGTGACCTGTATTTGGGAATGAGCAGTGGTTGCCAGGGGTCAGCAAAGTGGGAGAGGATTGAGTGTTCCAGGGACTCTTCTCCTTTCCTGTAAAGGGGACACCAGCCATCTTGGCCCATAACTGCCACTAGGTGGAGGCCTGGTGGCAGTACAGGCTCGAGTGACTCGAACGGTGGGGTTGCTGCTGTGCAGAGTGTGTGCACCTCCATGCGCACATATTAGTGCGAGCAGGGAAAAGAGGACCTAGAAAGCGGAAAAGTGGAGGGCCAGTCTATATGAAGCCCTACCTGTCTCCTGTGACCCACACGAACGCTCGAATCCAGGGGTGTGTGTGGATATGTTTCCGGGGGGGGCTGGCTGTCCCCCCTCCTGGTCCCACTGCTGGGGTCAATCAGCAGGGGCTGAGTACCCTGGAGAAAAGAGAGCTGTTGCAGAGGTTGGGGACAGGGCTAATGAGACGCTGTTATTCTGAAGCAAGATAAAGAGTTTTATAGAAAAAAAAGAAAGTGTATTGGGTTGAAACTGCAGAATTTGACAGCCAGTTAAAGGGGAAAATTAGTGGTAGTAGTATGTACATGGCAGTAAGGATTACACAGAGGAAAGTAAGTAGAACACAACTATTTTTGTGATTTAAATAGTGATATGAGGGCCACCCAATTGTCGTATGATAAATGGAAGAGCTTACGATGTTGGTGGGGTTTGCATCCTGAGCTCAGGACATCACACATCAAATGGCAGAGGCAGTGCTGGGTAGAAGTTTTAGATCACTCCTGTTTCTGGGAAGGCAGGTAGTTCCTGCTGCTACAAGGTTGTCCCCTTGTGCCCAAGAAGTAGGGAATGATCTGGCTCCAGATAGGGAGGGGAAGTCTTACCACTAATTTGACACAAAATGCTGATGTGTGGGGTAATGGCATTATGTGCGCAGTCCTTTGCCACTTGATTGCCAGATGGTGTCTGGTGGTTTGGTCTTATTCAGCCCACTTTTGACTTGCCTGAAGGACTCCTGTTTTAGGATGCACCCTAAGAGGTGTGGATAGGACATTGGGGGGGGGGGGGGAATTCCAGGAAGAAAATGCCAGTGGTGCCGAGACAAATTATGTCAGGCTGCTCTCCCTACCTAGTTAAGGTCTTGAACATCTGGGTCCTCTGCCCTTTACCTCTCTCTGGTTCAGAAAATTCCACCTGGCTTAGCTCGGAGCTGGTGGGTCCAGCCAAAGAGGTAAATTAATTTTGTTAACTGCATAAAGTAATGTAGCTCTAATTCTGCTTGAGATCCACCTTTGAAGTCTATACTCAGAAAGCAGCTTAATTTAAGGGCAGCTTCAGTTCCAGTTATATTCGATATCGCCACCTGCCTGTTTTTAATTATCTTGAAATATAGAATTTGGAGCCAGAGAAAGGTCCGCTTGGCCACCCAGTCTGCCCAGATGGTCCCTGCCTAGTCTTTTCCTGCAGATGCTAACTGGTCTGTGGTGACCCTCCCTTCTCACAGCCTATTTACTAACATCCCCCATGTCTGTCTGATACATGCTTGAAGCTCCCTAATGTTTTCGCTTCACCACTTCCGCTGGCAGTCTATTCCAGGTGTCTACCATTCATTCCAAGAAGTATACTTCCTTATATCCGTCTTAAACTCCCCACCCCCAGCTTCACCGCATGCTTCATTCAAGCTTTCTAATATTGTATGTCTGGTGTGGATTCCGGATAGAGAAATGCAATTTACTATAAAATTGGGTAAACAAGAGTAAAACTGGGTAAACAAGTAGTCTAAACTACAGAGCAGTTTAGTGAATTGCCACATTTAATTTCCAGCAGGTTCCTGCTTCTGAGTTTGACAGTTTGATGCCGCTTAGAACCATTGGTGCTTTAATTCATTATTACTTTAGTGTCCCACATTGTTTAAACCAGGAACTCTTTACTGCATCTTGTAGCTCCAAATTGAGCAGTGCCAAAGGCTGCTGGAAAATTGTTCATTAACTGTGACATAGAACCCACTATTGCTGAAAGTACGATTTTAATTCAGTCAAGGTGTTAGTGTTTAAAAATAATACTTGAAAGCAACTTTTTAGTCAGTCATTGTGGTAAATATTATTTCACATATGAATAACCCCCCCTTTGCACAATGAAACCAGTAGTTTTAATACCCACTACTGTGGTTTCATTCACAGTGGTGTCGGGATCTACATCACAGTTTGGAAATATTTTTCTAGATTGGGAGCGGCAGAGTAAAGAGTTCCTGGTTGGCTAAAAGGTTATTAAACTATTTGGGACACTAAAGCAGAAATGAAAAATTATGCACACAGCTGTTCTGAAGACATGTAGCACTCATTTGAGGTATGTCACATGGGGAGTTGGACACCTAAAACTGTTGCCAGTCACCGTTAAAGGAAAGGAGGGACATTTCCTTCAGCTGGGAGCACTTGATGCGATCAGCTCAAATGTTTTCAGGGCCCATGGAGTTCTAGTGCCTCTGGATTTAAGGCCAAAGAATGTGGATATTTGGAAGAGATACTTTTGAAGATGAAGGGTCCTGGTAAGTAACTTTGCTTTAGTTAGCTGCATAGCAGAATGAGCTGACAGGAGAAAGCCCCACAAATGGTCCCTGAATTCCCAGGTTCAGAGCAGCATTCTCAGTGGGGAATGCTGTCCTTCCTGAGTCATTTATGGTTTGTGCTAGTGTACACATACTGCCTACAAATGTGCCATGACAGAAGAAAGATATTCCTGCTAGCCCCTTACTGGCTCAGGCAGCCCTGTTATGAGGATTTAATCAGTCTGAGTAGGAACTAGAAGCCTCCAATAGTGCTTTCATCTGTGCCAGACTCTAACGTTGTTCAAGGGGTCACTACATCACCTGGACCTACTGCAGGATCTCTTCATCTGAACAGACAGAATATTTGCATGGCTTAAAACAACTGGATTGACACAGGACTTGCTAAATAAGGCAGCTGAATTCCCTTTGTAGGTACGTCTCTGTTGTATACATGAAAAAAGTTGATAAGCAAAAAACAACTTTTAAGAATTTGATGAAACAGAAATGTCCACATTACCTTACAATTCCTTCAGAAGGGGAAGTATGGTATGAACTTATTAACCCTTGCAGGGCCGCGGACTGATACATCAGTCCAAAATTTCTATACATTCTAGTTCTGTCGGCAGCCTAAGAGTTAATGTCTACTGTGACACCGAACACATCGGGAGGTTGGTAGACAAAGCAGAGAAAGGAACCAACATTCTGATTCATCTCGGTACGAACAACCTGTCTGCTCGAACAGTAGAAGAAACCAAGAAAAATTTCATTAAGCTGGGGGCTAGAACGATTGCCCTGATATTCTCTGAAATCCTCCCAGTGTGGGGCAAAGGGGATTGCAAAGACAAAAATCAGGAATAAGGACATCGAGGAATTCAGTGCTTGGCTGCATGGATGGTTTTGTGAAAAAGGATATCGCATCATAGGTTCATAGGGGAGCTTCTGGGAGAACAAGCTATTCAGAAGGAGTATGTGCACTTGGGCAGAAATTCGACATCCATCTCGACCATTTAAGCTATGTGAGGGGGAGTATAATTCTAGGGAACCTATCGGAAAATACACTTCTGATAGGAACTTTGTCATCACTCTCCCACAAGTAGGAATTTATCTCCCATGACCTAAGAAAACACATAGAAAGCGGTTGGAAACTATTGGGAACCGAGCACAGGACCATGTATCCGCAGGTCCAAGAGCAGAACCAATAGTAGCAAATAGCAGCAGGGGTACCAGACTATGGAAAGGGGTATGCATCAATGCCAGAAATCTGGGAAACAAAATAAGTGACCTGCAGGCAATGATGCTGGATTCCCGAGTGGACCTAATGGCTGTAACGGAGACTTGGGTCTTGGAGAAAAACTGAGACCTTTTGGTCCCAGGCTATGCCCTGTTCAGACAGGATAGTAGGGAGGGCCAGGGGCAGGAGTAACATTATATGTAAAGGATGGGATAAATGCCATCTCAGTAGATAGCATCAAAAAGGAGGGTGTGGAATCCCTGTGGATGCTACTTAGCAGTGGGGGAAGAGGATCCTCATAGGTGTGGTATACCGGCTTCCAGGGCAGGTTGAGTGCAGGGATGAAGAGCTCCTAGATGAGATCAGAGATGTGGCACAAAAAGGGGATACAGTGTTGGTAGGAGACCTGTATATGTCCAGCGTTAAGTGGAGCATCCCAGTGGCAGGTTCTGTTGGGTGCCAAAAGGTGGTTGATGCCCTACAAGAATGCCTATTTAAACAACTAGTTAGTGCCCTGACTAGGCTAGACACCATCCTGGATGTGTTCCTCACTAACTCTGAGGTAGTAAGGGCTACAGGGGTTGAGGAGCCACTGGCCAAGAAGCGACCACAACTCTGTCTGGTTTGAGTTAGCCCTAGGGATAGAAGAATCACAATCCAAGACAGAGGTTTTAAACTTTATAGGAGCCAATTTTGACAAAATGAGGGATGTAGTCAGAAGCAAGCTGTTAAGGATCCAGGAGCCTTTAGATGTGGAAGAAATATGGGGTCTGGTTAAGGTAGCCATTTTATAGGCCACCAGGATGTGCATAAGAACAGTGGCTAAAAAGAACAAACATAAAAAACCAGTATGGGTCAGTAATCAGGTGAGGAGCACAATCTGAACCAAAAGGGTGGCCTATTGAAACTATAAAAGAACTCAAGAAAACAGTGCATGGGACACTTACATTCAGAAGAACAAAGAAGCAAAGAGTATAAATTTATATAAATATGTCAAGTGGGATAGATATAGGTTTATGCAATTTCAGATCCTGCATAACTTGTACTGTACTCTGGTTAAGTTACATAGGATGGGTAGGGATGTCTTACTGTGACAAGGTACCTTTGTAAATGAGCCTATGGCTCAAAGGTTTTCCAAACTGCTGTTTAAATAAATAAAATAAATAAAATAAAGGCTACCCAATGATACCTGCTCCAGATGTAGCAAGGAACTGGGCTCCCTGTTCCACATCTTCTGGTCCTGTGAAACAGTGGCCCCCTTTTGAAAGTCAACTCAAACATGGCTAAATCCACTGCTTGGTCTGTCAGATGCGTTTTCACCAGAAATATGTCTTGTGGGGGATTATGGGTGTACTTGATTGGTAACCAGCTACCACACATAGCTCTGATAGTGACTTGTGCGAAAAAGGTAACTCTTCGGCATTGGTTGGGTCAGAGTATTCTACAGGCAGAGCATCTTATAGCCAATATGTCGAACAAGAGTTATAGATAACAAGCATATTTGGGAACCTTTATATGTTCTGCTGACAACCTAAATAAGAAGCGATACTTGATTGGATTTCAGAGCTTGACTAGGCAAAATAGCATATTTCAGACTCTCTCCTTGGCATTTTACATGTAGAGACCAGACTCAATTGGTGGCATGGGGGGTCACTGGGATGGTTGGGAGGAGGAAGGTTTATATATATATATATATATATATATAGTATATATCACACAAAATGTTCTGTTATCCTTTTCTGATCTCCTTTTGTGTCTGTATCCTGATATTTATCAATGATATGTAACTTGTCACTTCATTTCTTTGAATAAAGTTTATTCAATTTGAAAAAAAAGAAGCAGATTATGGCGAGATCAGCTAAGGCCTCAACGGAGCTTTGACTTGCGGAAGGGATTAAAGAAGGGAACAAACATATAGATATATGTACATATACAGTATGTAAAAAGAAAGAGAACAGGAGAAATAGTTAGACTCAAAGACGGTGACAGAGTAGTGGAGGAGGACAGGCAGAAGGCCACTGTTCTGAACAACAAGGCCCAGTGCCAGACAGTGGCATCAAGGCTGCTGACAAAGATGTTCTACAAATAGAAGCACCATCAGTAACCAACAGTAGGGTTCGAGAGGCCGTGGATCAGCTCAGGGAAGACAAGTCGCCAGGGCCTGATGGAATACACCTGAGGGTGCTAATGGAGCTAGCAGGTGAATTGGCAGGTCCCTTAGCACATTTATTCAGCAGATCACTTCAGACGGGGGTAGTGCTGGGAGACTGGAGAAGAGCTGATGTAGTACCTCTCCACAGGGGAGGGAGTTGGGAGGAAGCAGGCAACTACCAATCGGTCAGCCTTGCGTCGGTAGTGGGGAAACTGATGGAAACCTTAATAAAACAAGACTTGGTAGAGTACCTAGATAAGAACAGTCTGCAGCATGACAGGCAACATGGGTTCATGGTGGGAAGGTTGTGCCAAATGAACCTAATCACATTTTTTGACTGGGTCGCTAGGGAACTAGACAGAGGCCACACAGTGGACCTCCTCTACTTCGATTTCAGTAAGACCTTTGATTTCGTGCCGCACAACAGCCTGCTGAAAAAGTTGAAGGACCTGGGTGCAGCCAAATGCATAGTCAGTTGGGTAGGTAATTGGCTTAGGGACAGAAAGCAGAGAGTAGTGGTCAACGGGGTGAGGTCTGATGAAAGCGCAGTCACTAGTGGTGTGCCCCAAGGCTCAGTGTTGGGGCCAGTCCCGTTTAATGCCTTTATCAGTGACATCAGCATAGGTGTTCAGGGCAAAATTGCCCTATTTGCGGACTATACCAAGCTAGGAGGAAGGGTTGACAGTAAGGAGGCGGTTAAGGACCTACAAAAAGACCTACAGAGGCTGGAAACATGGTCCAACGTCTGGCAACTGAAGTTCAGTGCAAAGAAATGTAAGGTGATGCATTTGGGTAAAGGGAATCCAAGGTCAGAGTACCACCTCGACGGAGTCCAGCTCAGTGCCACGCAGAAAGAACGGGACCTAGGTGTCATCATAAGCAGCACCCTTAAGCAGACAAGCCAGTGCAACAAAGCTTATAGCAAGGCCAACAAAATGCTATGGTGCATAGGGAGGGGATTTGACTGCAGGAGAAGGGAGGTGATACTGCCACTCTACAGGTCCCTGTTAAGACCCCATCTGGAGTACTGTGTCCAGTTTTGGAGTCCACATCTGAATAAGGATATAAACAGGTTGAAGGCTGTTCAGAGAATAGTGACCAAAATGATCCAGGGCCTTCATGGGCACTCATACAAGGAGTGTCTGGAAGCGTTAAATATGTTCTCACTGGAGACAAGGAGGGAGAGGGGAGATATGATTGAAACATACAAGTTCCTGAGAGTAATAAATAAGGTGCCATCCTCTGACCTGTTCAACAGAGTCTCCAACTCTAACACTAGAGGGCACGAGTGGAAGTTGGGGGGCTTCAAAAGGGAGCTTAGGAAATGTTATTTTACAGAAAGAGACGTACAGCCATGGAATAAACTGCCAGCTGAGGTAGTGGAAGCAAAGTCTGTGGCATCATTCAAGCTGGGGTGGGACAAGGCTAAAGCATGATCAGAAGCAACAGGAGCAGTAGAAGGCATTAGGCAAAAGGGGGGGGATTAGGTCCTGGGATCTGAGAAGGTCCAAGGAACACCTGGGCAGCCTAGATGGACCCTTGGTCTCCTTCTGCCATCTTTATTTCTATGTTTTCTATACCCTTTCTGCACTATGAATGCACAGTTCAGAGGGGTACAGGAAGAGGCAGAGACTCCAGGTGTGCCAGACAGAAATATGCATCAGCTCCCCAACCCAGGCAAAGTCCAACTTCTGACAAATTTGTCAGTGTTGTCATAGACCAGTTGCCTGTGGGAGGGTGCCTCTCTTATTACCTCGAAGAGTGGAAGATAATTACCACAAACAAGTGGGTTTTAGAGGTAATAAGAGATGGCTTAGTCCCTTCTATTTGTAAAATTTCAGAAGTTATGCAAGTTGTGTTTTCAGCTCAATTATCCAAGTGAAAACTCCTATTCTAAGAGGACGTGAGATGGTAGAGTTAAATGCTGTGTCCCAGCTAGGAAATGGTTTCTTCTCCAGGTATTATACTTTCTTACCATGAAGAAAATGCAGAATAGTGAAGCATTCTGGGCCAGAGGCTCTTGAACAGGCACCTGAAAAAGGAGAAGTTCAGAATGGTAACACTGGAGGGCTGCAGAAAATAGGGAACCTCAGAGGGAGCAGTCCTTTCCTTTAGTCGCTGTCTAGAAAGGTTCTGACCACAAATGCATCACTACTAGTATGGGGAGGACATCTGAGGGGTAGAAGAATAATTGGAATTTGGGTTCCTCAAGAAAGAAAGGAGCACACAGTCTTTGCTAGCACTGCTCCTTGCAGTGATATCTAGTTGCTCCCTGTTGCAGGAGCAAATGATCCTGCTAAAGACAGACAAGAAAAAACTGTGTATTACATAGACAGGGAGGCTTCACATCATAAAAACTCTGTACAGCGTCGATGATGATTTGGAACCTGATTTACAGCTTAAATGTAAACCTCTCTGCAGTACGTAGGGCAGAATAATGTACTAGCAAATTCATGGTGTGTAACCTATGAGTGGTCCCTGAAGGCACCCTCAACTAAGTTGATTGTGCCCCCCCCCCAATCCGGAGATCCAACCATAGGGGAAAGTTATGGAAGAACAGTAGGCTGGGATAAGTACAGAGAAGGTAGGGACGAGGCGGTGGGGGCTGGTCAGGTGGGGGAAAAACGGAATTAAAAAGAAAAAGAATTGGCATTTTCAAACTCTTCATTCAAAAGTGAATGTGGCAAAACCATATCTTCTTAAAGGGTATCTCCCTCCATAGAGCCACATTGTGGAAATGTAAGGTGCTGGCGTTAGGACCACCCAGAAAATTTTGCCGGCTGGGGCTGCCCATGTCAGTGTGCCTCATCGTCCCCTATATAACGTGGGCAGTCCCATCATTCCTCAGTTCTTTCTTCTGCCATCAACCGCTCATTGGTCAACTGCTCATCGGTCTACCGCTGCTGGAGAATGCCGTTGAACTCTGCAAATATTGCTAGGGCTGTTACTTCATTGTTTATTTAAAACTATTAAAACTTTTATGCTGCTGCCGAAAGGAAAAGAATTGTTCTGATACTGTTGTGGTGAAATGAAGCCGTTTATAAAATAGGTAACCAAAACCTAAAATCCTAATTAGCTAGAACCAGTCACCTGACCGTGCATGAATGTAGTACTACCCAAGGTCATCTTGATATCTAGCCTTATCACAGATCACTTAGCAGTATAGAATTAAAAAAAAATATTGCCGGCCCGTTGGCACAGCAGTTGGATTTCTGCTTGCGACGCTGGTGACCCAGGTTCGGGAGCAGACTCGGGTCGCTGGAGGGCCGACCGGGGGAAAACAGCTTGAACGTCCGACGACAGCTCGCCTTTCGGGGGACCACACTACACAACACCTGACCCCGGCGGAGGCTGGGGGTACAGCAAGCCCTGTTTGTAGAGGAAGAGGCCAAGACACACAGTGAATGTCGGCGCGCTGCGCCATGACGTCAGGGGCACACACTGTGTGTGGGAGAAAATGAGGAAAAACGCCTGCTGGCTCCACAAAGATGGAGTGCCAGGAGCGTGCCTCCGATGTGCCTCGCTCACCCAGCCACCCCTGGACCGACAACATGAAGAATTACGAGGTGCCCGACGCCCCACCTCATCTCTGCTCAGGGGGCAAGCCGCAGCTCCATGGGGCCCAGGAGGTAGGTTCAGGTAGAGCAGGAGGCAGGAGGATGACTCCTTGGCGGACCTGAAGGGTCGGGGTCGGCAGGACGGGAAGAGGGATAAATAGAACAAAAAGGAAAAATATATATTTGGCAGCCATTTTTTTAACTCACTAACTCAACAAACATGGCCCAGACTGGAAAACAAGCAAGTGGGGAAAAAGCCACCAGTGTCTTCACTTTCCCACACAAACATAAGCATACCCACAACTTACACATTTCTGTGTTTTCTTTTTTGTTTTATATCTCTAGATACATATTGTTTATAAATCCGATGACCTAAGCTAAACTGTCAGCTGAGTCTGATAGCAATGCCTGTTGTCTCATCTGTGCAGTCGGGGGTAGGGGAGCCACTCACAAAATGTAAAATAATTAAAAAACACACACACACACACACACACACACAGTCCCACACAGACTAATGGAAAAATCTTACTTTTCCTTCCAGCTAAGCTGACAACTTTGCAGAGAGTTGCGGAGCGGTGGGAGGGACACTGACTCGAGACCCAGTGACTGGCTCATCCACAGTCTCTTGTTTAAAAAAAAAAAAAAAAAAAAAGGCTTCTGAATCCCAAAGTACAGAAATGAGAACTGTAACTGACTCTCCCATTATTTTTTTTTTAAGCACCGCAACAGTTCATTTGTTTAATTAGAATGCTGCTGCGCTTGTTCTGCTGCATGACAGCATACGCAGTGGTAGAAAATGGCACCACATAATACGTAAAGTGTAGACAGTCCCTCACTCCCCCTACCTGTCACTGAGGTTGATACAGCTAGTTACTTTAAATCCTCAACTTGCTTATGAGTTCCTCTTGATGGTCTTTCTCTCTCTCTCTCTTTCTCTCCCTGTGGGTGTCAGCAGGCGTGATCAACCATGATCTCTTTCTGAATCACACACACACAAAAACATCTGTCACCATGCTGTCGCCACACAGACTGGAAAAGTACCCGCCTGCTATGACTTGCCACTATCAAAAACCATTATGGAATATATTATTCTTTTTTCTAACTGCTCCTTGTAACAAGAGGGAGCAAGCGAGCAAAAAGAGGGAACTAGTAAGCTTGCGGGTTCCTGGTAGGAACAAGTGTTATGTGAAATGAGCTAACAGGAGGGGCAGCGATGTATGCTATAGTAACGGTGTACATTACAACTCTGGAACTTTTAACTAGCCCAACAGTGGTAACTTGCACAAAAAAAGGACATCTTCACTCCTTGCCGTTGTGACTTTGGGAGGGGGGGCATGGCACTCCACAACTGTACCTTCTAACTAGAGGTGAGAGTTCACAAAAACTACAAATATGGAATCTCCAGTAGGTCAAAAGACCTAACTGCAAAGCAATAAATTCAATATAGTCCCAGTAGGTGAAAGAACTATCTTAGCTTAAAAACACTACATTACAGCCTTTAGATAAAAAAAAAATGGATTGCAATATAAAAAAAAGTGTGAATTACAATAAAAAAACAAATTTCTAAAAATAAAAGCCCATTTTATAAGTGCAATAACACATGACTGGGTGTTGGTAGTATGGAGACACCCGCACACCCAGGGGTGTAGCGAGGCACAAGGTCTGCTGCCTTGTGCCTCCTTGCACCCCTGGGTGTGCAGGTATCTCAGTACTACCAACACCCAGTTATGTGTTATTGCTTATACAAAGACAGTGAAAACTCCATGTGCATTCACTGTCTAGGCCTCACTCATAATGTAAAGGCCTGCAGTATCTGCTAGGGCTTTAACCAGGCCACTAGAAGACATTGCAAGAAAGCCTTGGAGTTGTACTTAAAAATTAAGGTGTCATCATGTCAAAGGTGGCTTCACGTGATCAACCTCTCCATCTCTGCTGGGTTTGTCATCAACCTGCCCTTCTCAGTGGTCAACAGCATCCACCGCTGATTCGGCTAAAAAGGACAAGCCTGTGAAATTGGCAGACAAACACTGCCATACAGACAAGGAAAAGAGGTACAGAGAAAAGACTGCCTCTCCAGACCATTCCCGCTCTCCTATGCAAAGCGGTAAGTCAAATGACAAAGACAGGACCCAAGCCAAAGCCTCCAGTTCTGCTGCCCCCCTTCCGACAGTCTCTCAGACACCAAGTTCAGGGTCTCGCATGGACCCTACTCCCCATTGGGAAATTTGCAGCCAGTACCACCGTCTGGCACTGCCCCACCAAAGTTTCCATTGTTGATGACCCTGTCAGGGTCCATCAGTGTCCAGCTCCTATATCAGATGATGGAGTTATTTCAAAGGCTAATGACATTGCCTCTGTTGCCAGCATCCTTCCCATCAACCCCATCGGAGTTGTGCCACTGATGCAAGAATTCTTTCTGCCTGTCATTGCTGGGCAGGGATCATCCTCTGTTGATTGTCCCTTTTTTGCTGCCTCCGCAGCTCTTCAACCCGTTGACAATGACCATCAACATCAAAGAGGAACTGGAGTACAATCCTGAATATATGGAGGAGGAAGAGGAAGACATTGAGTAGGGTCTGGATCCCCTACATTTAGTAGGTTCCAGTTCTACTTTGTCCTCTTGTAGTGAGGTGCATGTGAAGAACACTCCAAGGTCACCTCCTGAGGATGTCTCCTTTGAGGCTTTCATCAAGCAGGTACAATCAGCACTGGGATTTGTGGCAAAGGAGGATTTCTCTAAGAGAAGTTTTTATGAGTTCTTAGAGATGTCTGCCTCCCATACATTACTGATTTCCTTCAATCCATTTGACTTTGGTAGATGCCACTGTAGCTGCCTGGCACAGACCCTGTGCTCTACCTTCAGTTCCAAGGAAGGCGGATAAACAATATCTGGCCCCTTTTGGTATGCTGTATTATTCCTGTCAACCAGAAACCGATTCAGTGGTGATTGTGGCTGCCTATGACAGGTCAAAGGGTCCAAAGCACATGAGCTCTTAACTTCCAGATAAGGAATTGAGAATGCTTGATGGCATGGGAATAACATTTGCTTCGGCATCTCTTGGGCTCTGAATTGCCAATTACCAGGCATATATGACTAAATATTAAAATACCCTGTGGGAGTCAATGGCTGCAGTAGCTGACAAGCTGCCAGATGGCACTGACAGGATTATTAATTTATTGAAAAGTTTCATCAGGAGGGACACACTGAACAACAGGTTGCTTGTCTCATACTAACATACTAAAATGCCAGCAGAATAGACCTAACGGTCTTTCGTGTCTGCTCGTTTGGTCAGCCCCCACCCTGGGTGCTGACCTTGCTGCCCCCCATGCCTTCTCTGGCTTCTCCCTTCCCAGTTCCGGATATTCTTGCTGCATTGGATTTTGCTTCCAGAACCCTTCCCCTGTACCTGTCCCACCCCCTCTTGAACCCCTCCACTGTCTCTGCCTCCACCAGCCCCCTAGGCAGCGCATTCCACGGCTCCACCACCCTCTCAGTGAAGTAGCACCTCCTCCTTTCTCCCCTGAATCTTCCCCCCTCCAGCTTCCACCCATGCCCTCTAGTGGCCCCCTCCTCCTTCCTTCGAAGCACCCTGACTGTTCCTCCCCTATTTACCCTCTTCATGTACCGGAAGACCTCTATCATGTCTCCCCGGTCCCTTCTCTCTTCCAATGTGTACATATTTAGCTCTTCGAGCCTCTCCTCATAGGTCCTGTTCCCCAAGCCCCAAATCATTTTGGTTGCCCTCCTCTGGACCCTCTCCAGGAGGTTAATGTCCCTCTTTAAGTGTGGCCTTCAAAACTGCCACGAGTACTCAAAGTGCCGGCCTCACCAAGCAGTTATACAGAGGAAATATCACTTCCTCCTTCTGAGGTGATCCCCTAGCAGTGCATCCCAGCATCCTGTTGGCCTTGGCTGCTGCCTCCTACAAGTCTCAGAGTTGTTCATCTTGACATCCACCACCACCCCAGGTCCTCTCAGCCATCGAGACTTGTAGCATTCCCCTAGGGTGTACACTTGGCCGGGTTTCTGCCCCCAGGTGGAGTGCCTTGCATTTCCCTGCATTGAACCTCAGCTTCCACTTTTTAGACCATCTTTCCAGAGCCTCCAGGTCCCCTGTGGCCACCCTCCCCTCCTCCCCATCCACCACCGCCCCAGTTTGAGTCATCATAAAGACTCATCTCACTCCTGATTCCTGTCCTTATGTCAGAGACGTAGGCGTTTAACAGAAGGGGCCCAAGGACTGATCCCTGTGGGACCCCACTAATGACCCTCCTTGAGGATGAGACTATCCCGCCAACTACTCATGGTCCAGCAGACTGTTGCTAATGGCCTGGAGGCCAGAAATCACCTGCTAAGATCTGTCTATGATGTCTCATATGTGGCTGCCTATGCAACTACCTTTGGCATTTGCCTATGCCATCAGTCTTGGTTGTGTGTTATTGGCTTTGTCTCTGATGTTCAACAGTCAATCCTCAGTGCTCCCATTTAGAGGAAAGCAGCTTTTTGTGCCGTCGCTGAGTCTGCCCTGTGTGACCTTCAGACATCCAAAATGAGCCTGAGATCTGTGCACACACTGAGCTCTAAGCCTCGAGGCAGGTGCCGGGGTTCATTTCGAAGGCGCTGTGGCTGTCCCAGCAGGGGCTACTCTCGGGGGTCCCGCCGTGGATCACAGCGTTTGCAGGCCTCCCCTCAGGTGAATCTGCTTCCTGGTGCTAAGGCCAGCCTCACCATGGTGCAGGTACTGGCGGTGTTTCCACAGGCTCCAGTGTCTTCTGACTTCAAACATGAAGTCTTGCTGTATTCTGACTATATGCAGTTAGCCCCAGCACTTGAACTGCTCCAGAGAGGAAAGAGTTAACTCTGTGCAGAAGCATAGAATGTTGATCTCGAGCTCAGTTTTCAAACCTCTGTCCCTGGTACATTCTAATGTAACAGTCAGATTCTTTACTCTGCCTAACTGTGAAGACGCTCTGGAGAATTTCTCCTCGCTGCTTCGGCTCAGTATAGTTATTCGATCGGTTAATTTAATGGCTTTCTTATTTTTTCGGTCATCAAATCTCTGTCTATGGTACAGGTAGTGTGATAGTGGTAGATAGTGATAGAAATTGTTTTTCTTCAGTTCCTTATCGGTCGGTCTGGTTGGGAACCGAAATATTGTTCTAAACTGTTTTTTTTCTGTGATAAAAGTGTGGTCCGGTACTTTTCGGTCTCAAATAAAAACGATGATTTATTCCAGTTTTTTAAACAACCCTTGAACTGGTTGGGACCAAAAAGTTTTGTATTACCTGGCGTAAAAGCTGTTAAGGGTAATTTTTGTGAGAAAAGGCAATGTCTGAGAAACCCAGGAAAACCGGTCCCACTGGGTTTCAACACTGTACTGAGTGTGGGGAGACTTTTGCTAAAGCTGATCCCCACCTCATCTGTGTTTATTATCTGGGGTCTGACCACCTCAAAACAGGCTGCTAAATATGTGCTAATTTTCCTAAAGCCACTTTAGAAAAAAGATTAGCTCGGCTTAGGGAAAGAGAGGCCGAGAAATCCGCTGACCTGGATGGCCAGCCCTGTTTGGTTCCAGCTGAACCTGAGGAGGTGCCTTCTAACCAGGGGGATCCCTCCTCGGCGAAAAGGAAATAAGATTCTGAGGGATCGGTTCCGGCAAAAAGGAAAAAGAAATCGACTGGTTTGGATCCTGCTCCTCAGATCCTAACTGCGGAAGAGATTGCGAGAGCGATATATATATCTATATATCTGTATCTATATATATCTATATATCTGTATCTATATATATATCTATATATCTGTATCTATATATATATCTATATATATATCTATATATATATATCTATATATATATATATATATATATCTATATATATATCTATATATATATATATATATATATATATCTATATATATATATATATATATATATATATATATATATATATATATATAGTGCAATTCTCTGTCGGTTCCGACCGAACCAACACTGCCTGGCAGGTGATCGGTTCGGTCGGCTCCAACTCCTTCAGAATATGAACCGGAGGAGTACTATGAGTTGGATTGGGAGGGGGATCCTGAGGCTGAGGATGAAGATGAAGGTGATTATGAAGGCCTAGATGAGCCAGTAGAGCCTGACATCTCCCCAGATAGGCATACCAATGTTTCTCCTCCCAGACTTTGAGTCCCCTTCACACTTTTTATTTTATAAAAAGGTGGCAGAAACTCTTCAGTTACCAGCAGTGGAAGCTGTTGAGACAGAAGAACATGACTATGTGGAGATGATGGATGTCCCAGAGTCAAAGAAGACCGTCTATTCCCCTGCATAAATCTTTGGGTAAGCAGACTAAAAAATTGTTACAGATGCCATCTTCCATACTTCCTGTGGATAAGAGAATGGACAAGAGGTATATGTTGTCAGGTTCTGGGACGGAATTTCTTTATTACCATTGCAGTCATGTTGGGGTAGTGCAGGTTGCAGCATGTGACAAGGCTAACATCCCCTTGGCTTCACCCCCCCCCCCCAGATAAGGTTTCCAGGAAGGTGGATGCCATGGCAAAGATACAGTACTTGGCATCTTCCTTGGGACTCAGACAGACTTCTTACATGGCTTACACTGCTAGGTACCAGAAATCTAGGTGGGATACAGTTCTGGAACTAGCTACAAATGTTCCTCCGCAGCTGGCCAATGAGCTGGAGGCAGTGGCTGCAGATGGTATAGAGGCATCCAAGGTACAATTCCATGCTGCTGAGGACTCCAGTGGTGTGGCATCAAGAGTCATGGCTACATCCGTCTCCTTGAGGAGGTTTGCTTGGCTCAGATATTCTAGCCTGTCACAGGATACCCAGGCTAAGGCCATGGATTTCCCTGTCACAGACAACTGTCTGTTTGGGGGAGCAAACGGAGGCATACATAAAGAAAATGGATGAATACAGGACCACTTACAGGAGTGCAGTGGCCAAGGAGAAGCAGGCCACTCCTCAAAGGCAGCAGTCTAGGACTGGCAGGGGCAGGCCTTCTCAGAGGCCTTTTTACCAAGCCTAGGCTTCCTCTTCTTTCCTTCAGAGGGTTTTTTTTTTCAGAGGGAGAAGCAGGAGGGGGGATGAGCAGGGCTGCATCCTCTTCTCAGCTTAGGACCCCTGCCAGACAGACACCCTGATGTGTCAGACCGGGTCACCTCCTCACTTCCAGTGGTGGTCAGGTTGGCTTATTTCTTCCAGGCTTGGAAGTCTGTCACTTTGGACAGGTGGGTTCTGGAAATAATAAGTCAAGGACTTGTTCTCAGCTTTAAAAAAATTCCCCAAAATCAGGGCAAGGTCCTTCAAACTTGCCTCCCCATTGGAAACGCTTGCTTTAGAGGCAGAAGTTTCTCAGTTGTTGCTCCTAATGGCTGTGAAGCAAGTACCTCTGCCACACAGAGGGAAAGGCTTGTATTCAAGATACTTCCTTACCCCCAAAAAGACAGGGGAGTGGTGAGCCATCCTAGACCTAAGATATCTGAACAAACATATCACAAAACCAAAATTCAAAATGGTGACTCTGGGAATCATTCTTCCCTCTCTGAGGCCAGGAGACTGGCTAGCCTCCCTGGACCTCAAGGATGCCTATTTCCACATCCCCATCAGGTGCTCCCACAGAAAGTACCTCAGGTTTGAGTTGCCTTCTGGTCACTACCAGTTCAGAGTAATGCCCTTTGGCCTGACTTCTTCACCCAGGGTGTTCAGAAAATGTCTGGCAGTTGTGGTAGCCTTTCTCAGAAGGCAGGACATCTCAGTGTTTCCTTACCTAGACGACTAACTCATTGTATGCCAGTCACCAGACCAAGTCAAGTCAGCTCTGGCTGTTACCCAGAGGCTTCTGGGTTCTCTAGGATTTCTCCTCAATCTAGCCAAATCAGTTCTGGAACCTGTTCAGCTTCTCACTTTTATTGGGGTAGAGCTGGATACCATTCAGGCAAAGGCTTTTCTGGCTCACTCAAGGGTAAAGGCTCTTACAGATCCGTCTTCCTCTTTCAAACCTTTGGTTTCTCGTCTAGCCAGACACTTTCTTCAACTTCTAGGCCACATGGCAGCTTCCACTGCAGTGGTCCCAGGAGCCAGGTTTCAGATGAGGGACATTCAGTTTTGCTTCAGGTCCTTCTGGTCTCAGAGGAAGGATCCTCTCACCAAGCTAGTTACAGTGTCTCAAACTTTTGTCCAGGCTCTCCAGTGGTGACTGGAGGAGGACAGTCTCAGACAGGGTGTTCCCTTTGTGCATTGGACACCCGCAGTAGTTCTCATCACAGATACTTTTCTTTTAGGTTGGGGAGTCCATCTGGGAGTCCTTACTACACAGGGCACTTGGTCTCAACAGGAGTCTCTTCTTCATATCAATCTGCTGGAGCTCAGAGCTGTAGTCGTAGTTCTTCAGGCATTTTCGGAGTCTGTTCAGGGGAAAGTGGTGCAAGTCTGGACAGACAACACCACCATCATCATGTGGTACAGAAACAAGCAAGGGGCACTCTGTCCACGGCCTTGTGCTCAGAAGCCATGAAGGTATGATTGTTGGCTTACTCTCTACAGAATTCCCTGATAGCAGTGCATCTTCCAGAGAAGGACAGTGTGCGGGCAGATGCCCTAAGCAGGATTTTACAAGGTCACCACGAGTGGTCTCTGAATCATCATGTTCTTCAGATCATTTTCAATAGATGGGGCACTCCAGAGATAGATCTATTTGCAGCCCCAGACAATCACCAACTTCCCTGTTCTGTTGCAGACCTCCAGTCCTGGGATGTGTTCCCCTAGATGCTCTCCTGTTAAATTGGACAAGCAAGTTCCTTAATGCCTGTCCTCCCTTTCCTCTGATTTTCAGAGTTCTGATTAAAATCGGGTCTCAGTCCTGCACAGTGATTCTGGTGGCCAAAGACTGGGCCAGATAACCGTGGTATCCACTACTGTTGTCTCTTACATTAACACTTCCTCTGCTTTCTTCCCAGGAGACACGACCTCCTGACCTCCTCTCAGGAGTATTTGGTACCCCAATCTCCAGTCCCTCAGACTCAAACTTGGCTCTTGAAGAGTTAGAATATGCAGGGTTACACCTTTCTCAGGGTGTTATGGATATTCTCAAAGTTTCTAGGAAACCTTCTACTAGAAAGACTTACAACTCCAAATGGAAAAGATTCACTATTTGGTGCTCTCAGAGGGATATTCAACCAGACAGTGCAGGCATTGCTACAGCCCTGGACTATCTGGTTCATTTGCATAGCTTGGGCCTAGGGCCTGCTATTCTTAAAGTTCATTTGGCAGCTATGTCTGCTTATCTCTTAGCAGGGAAGATTCCTTCCCTGGCTTCTCACCCTGTGTTCAGTAAGTTTTTCAAAGGTCTGTTTCATCTCAACCCTCCCTTTAGGGAGCCTACTCCTGCTTGGGACCTGAATATCTGTTTTTCACAGCTTATGCAACCCCCCCCTTCGAACCTTTATCTTCAGCTGAGCTGAAGTACTTGACTTGGAAAACTGTGTTCTCGGTAGCCATTACTTCTACCAGGAGGATCAGTGAATTACTGACACTTTCTTATCAAAATCCACAAGTCTTAGAGAAAGTACCTGTGGTTTATGCTCCAGGGCTTACACTAATTGTTTTGTGTCTTACTTTTGGTTTGTTATCTGTACCGCGTGTATGTACCAAATGCTTTGTGGTGGTTACAGCCACCCTCAAGAGAAGAACCTGTAAACATGCTAGCGACAGGCTTTTGAAGGCCTTTAAGGGAGGCTGTCATTTACACACTGTTCTGCACCAGTCAGTTAATTGAATAGTTGGGCATACTGGTGAACGACCAGAAGTCATTTCTCATTTCGTGCCAGTAATTTCAATACATAGGGGGTGGTTCTGGACATGGTGTTGGGGAGGGCTTCCCATCCCTCAGACTGTACGCTACAGTGCTGGTTGCAGAGGCACAGCAGGTCTCTTCCACTGACTGTGTCTTGGCAGAATACCTACGATGTCTGATAGGACTCATGGCTGCTGCTATTCTGTCCCACTGACATGTCTGCACTTGAGGATTCCACAGTGATTCCTCCATGCCCAGTGTGCTCAGCATTCTCACAAGCTGGGGTGTCTCTTAGAAGTGACCCCTCTGCTCTGTTGTTCCCTGCTCTTGTGGTTGGACTGTGCCATCCTCAAGACAGGATCCCCTTTTCTCTGTCTGTCTCCTCTTCTGGTGATGACGACGGATGCCTCAGGTTCAGGCTAGGTGCCCATTTGGGCCCCTTCCAAACTCAGGGGTTCCCTTTGCATATGGTTCCATGCAGTAATACTCTGGAGATGAGGGCTGTTCTGCTTGGCCTACAGGCCTTCACCACCTTCCTTTTGGATCATCAGCTGTTGATCCCTACAGACGACATTTCGGTGATGTACTGCATCACCCATCAGGGCGGAGTGCACTCGTACCTCCCTGCAGAGAGGCGATGAGAGTCTGGCATTGGGCCATGGAATACAGCATGGTCCTGTCTGCTGTCTTCCTGCTTGGTACCCTTAATCCCCTTGTGGATTGTCTCAGCCCATCCCAAGTGCTCTGCCATGAATGGGAGTTATTGGATTCCACTGTGGATGACCTCATCTTAAAGTGGGGTTGCCCAGACATCAACAGTTTTGCATCTCCATACAGTGCAAAACTGCCAAGTCTCTGTTGACTCATTCCAGGGTCTAGAGTCTTCTGATGCCCGTCTCTTGGAATGGGAGTTGCAGTGCATGCATGCCTTTTCCCCATTCCTGCTCATATAGAGGGTTCTTGAGTGCTGAGTTGGCCACCCTGTTTCTGGTTGCCCCTACTGGTCCAGGAAAATTTGGTTCCCTTTGCTTCAGCAGTTGACTGTGGAACCCCGTCTCGCTTGTTCTATGAGCAGGACTTTTGTGACAGGAGTAGGGTGCACTGGTGCATCTGGATCTTTGATCCCTGTACCTCTACAGCTAGCTCCTGAGGACATAGAGCTCCTCACTTTGGGGTTTCCTCAGTGGTTGCAGATATTCTGCTGGCAGCTCAGAAGCCATCTTGCTAGACCTGCTCGCAAAAATGGAAACGTTTTACTATATGGTGTGCTACCTGTCGGCTGGACTCATTTACATGTCCAGTCAGTCTGGAGATGGACTACCTCCTATCCCTTACAGCCTCCGGCCTCGGGTATTCCTCTAAGATGCACTTGGCCGCGGTGCTGGCTTTTCATGCCCTCACTATTGGCAAGATGATGGCCCAGCTCGAGACCTCTTGCTGGTTCCTCAGAGGTATTCTGCCTCTCCACTTACCAGTCTGCAATCCAGTTCCGGTCTTGGAGTTTGTATGGGTTGGAGACCCTTACTGTGCCTTCCTTGGGCCTGCTGCTATTTGTGAACTACGCTTCCTGTCTTGGAAGACACAGTTCCTAGTGGCTGTGACAACTGCACAACACATCTGAACTGCAGGCTCTGATTGCAGATCCTCCTTTTATTGTTTTTCACAAAGATAGAGTTACATTGTGTACCAGTCCTCATTTTCTACTGAAGGTTGTGTCCCAGCAAACACTAAATCAGACCATTGGCCTTCCTGTTTATTTCTTGACTCCCATGGATAGTAGGGATAGTGGGGAACGCTGACTGCATGCGTTTTGTGTCCGTTGGTACCTGGGTCATACTAAGGATTGTAGAAATCCTCTCTGCTATTTGTGGCCTTTGCCCCCAGAATAGTTGTTTCCTCTGTTTTGAGGCAGGGCCTTTGAAATGGCTGGCCTGCTGCATTTCTGTCTGCTACCAGGAGCATAGTAAGTAGTTTCCTGGTCCTGTTTGTGCTCACTCCACCCATGGGGTTGCTACTTCCATGGCTTGTTTCCACAGTGTGTCTGCTGCTGACGTATGTGCTGCCACCACTTGGAGTTCTGTTCATACGTTTACTAAACATTACAGTCTGGGCATCTTCCCTTAGAGATGTGCCAGCTTCGGCCTTACGGTCCTGCAGGGTCTTGTTACTCAGAGTTCTTAGATCCTTCCTTCCTCCATAATTGCTTTGACACTGCTTTGGAATTTTTATTATATGGCTCAGTGGAAGGAGATATCCCCAAAGAAGATAGACTAGTTAGTTACTATAACTGTAGATCTTCGAGAGAATCGCCTCCCTGGAGCCAGAGCTCTCCCTCCATCCTCCCCCGCCCTTTCTGGGTGACAGGTGGTTATCCTGTCATCTCTCACAAGCTGGTTCTCCTCTTCTGCCTAAATTCGTCATATTTACTTAGGTTTCCATATCCTCTCCTGTGTGCCTGTTTTGGTCTTGGCTGCTTTGGTCCCTGCCAGTCCAATGATCCTTTGAGTGTGGTGGGGAACTGAGGTGTGATGGGGTGGCCCTAACTAGGAACATTTTTCAGGTGATTCTGAAGCCAGTGGCTTACAGTTCCATGATGTGGCTCAATTGAGGAGATTTTCTCCAAGATCTACTGTTAGATCAAGTAACTGATGTGAACAGAGAAATGTAAAATTTGTCCACAGATAACGACTGCTTGGCCCACCCAGTCTGCCTGTTTTGCCACTGCCTATACTGTCACTGCAGACCCTAGCAGTTCTCTGGCTTGGCTAGTAGCCCCTCACCAACTTTCCTATCAAGATTCCTTTGTGTCTGTCCTATGCATACTTGAAGCCGATCACTGTTTCTCCCTCACAACCTCTGCTGGAAGATTGTTCCAGATGTCCACTGCCACTCTTTCAGTGAAGAAGTAGTTCCTCACATCCCTCTTAGATTCTCCCCTTCCTGCCTCATTGTGTGCCACCTTGTTCTCATGCACATTCTCTTCTGAAAAATACTCCTGTCCTATACGTTAGTCACCCCCTGAGGTACTTATAGGTCTCTATCATGTCCCCCTTGTCCTTCCTGTCTTCCATGGTGTATGTATTGAGATTCCTCAGTCTCTTCTCTTAAAGTTTATGGTGCAACTCCTGCACCATTTTAGTTGCCCTCCTTCTGCAGCCTGTACCCTGTCTGTATCCTTACTGAGGTGTGGTTTCCAGAACTGGACGTTACACCACCTCTCACCTTCTGCTGGTGATTCCCCTCCCTATGCACCCCAGCATCCCGCTGGCCCTGCCTACTGCCTTGCCACCTTGAGGATATCAGATACGATAACCCCAAAGTCCCTTTTCTGTTTGGGGACCATAAATACAATGCACCCTCTGTTATCCACCCTTCTATTAACCGCCACCCTCTTTATCCACTGATCTGACCTCCTGTACCATTCTCTCTCTATGGAAATTCCCTCCATTATGTGCCATTCAGCACTTTCTGGTGTACAGGCCTGATCTTTCTCATGTTATTCTCTGTCATCCACCATGTCACTGGCACTCACAAAGTGCATTATGGTCCCTTTTTTTGTTAGTTGTAGATTTTTTAATAAGAAATATTTTTACAGTACACTGCTGAGGACTGCATTGTCTGTGAGGTTTTTAACAACACCACTGATGAAGAGGTTATTTTGAAACTGTCTGGGGTAAAGGAAAGGAAGACTTCGTATTAGAAGCATGAGTGGATTTTAACATTGTTTTGCTTGTCAGAAGCCTGAACTTGTGCAGCTAACCCTCTACTTGTCCGTATTGACCAGTCAGGTGTAGTTAAAAATAGTCAACACTTGAGCAGGCTGTAGTCCTCATGCTAATTCCTCACAAGAGACTCAAATGTAGGTCATTGTCACCTCATTTATAGGGTTTCCAACTAGTGTGCAGGCTGCGATCGGGGCGGAATGCTGCCAAGTCACTAGTTCCCAGTGATCTGAGTTTGTCTTCATGTGTGTGTGTTGATAATGCCATTATTAAGGACAGTGTGCCTCATTTTCCTACATTTTGAGTATCACTGCCCAGCATTTCAGTGACAACATTTTAAGAGGTACAGTCTGTTCCGCTTATATGCCATTCAGATGTATGCTAGTTTCGGTTGTATGCACACTTTAGTGTGGTCCCGATTCTTTCCCTATTCATAAAATGTTAATGTATTCAGATATAGGCCATGCAGATTTCAGTTGTATGCCACCTTTTCTGAAACTGCTATGCAGAACAGGTGCTTGAGTCAGTCTGCTTGTTAGTGAATGGCCAGGTGATGTGTTTCTGTCACCTCGCAGTTGTTTTTGTCACCTTTCAGTTGATTAACATGCCTCTGATTACCCGATAAAAGCTAGATTATCCTCAGGGGATCCTCTAAATAAAGAGTAAAGTTGAGCTGCTTGAGTGTTGGGAGGATTTTTAAAAGGAAAAAACAGATTTACAGAGAGTAAAAGCCGGAATCCTGAATGAAGCTGTAACTGAGGCAAACAATAAAGTATTTCTAAAAGTATTTTTGTTACCAAACTGTAAACAAATGAGGAAACTGAACAGTTAAAGCTTAAATGTAGTCCTGCGCTAATTTTCCTACATTTTATCAATGCAACATAACACACCTCTATTATCTGCCAGAAATTTGTGCACCAAAGTTGGAGGATAATGGAGGGTGCACTGCGCCACTTATCCCATTTTTATATACCGCCTCTGAGTTTCTGTACCCTCGGTACATGATTTTGCACTTTTTCCTTATTGAAACCTTGCTGTCAGTCATACCTTTGACTACTCCTCAAGTTTTCTCAGGTCTCTACTCATTCTCTCCAGCCCCTCCGGAGTATGTACCCTGTTGCAGAGTTTGGTGCCAGAGTTTGGTGCCTTCCCTTCCAGCTTCTCTGCAATGTTGCTTATACAGACACTGAAGAAGACTGTGCCCAAGCACTCTGCTGGTCACTTTCTCCTCATTAGAGTAAGTGTTGTTTGCCACAACCCTCTCACCTATCCACCAACCAGTTCTGTACTCAGTTTACTACCTAGGGTCCCACCTCCAAACTTCCCAGTTTCCTTATAAGCCTTTTGTGTGGTATGGTTTTGAAGCCCTTGCTGAAGTCTAAGTGGGCCATGTCCAGTGCCTCACCCTGATCTATTTCCCTGGTCACCCAGTGGACGAAATTGATCAGGTGAATCTGACATGACCCCCCCCGGTGAATCCATGCTGCCTCAGGTCTTGTAACTCGTTGGATTTAAGACACCCCACTTGCCTTCCTTTTAAAACTGCCTCTGTTAACTTTCCCACCACTGATGTTAGACTGATTGGCCTATAGTTGCCACTGCCTCCTCCCTGCTGTCGCTTTAATGAAGCAGGACTACATCCGCCCTGCTCCAGTCCTCTGGAACCACCCATGTTTCCAGTGAGTTGTTGAATAGGGCTGTCAGCGGTGCAGTACCTCCCTGGGCTATCACAACACCCTTGGGTGTACCAGTCCAGCCCTGTAGCCTTATCCACTTTCAGATTCACAAGTCCTCTCAGGACCCTTTCCTCTGTGAATGGATATGTGTCTGGCTCCTCCACCCAGTGTTCCTGCTGCTTTTGTATGGTCCGTCCCCCTCTCCCTTCACTGTGAAGGCTGAAAAGAAGTATGTGTTCAGCATATGTGCTTGTTTCCTGATCCTTCTCTGCACAGTCTCCTCCTGCACTTCTTAACTTCGCACTCTCTCCCCTTGTCTTCCTCTTCTTGCTTATGTATCTAAAAAAAAAAAAAATTCTAACCCCTTTGGCTGTCCTTTCCTCTGTTTGTGTTTTTGCACCCCTAACTGCCTTCCCTGCTTCCCTATCCTTTTCTGTCTGTGTATCCTCGCACCTCCTGAATGCTACCCTTGTAGCTTATACCTTTGCCCTTTGCAGTCACTTCCCTCGAGAACAATGGTGATGTGATTGTCCTCCTGTTTTTGCTCACTACTTTCTCTGTCGGCCCAGCTGTGTATGTCCGCATCATTATTTTCAACTTTGTACTTGGAGATGTGACAGTGCTTCTGTTCTTGGAGGTATTCTTACAGTGGTATGGAACTCCATTGTGAGAATTTAGTATAGAGATGACTAGATAAATGTTCCATAGGCAAAATGTCTACCACCATGTGTGTGTGTCAGTTGTGGGGCATGGGGTCTCACACACACACACGGATCACAAGGAACTGATGCTAAATGCTCACAATGACCACTTAGCAACTGTCTTTTGAGCTTAACGGGGGCCTCTATTCTTCCTGTGCTGGTGCTAAACACATAGGGACCATGTGGGAAGGAAGGTGGAAGGATGGGGGATGGGGATGATCCTATAGGACCATTGCGTAGGATCCATTTTCTTGGGAGAATGGGAATTGGGGAGGTGGAAGGAAAAGTATGTCTCTTTGCAGATTACACTAAGATCTGCAACAGAGTTGATGCACAGGGTGGGGTGGAAAGGATGAGAAGGGACTTGGCAAGGTTAGAGGAATGGTCAAATGTATGGCAACTTAGATTCAGTGCTAAGAAGTGCAAGGTAATGCACCTGGGAAACAAAAACCCTGGGGAAGAGTACACAATGGGGGTGAGATACAAGCAACAACAAAAATGGAAAGTGACGAGTGCAGTCATATCAGATGACCTAAGGTGGGCAAGCAATGTGAGAGGGCAGCAAGGAGGCTGGGGTTACTGGGATGCATAGGGAGAGGCATCACCAGTAGAAAACAGGAAGTTATTATCCCTCTGTACAGACAGCTGGTGAGACCCCATCTGGAGTACTGTGTGCAGTTCTGGAGACCCAATCTCCATAAAGACATAGACAGGATGGAAGCTGTCCAGAGGAGGGCAACTAAAATGGTGCAGGGTCTGCACGGAAGATATATGAAGAGAGACTTAAGGAGCTTAATATGTATACCTCGAGGAAAGGAGGAGAGGGGGACATGATAGAAACTTTCAAGTACCTCAAGGGAATCAACAAAGTCCAAGAGGGTAGCATCTTTCAAAAAGAGGTGTGCAAGAACAAGAGGCACAATTTGAAGATAGAGGTGGCTCAGGAGGTAATTTAAGGAAGTATTTTTCACAGAGAGGTTGTGGATGGCTGAAACGGCCTTCCGAGGAGGTTGTGGAGTCAAAATCAGTGGTGGAATTCAAGCATGCATGGGACAGTCATAAGGCAATTCTGGGGGTTGGGGGTAAGAAGAAGTAGGCTGGTGGTTAACTAGGATCTGCAGCTTATCCAGTAGGTAGGGGAAATGGGCAGACTGGGTGGGCCAAGCGGTCCTTATCCGCCGTCAAATTCTATGTTTCTATGTTCCACTGAATCACATCACAAAGGTAGAGGCTCAGCAAAACAAGTCACTCTATGCAGTTATTTGGACTGTTAGCCAGAATCTGTACACAGAAGACTGTCTCCGATGGTAAACAGTCAGCACCCAATTTTGAGGTGTAAAATTTACCACCTTTTGGATAAATCAGTCTTTTATTTATTTTTCTTCATCTTAGTGCAGCCGCATGTACCATTGGATGGGGCCAGGATTTATTTCCGTTTATTAAATCCTTCATGCTCACGCGGTCGCTCTATGTTAATTGTGGTAAATTTTACAAACTTTTTAGTTTTGAGTCTGCTTCTACTTGTGAGCGTTTTTTGGATCCTCATCATCACACGTCACTTATGTGTGACATCGCTATGACACTGAAACGTAAGTGTGATGTGTGACGATGCAGATCCAGCAAATGCAACAGTCAGCAGAAAGTAAAAACTTTGTAAAATTTACCGCAACCAATACAGAGCAACTGCACAAGCATAAGGGATTTAAATAAATAGAAACGTATCCTGGACACATCGAATGGTATATGCTGCTGCAATGAGGTGAAGAAAATAAATAAAAGAACTGATTTATCCAAAAAGTGGTAAGCTCAATTTTTTTTAACCTCAAAATCAGATGCTGACTCTCTACCATCAGAGACGGTTTTATGTGTACAGGTTTCACTGAATGTTAGAGAATTTTGGGGGGTATAGGGTGCAGGTGGGGGGTCCACTGACAGCAGCGTGGAGAAACAGCCTAAAGGGTGAGGGTTGGGATGGGGGAAGGTAAGGATTCAAAGGTAGCGGTGGAAACTACGGCTTTCAGAATAGCATACCTACAGTGTGCATATTGTCAACATCATCTGGCCAAGGCATTTGCATTGCGACTTAGTCCCCCACTCCCGTGACTAAGTCTGACATTTGTGTAAGCTAGAATGTGTGGTGGTGCAGTGGGAAGCCTGTTTGCATCCTGATAATGTGCCACTACCCATTATGACTGTGTGTAGAGTCAGGGTAACTTAGTGAAGAATTTTCTAGGGATTTTCAGATACCTCTTTCGAAAGTGAATCTGACCAAAACAGATATCTATTTGTTCTTGAGGAAAAAAAAACTTACTCTAGAACAAGGAACACAAACAGTAAAATAGAACTCGTCTTGCCACTATTTCTTTTTTTTTTTTTCTAAGTACAACCTGAAATGATAAAAGTATGTTTATGTGCCCCCATGAATTGTTTTACTGTCTGGTTTGTCATTCATGAAAATGCTTAAGATTATGTATATAAATATATGCGCTAACATGTTTTGAAGACAGTGTCTGCAGAGGCAATTTTATGTTTCAAATGAATACTTGGAATGTAATTTTGGAACTCGCTGCTGCCTGCCTTTGTACTTTACTCCAGACCATGGTTGAAAATAGTGTGTTAAATCCCAGTGTATTTGGTGAAACATTTTAACAAAAATAAGATAGGAGGGATGGTTATCTTGGTTCAATTTTTCAAATGCCCATGTCCCACTGTTTAGGTTGCATGCTGGAGAAAGATCAAGACATTGACTTTGCTTGAAATTAAACAAACCAAAACAAAATATATATAGACTAATACTTTGGTTGGGGGTGCATAACAAGAATTTAATGCACTCCCGAGGTGTGGGATGCCACATAAACCCCGAGGTGTGGGATGCCTCATAAACCCAGAGGGCAAAACCCAAGGGGTTTATTAAAGCATCCCACACCAGGAGTATACATTAAATTTGAGTTTGCACTTCCCCCCACGTTTTGTTTTATATAATTACTGGCTAGTGTTTTCTCACCTTGAAAACACTACAGAACAGTTATAGAAAACAGTATGGCCAGTAGGTGGTGGTGGTGCTGCTGTTTAAAGCATTACATCAGCATTAGTGCTGTAGTTTAAAGCCCCCCAGCCAGGTTTTGTCGTCTGCTCTTTGTGATCGCTGCACCCCTCTCTCTTTCTCAACTGTCTTCTGTCTGTTTTACAACTCTGTCTGTGTGCGTTTCTTGAGGTACCTATAGGATTAGTTGAGGTGCGATTGTGCCAACAGCTGTTTTTACTTTGTTTTAGGGGTTTATTTTGTGATCGCGAACTGTAACAAACATGTACTGGAGTCTGTGGGGTAGTTAAGTTATAAAATCTGAAGTCTAAAAGCATTAGCATTTAAAAGAGCTGACTTGAAAGGAGGCCAGGTGACAGTGGAGGGACAGTGTATGAGGACGGTAAGGAGGATGCACATGCGGGGAACAAGAGAAACCTGGCATGTGCTCACAGTTATAACTGAGTTTTCTTAACTCATTATACCCTGGGCGGCCATTTTGTATCAGGAAAATCAATGGATGGTTCAGACTTCATTCGGAGCTATTGGGTACAGTGTTAAAGGAGAAAACGTTCCCCAGTAATTACATGTACATATACCCCTGAGGAGACCAGAAGACGCGGGGGGTGGGAATTGGGGTCGCCAACCCTAACACTCACCCCATTACATTGTGAAATAAGCTGGGTGGCTACAGTATAGGAGAATTGGGTGAGTGTTAGGGTTGGCAACCCCAGTGCCACCCGCCTCCCCTCTATGCCTCCTGGTCTCTGCAGGGAAGGGGTGGGGTGTTATGGTGAAACCCTAACGCCTAATTTCCCTACTTTTGTCACGGCAACCCTAACTGATGCAATAACGGAGTTTTTGCAATTAATTTCCGTACTTTTTGAGATAGTATAATAGTATCCTCATTTTACTGTGCTCCTGTCCCTCCATTGAGATAGTATAACAGTATCCTTATGTTACAGTGGGAGTGCAGGGTCCGAATCCCATCCCTCCACTGAGATAGTATGACAGTATCCATATGTTACTGCTCTCCCATCCCTCCACTGAGATAGTATAACAGTATCCTTATGTTACAGTGAGAGTGCAGGGTCCAAATCCCATCCCTTCACTGAGATAGTATAACAGTATCCATATGTTATTGCTCTCCCATCCCTCCACTGAGATAGTATAACAGTATCCTTATTTGACCCCAAATTTCCAACATAGCCTTCTTATGACCTCACCACACGTACCCAGTACAGAACATTATCAAATCCCTGCCAAAACGTAATTCTGTGCAACTGCAGTGCTATTCTGCGCCACAAGTGTGAAAACACATTTTGGCCAGAATTTGAAAATGACAGCTGTCACATACATGAGGTGGGGTAATACCAAGACTATGCTGAAAATATGGGGTGTAAATATAGACAGTTTCCAAAGTTACGAGTGTGCGTAGCGAGATAGCAACGAATGCTGGTAATGTAGCCATTTTTTTAAAATTTGACCCCAAATTTTCAACATAGCCTTCTTATGACCCCACCTCATGAACAGTATGACTATCGTTATGCAAACCACACCGGAAAGGTGATTTCGCCAACCAACCGCAAAATCAGTTTTCCGGCGACAGTTGCCTAATGACAGTTATATTGTTTATGAGGTGGGGTCTCTAAGAGTCTATGTTGCAAATTTGGGGCCAAAATCTCAAAAAATGGCCAAAAGTTGAAACACCCCCATTGAAATACATAGAACAGCATTTACCTTAGTTCATATTGCAGTCGTCAGTTCCAGCAGCAAGACGTGTCTTTGATCAGCAGAGCGGGTCTCTGACTTTGGACTTCAGGAGGCGAGTGAGGGTCAGTGGGGATGTCAGGGGTGTGTGGAGAGGAGGGTCCATAGTGGGAGGTTGGGTGTAGGCACAGGGTGATTGGCGATGGATGTATTTTGTTTTACAGTTTAAAACAAGCAAAAGACAATGAGGGATGATTTTTTCTTTACAGAAAAAATAAATAAAAAAGGACTGTCGTGGGAGGCACTGCACATGATTACTGTTGGCGTGGGGGGTGCTACTAGATACCAGGGCTTTCCTATTAAAACATATACAGTAAGTGGACGAATGCCACTAAAATAAGCAATGCTTTAAAAAAGTTGTATATAAATAAATAATACAGGGATTGAGGGTAGGGGGGTGCCACTAGACACCAGGGCTATGGGGACAAAAAGAAAAAATGCATTTATTCGGGACTAGATGATCCGCAACACTTTTTTGACAAGGAGATGGCGAAAAGCAATCCTTGCTCGCCATCTTCTTTCCTTGTTCCTCACCCTGATCCGTCAATCGGCTGGCAGACAAGGATTCCCGGTCTGGCCATCTGGTCGACAAATTTTCATGACCAGATGGCCAGACAGGAATCCCTTGTCTGCCAGTCGAATTCCTTGTTCGCCATCCTGATTCGTCACTGGCGGACAAGGATCTCTGATCTGGCCATCTGGTCGTGAAAATTTCTGACCAGATGTCTAAACTGGGGATCCTTGTTCTCCAGCCGATTCCCTTGTTCGCCAGTGACAAATCGGGATGGTGAACAAGGAATTTAGTGACTGGCGAACAAGGATTAAATGAACTAAAAAAAAAAAAAAACATTTTCTGTGGACATACGGACCTGTGAAACCACACAGCACAGCTCGTCAACTTCCAATGAGCAGCAATCACACAATAATGTGTGAGGCAGCAACCCCTGGGCAGCATTATGACAGTTTGTTCTGGGCAAAATGAAAAAACAAGATGGCTGCTGGCAAACAAGGAATTTTGTCTAATGAGCCAGGATTGTCAACTGGCGAACCTATATTGGCCCCCTGATGAACCAGGATCCTGGTTCATACTGTGCAGCTATCCTGAAAAATAAAAATCCCATTGAAAATAATTGGACCTTAAAAATGCTATAACATTTGAATGGATTCATATCTTTTCACCAAATAAATGCTGGTTTGTTCTGTGACCCAAGCTCTTTCTACCATAAAATTTCTGACCAAAATTCAACACTGTCTCTGTGCAGTGCGATGAGGGAAAAAAAAACTGCAAAAAGTGACGAATTTTAGATTTTTTTTACTATCTGGATCTCAAAATCTGCAGATCTGACCAGAACGAAACTTGGCATGTCAAGAGATCTACCCCAGGAGACCATGCATGCAATATTTCGTACAAAGCCGTTGAATGGTTGCAGAGTTATTAAAGTGCAAAATTTGAGAATTACCGTAGAAACTGCTGCTCAACCGTAACTATAGGGGTGCTACCGCGCCCTCCAAAATATATAAATTGCAAAAAAACTATGTTATGCTCTAGTTGCGGTTAAAGCCACAAAAGTAGGAAAATGTCGCATTAGGGTTTCCAAACTTAACACTCTACCCTGCACACACCAAAAGGCATCAGGGGTGTACCTTGGGGGTCGTCAGCCCTAACACTCACCCCAGTCCATAAGTAAATAAGCTGAGATGGGTGCAGTATAGGAGAGTGGGGTGAGCTTTAGGTCTGATGACCCCAAGGTACACCCCTGATGCCTGTTGGTGTGTTCAGGGCGGGGTTGGGGTGTTAGGTTCCGAAACCCTAACACCACATTTCTCTACTTTTGTGGCTTTAACCCTAATTAGAGCATTAACACAGTTTTTTTGCAGTTTATTTCCTTACTTTTTGAGGTAGTGTAATCGTATCCTTATTTGCCCGTGGCAGCGCACAGCCATCCGGGCACTGCGCTCCCATCCCTCCATAGATGCATATTTGTATGTAGTTATGGAAGCACTGGGCCATTCGGGCCCTGCGCTTTCATTTATAGGACAACAGTGACTAAATTGTCAGCTTAGCCATCTTATTACCCCACCTCATGTACCCCGTACAGAATATTTTCGAATCCCTGCCAAAACATATTTCAAACACCATGAAGTCTTGCTTATATTAGGACCTTTGCAGTATGCCCCTGGCTTTTGACTGCCCCGGAGATGAAATAGTTAACTCCAGAGAAATCTGGAGTTCCACAGCGCGAGGGCGCTTATTGAAAGCTCTATCTGGGTTGTTTGAACCCAAACTGTCAGATTCTTTACTCCGCTTTCACTGAACAGACGCCCGGAGACCAGCTCCTTCATTTTGGTTCGCTTTACGGTTTAAAGTATTTTTATCGGTTCATTTAACCGAAAGTGTTTAAAATTACCGCTGTTTTCCGCTTAAAGCTCTATCTGGTAACCGTAAGTAAATAATTTTAGTCTGTGTGAACTCATTATCGGTTCGCTCTGAACCGATCAGTTTGCTTTAAAAATTGTTTTCTTTGCATTTAGAGTGAGAGTACTCGGTTCTTATCGGTCCTAAAAACCTGCAATTAAAAGTGTTTTTTCAAATACCGTGATTACGGTTAGGGACGATAAGGGTGTCTTGTCCTGGCAAGGCCTGAAACAAAGGACAAGTTTGGTTAGGGCTGGCATTATGTCTGAGAAACCCAAAAGAAAAACCGGGCCCACTGGGTTTCAACACTGTGATGTCTGTGGGGAAGCCTTTGCCAAGGCTGACCCACACACCACTTGTGCCTATTGTCTGGGGGCTGACCACCTCCTGTCAGACTGCCAGATATGTAAGAATTTCCCTGCAGCCACCCTGGAAAAGAGATTGGGCAGGCTCAGGGAACGAGAGGCCAAAAAGTCCGCTGACCCGGATGGCCAGCCCGGTCCAGCTACAGCTGAACCAGAGGGAGTGCCCTCTGACCAGGGCCATACTCGGCAAAGAAAGGCTGGTCCTGAGGAACCAGTCAAAGCAAAAGGACAAAGAAATCAGCTAGTGTGGAGTCCAGTTTTGTCTCTCCTTCTGCTGTAGAAATAGCTAAAGCCATACAGATTGTCCAGTCTTTGTCTCAGGGACTTGTTGAACCCTCTCTGGTTGGAAAAAGGGGGTCTCGTTCAGGTCCAGTGGTTCAGGATTATGATGTTGGGGATTTTTATGAACCACAGGAGGGGGAGGAAGATTTTAATGATTGTAATTGTGATTGGGAAGGTCTGGAAGTGCCAATAGAACTGGACATTTCTCCAGACAGACCCTTTGAGTCTCCCCCTTTATTGTCTGAGTCCCCATCTCATTTCAGATTTTATAAGAAAGTAGCAGAAACTCTCCAGCTCCCCTTAGAAGAGGCTGTGGATGAGCAAGAGGAGCCTGACTATGTGGAAATGATGGATATTCCAGAGGCTAGCAGGTTGTCTATTCCTTTACATAAGTCATTTAGGAGACAAACCACAAAGATTTTAAAAAATCCTTTTTCTGTCCCTCCTGTAGATAAAAAAATGGACAGAAGGTATACGTTGTCAGGCCCTAATACAGACTTCCTCACTGAACAGTGTAGCCATGTAGGTGTGGTGCAAGCTGCAGCCTGTGACAAAGCTAATATTCCCCTGGCTTCACATCCTCCTGATAAGGATTCCAGGAAGATTGATGCCATGGCGAAAAACAGTATGGGCAGCTTCTTTGGGACTCAGACAGGTTAATTATATGGCTTATGTGGCTAGATATCAGAAATCTAGATGGGACACTATATTGCAGTTGGCCAAGCAGGCCCATGGCCAGCTGGCTAGTGAGTTGGAACAGGTGGCTGCTGATGGCATTGAAGCCTCTAAAGTTCAATTTCATGCTGCTGTTGATGTTAATGATGTTTCCTCTAGGGTCATGGCCACTTCTGTAGCTCTCCTGAGGTTGGCATGGCTCAGATGCACTAATCTGTCCCAAGATACCCAGTCAAAGGCTATAGATTTTCCTGTTATAGGAAATTTCTGTTTGGAGAACAAACAGAAAATTACATGAAAAGATGGATGAATACAGAACTACTTACAAAGTGTCCAAGCTAAGAGGAAGGCATGCCACTCAACATAGGCATGCCCCAGGGGGAATGAGGGTAAGGCCTTACAATAGGCCTTTTACCAATTCCAGGCTTCTTCTGCTTTTGCACAGAGAGGATTTTTCAGAGGCAGAGGCAGACGGGCACAGGCAGGCCCTCTCCCCAACCTAAAGCTGCTCCTGCAAGCAGGCACCTTGCCCGGGTGTCTGGGCCGACTCTCCTTGTACCGGTGGGGGCAGACTGGCTTATTTCTGCCAGAACTGGTTGTCCCTAACCTCGGACAAATGGGTTCTGAGGTCGAAGCAAGGCTTGGTTCTCAGTTTCAAACAGTTTCCCAAGATGAGAGCCAGGCACCTTCCCTCAAGTCTTTTAGAAACCTCGCACTAGAAGCGGAGGTTTCCGCTCTTTTGGACTGCAAAGCAGTGGAAAGGTCCCCTTGCCACCAGAGCAAGGGTCTTTACTCAAGGTACTTCCTGACCCCAAAAGACAGGAGACTGGCCCATCTTGGATTTAAGATTTCTGAACAAGCATCTTGTAAAACCAAAGTTCAAAATGCTGACTTTAGTATTGATTTTGCCATCCTTGAGGCCAGGGACTGGCTAGCTTCCCTGGACCTCCAAGGGCCTACTTCCATATCTAATCAGGGCCTCTCACCGAAAGTACCTCAGGTTCGAACTGCCTCGGCCACTACCAGTTCAGGGCAATGCCCTTCGGACTCACTTCTGCTCCAAGAGTTTTCACAAAATGTCTAGCTGTAGTAGTGGCCCACTTAAGAAGACAAGGATAGCTGTGTTTCCCTACTTGGACGACTGGCTTATTGTGGGTCAGTCATCAGAGCAGGTAAAATCCCACTTGCAAATCACCCAGGAACTCCTCACCTTTCTGGGGTTCCTGCTGAATGTTCCAAAGTCAGTTCTCGAACCAGTTCAGGTACTAACTTTTATAGGTGCAGAGCTGAACACAAAGTTAGCCAGGGCATTCCTCCCTCCGAAAGAGTGGACAAACTCATTGCCCTGGCATCTTCTTTCTCCTGCAGGTCTCTGGACCAGCAAGGCACTTTCTGGAACTCCTGGGGCACATGGCTGCCTCTACAGCTGTTGTGCCAGGGCAAGATTTCAGATGAGGGACATTCAGTTCCACTTGAGGTCCTATTGGTCTCAAAGGAGGGACCCTTACCAAATTGGTCCCAGTGACCAAGACTCTGATCCTAGCTCTCCAGTGGTGGCTGGATCGGAGCAACCTGTCCTCAGGGTCCCATTCCTTCCTGTCTCTCACTCCTCATCCTCACCACGGATGCGTCCCTGTTGGGTTGGGGGCTCACCTGGGCGACCTTTCAACTCAGGGAGTTTGGTCCCTCAGGAATCTCTGCTTCACATCAATCTGCTGGAGCTCAGAGCTGTCTTCCTAGCTCTCCAGGTTTTTCAGAAACTGTCCAGAACAAAGTTGTTCAAGTCAGGACAGACAATACCACAACAATGTGGTACATCAACAAGCAAGGGGCACTCGCTCTTCAGCCCTATGCACGAAGCAATGAAGTTGTGGTCTCTGGCCTATTCCTGAACACCTCTCTGATAGCGGTTCACCTCCAGGGAAGGACAATGTCCTAGCGGACCCTCAGCAGGATTTCTCAGGGCCATCACTAATGGGCTCTGAACCCTCAAGTGCTGGGGGTCAATCTTTGCCAGCTGGGGAACTCCTCAGATAGATCTTTTGCAGCCCCAGACAACCACAAACTTCCCCTGTTTTGCTGCAGGCCCCCAGTTCTGGGGTCAGTCCCCTGGATGCCTTTCAGCTGGATTGGGAGGAAAGTTCTCTATGCTTCCCTCCGTTCCCTCTACTCTTCAGGGTTTTAGTAAAAATCAGAACTCAGCCTTGCAGGGTGATTCTGATTGCTCCAGACTGGGCCAGGCAGCCTTGGTACCCTCTTCTTCTGTCCCTATCATTCCACCCTCCCCTGACCTTGCCCAGGGCTCACGACCTGCTGACCTGTGCACAGGGGAGAGTGTGGTATCCGGATCTCAACTCCCTCCACCTCAAGGCTTGGTTCTTGAGGAGTTAGAGTTTGCTCATTTACACCTTTCTCAAGGTGTCTTGGATATTTTGAAGGCCTCCAGAAAGCCTTCCACTAGAGCCACTTATAATTCTAAATGGAAGAGATTCTCATTTTGGTGTTCTGAGAGGCAAATCACCCCAGAATCAGCTGACCTGCCTATTTTGTTGGACTACCTGGTCCACTTAAATTCCTTAGGCCTCAAACCAGCTACCTTAAAGGTTCATTTGGCAGCTGTTTCAGTTTTATTTCTGCAGAAAACCAGTTTCTCTTTCTTCTCACCCTGTGTTTGCCAAATTTTCAAAGGGTTACTTCATACTAATCCTCCCTTCGAGAACCAACCCCTGCATGGGACTTGAATATTTGCATTGCCAGCTAATGCAACCTCCCTTTGAGCCTCTGAATTCGCAGATCTCAAGTTCTTAACTTGAAAACTGTTTTCTAGTGGCTATCACTTCTGCTAGGCGTATAAGTGAATTGAGGCCTTGTCAGTGGAAGAGGATTTCATTTCTTTCCACAGAGATAAAGTGATCCTCAGGACTAACAGAAAGTTTTTACCTAAGGTGGTTTCAGATTTTCATCTTAACCAATCCATCTCTTCCAGTATTTTTACTGAGCACTCCTCTTCTGGTGAGAGAAGCTTGCACAGTTTGGACGTAAAAAGAGCCCTTAGCTATTATTTGGATCGTACAAAGGGTCACAGGTTGAATCCCTCCAGCTCTTCCTTACCTATGGAGATGTGGGTAAGGAGGCCTGCTACTAGAGGTCGATTGCTAGGTGGATTGTCTCTCTGTGTATCCAGTTCTGTTATCAAAAACTGGGCAGAGCAGCCCCTCAGGTCTGAGGGCTCATTCACCAGGGGTACAGCTGCATCTCTAGCGGCTGCTAGAGATATTCCCATTTGGAAATCTGTCAAGCTGCTACCTGGAAGACAGTCCACACTTTCACTAAGCATTATTCCCTGGACGTCTGGTCCAGGAGAGATGCTCAGCTTTGGCACAGCTGTCCTGCAGAGCCTATTTCCTAAGTAGGTTCTGACCCTCCTCCATGGGGGTACTGCTGTGTACTCTGCAAAGGTCTAATATAAGCAAGACTTCATGGTGTTTGAAGAAAAAATTACTCACCTTAGTAATTGCTTTTCTTCTCATGGAGTCTTCTATTAGTTAGGACAACCCTCCCTCCTACCCCTCTCAGAATCCCTACTTGGGTATGGGGTTGTGCAAATTGGTGCAATCACTGTGTCATGCCTGTTTAGCTTCTAGTCCCCCTTCTTTTCTTTCTTTCTTGGGTTAGGAACTAGATAGTTTCTGTTTTTTGTTAATTGTAGCTGGGCCCCTCTCTGGACTTGAGTCTTTGGGCAGAGGGGCCTTAGTAGTGATTGTCAAGGGTTATCCTAACAATACGTGATACTGTTTATTGGTGTTGTGTTTTTGTGGTTCTACTGTTAGTAGGTAGCCAATGGCTAGTGTAAGGCTTTTCTACACAGACTTGCTATGTTAGTTTAGCCTCGTAAAGAACCTGACAGTTTGGGTTCAAACAACCCAGATAGAGCTTTCTAATAAGCGCCTCGCTGTTGGGAACTCCAGATTTCTCTGGAGTTAACTATTTCATCTCCGGGCAGTCAAAAGCCAGGGGCATACTGCAAAGGTCCTAATATAGCAAGACTCCATGAGAAGAAAAGCAATTACTAAGGTGAGTAATTTTTTCTTCTGTGCCACTACAATGCCATTCTGTGCCACAGGTACAAAAACTCATTTTGGGCAGGATTTGAGAAATGACAGCTGTGATATACGTGAGATGGGGTAATAAGAAGGCTATGTTGAAAATCTGGGGTCAAAATATTTAACATTTCCAAACTTATGAGTGTGCATAGCGAAATTGCAATGAATGGTCATAACTTTGTCATTTTTACATATTTTGAGCCCGAATTTTGAACATAGCCTTCTTATGACCCCACTTCATTAATAATATGACTGTCATTACACAAATCCCACTGGAAAGGTGAATTTGCCATGCATAGTAGCAGTTACATTGTTCATGAGGTGGGGTCCCCAAATGGCTGTCTTGAAAATTTGGTGCAAAAATGTCAAAAAAAATGTCTGAGTTATGAATAAAAGTTGAAAGCCCCATTGAAATACATTGAACCGCATTTACCTTAGTTTCTCATATTGCAGTCGCTGGTTCCAGCAGCAAGACATGTCTTCAGTCAGAGAGCGGATAGAAACATAGACTTTAACGGCAGATAAGGACCGCTTGGCCCACCTAGTCTGCCCATTTCCCTACCTACAGGATAAGCTGCAGATCTAGTTAACCAACACCCTATTTCTTCCTACCCCCCACAAAAATTGCCTTATGTCTGTCCCATGCACTCTTGAATTCTCCTACAGTTTTAGACCCCACAACCTTCTCAGGAAGGCTGTTCCATGCGTCCACCACCCTCTCTGTGAAAAAATACTTCCTCACATTGCCCCTGAACCAGCCCCCCCCATCTTCAAATTGTGTCCCTTGTTCTTGCACATCTCTTTTTCTGAAAGTTGCTACTCTCTTGGACTTTGTTGATTCCAGTGAGGTACTTAAAAGTTTCTATCATGTCCCCCTCCCCCACTCCTTTCCTCAAGGGTATACATATTAAGCTCCTTTAGTCTCTCCTCGTATGGCTTCTCTTGCAGGCCCTGCACCATTTTAGCTGCCCTTCTCTGGACTGCCTCTATCCTGTCTATGTCCTTGCGGAGATGGGGCCTCCAGAACTGAACGCCAGTACTCCAGATGGGGTCTCACCAACTGTCTGTGCAGAGGGATAACAACTTCCTGTTTTCTGCTGGTGATGCCTCTCCTTATACATCCCAGCATCCCCCAGCCCTCCCTACTGCCTTCTCACATTGCTTGCTAACCTCAAGGTCATCTGATATGATTACCTCCAGGTCCCTTTCCATTTTTGTTGTTGTTACTACCTCCCTCTCCACTGTGTACTTTTCCCCTGGGTTTTTGTTTCCCAGGTACATTAATTTGCACTTCTTTGCATTGAATCCGAGGTGCCATACTTCTGACCATTCCTCCAACCTTGCTAAGTCCCTTCTCATCCTTTCCACACCTCCTTGTGTTTCAACCCTATTGCAGATCTTTGTGTCATCTGCAAAAAGGCATACTTTTCCTTCCAGTCCCTCTGCAATGTCACTTATAAAGACATTAAAAAGGACTGGACCCAGTACTGAACCTACGGTACCTCACTAGTAACCCTCTTTCTTTAGAGTGGACTCCATTTACAATTACCTTTTGTGTCCTGTTGTCCAGCCAATGTTTTACCCAGGCTACCACCCTGGAACCCACTCCCAGGCTGGTTAATTTGACTATTAATCTTTGTGTGGGACTGTGTCAAATGCCTTGCTAAAGTCTAGGTAGGCCATCTCCACAGCCCCTCCCTGGTCTACTACTTTGGTCACCCAGTCAAAGAAATCAATTAGATTTGTCTGACATGACCTTCCCGCTGTGAACTCATGCTGCCTTGGGTCCTGTGCCCCACTGGCCTCTAGGTACTCAACAGTTCTTTCCTTCAGAAGTGATTCCATCACTTTCCCTACCACAGAGGTCAAGCTGACAGGTCTGTAGTTTCCTGCCTCTGTCTTGGTGTCCCACTTTTGTGAACGGGAATCACATCCACCTTCCTCCAGTCCTCAGGTACCACACCATCCTCCCATGATTTGTTAAAAAGGGTAGTCAGTGGTTTCACTAGTTCTCCCCTTAATTCTTTTAGAATTCTGTGGTGAATTCCGTCAGGCCCCATTGCTTTGTCCACTGTGAGATTTAGGAGTTCTTCCAGAATCCTTTCTTCTGTGAAAGGACTGGGATCGACCCCCCCCCATCCAGAGTGCTTCTGTTAATTGGATTAGGCACCTCCTCTTTTGTGAATACTGAACAGAAGTATTCATTCAGTATCCCTGCTTTTTCACTGTCCTTCTCTGCCCACCCACCGTCCATTCTATTCAGCCTCACTATCCCTCCCTTTGTCTTTCTACGCTCCCTGATATACCTATAAAATGTTTTATCCCCCTTCTTAACCGAGTTGGCTATCTTTTCCTCAGTTTGGGCCTTTGCTATTCTGACTACCCTTCCTGCTTCCTCCTGCTTCCTTCTGCCTTAACTGGTACAGTTCTCTGTCCTGCTCCTTCTGTGTTTCCTTATACTTGCTGAATGCTATCTTTTTCTCCCTAACCTTCACCGCCACCTCTTTTCAGAACCATAGTGGCTTTTTCTTTTGTTTTGATTTGCTTCACACAAAGGCTTGTGAAGGCTTGTGATGGCAGTTCTGATATTTCCCCATTGTTGCTCCACCCCTCCTTCTAGCCTCTTTGCTAGTGCTTTTCTAAGGCGCTCTCCCATCTTGCCAAAGTCAGCCCTCCTGAAGTCCAGAACCCTCACTTTTGTATGGCTTGACTCTGTAGCTGAGTTTATCGTGAACCACACTGTTTGGTGGTCACTTGTTCCCAAATGGCTACCCACTTCAAGTTCAAGTTTATTGCAGGAAAGACTCTGTTGAACAAGCTGATTAACAAGGAGGTCCTGAGGCACATACACATCCAGTTCGCAATTACATAGACAGGTGATATAAAATGTAGAACAACAAAGAAAAAATATATAATACAAGAGGTATACACAATAGAAGTCCTTATGCTATATATGCAGTACATTCCAGCTTTAACCTTGCCCTAAATTATGCAACACATTTCAGCTTAATAAGTAGAGGGCCAGTTGGTACCTAGGAAGTTGACTTGGCGTTGGGGGTGTAGTAGCACCTACATATGTCTTTTAATTTAGAGATAGCTAGTGTTTTGTAGGAGTTAATTGATGTGATGCTGGTTAGCTTCAGCATGGCTTGTAGTTGGTTCCAGATGTTTGGGAGGGCGTATGAGACAGCTCTTTGGCCAGCTGTGGTACGTGTCCTGGGAACATCTGGTAGGATAAGGTCGGATTTCCTTAGGGAGTAGGTGCTATGAGAGACGTTAAATAGACTTAGAGACGTTAGAGACTTAGGATGGCAGAGAAAGTGCAAACATTTTTTTAGTTACAGGTGAGCAAAAACAAACAAACAAAAAAAGGTCTTAAAAACTGTTTTAACCGTTTTGCACCTCTGTAACATTGACCTCCCTTAACTGACTGACATAAAATTTTCAGGCTGCAAAAACTCTGACCCAGACTCCATGCCTACCAAATTTTGTGTAAATTGGTTGAATGTGGCAGATTTATTGGGGGTGTGAAAATCGTGGTTCAACATAGAAGTGCTGACTCAACCTTAATATACAGGTGCTACCTTGCTAGTATAATGTAAGCAATAACCCGCAGCAGGGCATATGTTTCTAGACACTCCTGGGTAAATTGGAAGGCATGAGGCCAATGGCTGCATGCTGCCTATCCTGAGAACTCCTTTGACTGGACGGTGGGTGCCTTGTCCCGCTGCCAGTATCTCCCCCTTCCTTCCCAACATTTGTGATAGTTACTGGATGGTAGATGCCCAGTTCTGCCATTGGTATCCCCTTCCCTGACCCACACTTTAACTAAAAATGGCCTGTGGTTGCCCGGTTGTCTGAGCAAGGGGCGGGGATGACAGACCAGGAAGAGGAAGGGATTGGCTGGCTGGTTGTTTTTCTGTTTGCGATCCCTTCCCTCCCGAAATGGACTAAAAGCAACATTTTCATTTCAGACTCAATAGACTATCGTTGGCATAGGGTAATGGCCTGTTGTGTTCAAAAATTCCACAGAGAAATCTTAAGACATTTCCTTTAAGAACATTTTCATTTTACGTTGATACTTATATTTTGTTGATGTGCAGTCTAGCTGCCTTTAATTGTATATCATCTTTTGGACAATTTTAATATTTTTGACATTTATCGGAAACTTAATTCATATATATAAAAGTAATTTTAATCTGTTTTGATGATAGCAAATTTGCATCAATAAACTAATTTTATTTTAATATTTCTCTCAAAGCTCAAAGATTGGAACGTTTAAGAAAAGAAAGGCAGAACCAGATAAAATGCAAAAACATTCAGTGGAAGGACAGAAATCTCACGCGTCCAGGTACTAAACATTTTTTCAATTACAAATACTTTTTGCTGGCTGTTAACGAGTTACAGTATACAAAAGGATGACATTTCCTCAATAACCTCAAAAGTAGGAGTTTAAAACTTGATCTGTTTAACCTAGTCATTTATGTTTTTGTAGTACTGCAGCATAGCTTTTCTCTTTTGTCTGCTATATCTTGCTAGGTTCAGTCATGACAGAACCTAGAACAATACATTGGAACTCACAAAAGGGAAAATTTGGGGAGTACGTATTTTCGTGCATTTACATCCATCAGTCCTGGTTATTCATGGGTTAGTGTTGGCTGTGTCAGTAGCACAGAGACGGGGCACAACCCTCATTTTACTATACTTGCCTTATATCGCAGAAGTTTGCCATTTGTTCTCCAGCTGTCTTCTGTTTCCCACATCTACAGCTAGAGCATTTAGATTTCATTGAGTGTTCATCTGTTCCTGGCAAGATTGTTTCAAACAATATTTCAGACCCATTTTTATTAATTTGGAAGTTTTACAACTCAGCTAAGCCTCTAGCTGGTATTCATTCTTCTGCTGTGTCAGAGTTGGTACATGTGGGAGCTCAATCCACAAGCCACCCCTGCATATTTGACACTAGCTCCTTCCCCCTAACATAGTTTTTACCATACTTTAGATAGGAAGTTGGCACTAAAAGAATCAAAATGCACTACTTAATCATTTTCATATATTTAACTGTGTAAAGGAGTAGTCCACCCAGAATTTGCAAAAACATATGTTGTGCAGAGTGTTTTGATTTGTGTGTGGAGTCCTAGTGTGTTCTTCCCTCTGTCTGTTAGGAGTTTCCCTAAATTAGCCTGCTGGCTTTATGGTAGTTTTACGACCCCTGGTGGTCTCCATCTGAGCTAACTTTATTGCATTCCTTTTTCCCCACAATGCATCTTGTCTCATGTGACAGTGATGTAGCCGAGACCATAGATTTAGCACACACATGCCAAGAAACCTAAATATCTTGGAAACTTTACATGCTACACAAAAGTGACCAGCAGCAAAATTGTTCAGGACAAAAAGACCTTTACAATGAGGGTAGTCAATAAACTGAACTCTGTATAGTTTTTAAAATATAGTCATCTCTACTGTTGTGAACTGATTGTAAAGCAGTGCTTTTTGATGAATCTATGGTCTCGGCTACATCACTGTCACATGAGACAGGATGCATTGTAGGAACAAGGAATGCAATAAAGTTATCTCAGATGGGGATCCCCGGGGTTGTAAAACTACCATTAAGCTAGCAGGCTAATTTAGGAAAAAAATCCTAATAGCAGACAGAGGGAAGAACACACTAGGACTTCACATACAAATCAAAACACTCTGCACAGCATATGTTTTTGCAAATTCCCGGTGGACTACTCCTTTAAGCAGTATTTAGTACACTAAGACAGTAAATTCTGTTTTCCAGGCCCATCCTGGAATAGAGTAGAGGACCAAGAGTCACAGCAGGAAAATAGTCTTAGCAAGCTATACTAAAATACATTCAATATCATATTGGACCATTATATTTAAATGGTTTCTCAAATGAATAGTGGTCCTGCACTAGTAACTGAACTGTGAGAAGATCTTCTTCAAGAACATCTCACTCTGTTAAGCCACACCATTGAACTGTAAGCTATTGACATCAGGACCATCCAGAAACTTTTGCTGGTTAAGGCCATCCAGGTTAACGTGCATTCTTGTCATCTGTATAACCTCGGCAGTCCCATAGCACTGCAGTTTTTTCTCCCACCATCAACCACTTGTTGGATCACAGCAAGAGGATCAACATCGAAATGCCCCATCGATACTGGTGTTTTTTTACCCATTTTCTTTCATTTAAAGAACAAAACATTTATGTTGCTGACATAGGAATGGGAACCTCTTTGTGTAATTGCAGTAAAGATTTATAAGGATTGTGCTTACTCCTTGTGTATCCAATGTTAGGGCCTGACGTACAATGTTAAGACCTGCACCATATGCTAAGGCTTTAACCAGGCCATGAGGAAATGTTGTTGAAACACTTTAGAAACCTTCCTTAAGGTGAAAGCTATGGAAAAGAAAAACGCGTTCTTCGCAGGACACGATGCCGGCCTCACCTACTTCTTCTGCTGGCCTTGGGTCACTGATGTCCCGCTGTTCACTGAAGACTCGAGAAGCGGTGTCAGTCTGCCCCAACTCGGCCAAAGAAAAAGTGTAATGATAAGTTCTCTAAGACATCAGTGGATAAACACTGTCCTTCGGGGAAACACAAAGACTCTGAGTCAGAGGCTTCTCCTACCTGCTTCTGGTCTCCTTTAAAAGAAAAAGGCCAAGGTAAATCAAATGAAAGGGCCCAGGCTTTCAAGATCTCAAGTTCTGCTTCCCACTCTGGCTGCTGTTGGCACCTCAAGGTCAGGATCTGGCAGAGGGTCAGTTCCCTCTTTTGGGGACTGTCAGGCCATACTGCCATCAACACTAACTGTAGAGGTCATCAAGAGCTGCTTTTACAGACCATGTTGGCTCTGTTTTCCAAAATGTTGCCACAAACTTCGCCATTGGCATTTGCCTCGTTGCCTGTTGACCTGTCAACTCTGGCTTTCAAGTTTGCTTTGTGGATCCACACAATCAACCCTCAGCCTACTTCGTTAGTGCCTTTGCTGTCAAAAAGCGGTTCCCTACTGGGAACCCTCTCCTCTTGTCCCATGTAAGGAGAAGGACAGTGGAGAGGCGATGGAGTATAATCCTGACCTAAACATGGAAGAGGAAGGTTATGAAGAGAAACAGTGTGACTTGCTCTCACCAGAGGTAGTGGGTTCTAGTTCCACCCTCTCTTCTTTTAGTGAGGGTACTATTACATAAATCTGCCTTTTCCTCTTGAGGATGCCTCCTTTTAGGCTTTCCTCAGGCAGATGCAAGACAAATTGGGCTTCACTGCTGAAAATCCTTCTAAGAAGCATATTTTAGAGTTTCTAGAAGTTTCATCTTTGCTTACTGTAATTATTCCTCCTATTCATTCTGCTTTGGAGGATACAACAATGCTTGCCACAGGCCTAGTGCTTTATCAGCTGTGCTTTGAAAGGCAGATAAACAGTAGCCTTCCCCCTCTATTAAACAGTATGCCTCACAACCTGAGACATATTCAGTGGTCATTATGGCTGTCCATGACCTGTCTAAAGCACCTGGTCACATGAGCTATCTTCTCCCAGACAGAGAATCCAGGAAATTGTATGTGATAGGCAAGAAGATGTATGCTTCAGTGTCCCTTGGCCCCCATTGCCAGTTCTCATGCTTATATGATCAAATGTCTGAATGGGGTATGGAAATCTATCTTGGCTGTGGATGACGAGCTGTCTGATGGACCCTCCAAAACTGAGGTCCAGCAGATTCTGGCCCATGGTATAGATTCTGGAAGGTATCTTCTGAGGTCAGCTTATGGCACCTTGGATGCTTTGGCTTGTGTTGAAGCCTCTGGCATTTGTCTTCAAAGGCATTCCTGGTTGTGAGTTGCTGGCTCTGCAGCAGATGTAGAGCAATCACTCCTTAATGCCCCCTTTTGTGGTATGCAGTTGTTTGGACCTGATTAAAAACAAAAAAAAAAATACATTTATTTTGAATTTTGATAATCGGGTGGGCCCACTGAGACGTGCAAGTCCCTTTTTCAGGGGCAACCAAGGATTAATTACATACATCGAATGAAATTTCATAATGTATACAGAGTAGGCCAAAGAAAAAACAGTAAGAGAAAAATTGCAGGGGAGTAAACATACATACAAGGTGCATAGGTTAGGTTACAACCAGTTCATGATTATATCTACATTCAGTATCAAGTTACAGGATAAGAGTTTCAGCAACACTCCATGACCTGTAAGACAGCAGGAGAAATAAAAGTTCCACCAGGAGGATGGCAGACAGCCAGGCCATCTGATTATTTTACCAAAATAAGCAGCGTCACCGTTTGCAGTTGCATTGGTTCACCTCAAGAGAATTGGCTTTGAGACTTTTCTTCAATAATGCGAGTGTGGGGCAGTTTAGATTCTTGCAAGGTAGTGAGTTCCATAGAAAAGGGGCCACAAATTAGAAGGATATCCTACCAGATCCTGATAATACACTATGAATTTCAAGTAATGGGCTAGCAATAGAATGCAGTAGCCTCACAGTTTGCTTAAATTTAAGTATTTCCATGAGGCTTGGGGGGGGAGGGGCATGAGTTTCTCAAGTTTGAAGGTTAGGCAGTGCATTGGGAATTGTAATCATACATAAAGATGGGGGCCAAACAAGAGCAGCAGATGTGCCACAGTGGTGGTCCCTAGGGAGGAAACACCAGCTGCAAAGCATCCTACTTTATTATACAGGGTTTGGAGCCTGCTTAGTTCTGATTCACGAATGGACTGTAGGCTGGGGGCACTGTAAAAGAGTACTGGCATTAGGGTACTGCTTGCAGTGGCAAAGCATGCCTCCTTCAAAAGTAAAATGCACTGTGGCAGTTGCAGACTTCAAAAATGATTCTTCAGTCCCTGCACACTTTGAATCCTAAGCCTCAAGGTAGGGGTTCATTTTGGAGGCCACACTCCTTTCCTCACTGAGGCTATTCCAGATATCCTGGCAGTGGGTCCCAGTGGGCCTTTAATGCCCCTCAAGCCCCTTTGCCTCCCGATGCCCATGCTAGGGTCACCAGCCACCACTGGAGCCTTTGACTCACTTTTGCCGCCTCTGATCCCTTCAGAAAGCTAAAAATCTTTGTGGTAGGCTGCATTTCCCTCTTCTTTCCAAAGTGGAGGGAGATTACCACAGATGCTTGGGTACTGGAGGTAGTTCAACAAGTTCATGCCATAGAACTACTGTCTGTTCCTCCAATGCATTCTCCTCTTCCCGATTGGTACCCTCCAGGACACCTTGCTCTTCTGCTGGAGGAAGTTCAGACCTTTCTGTGCAAAAAGGTGATTGAACCAGTCCCAGTTGCGAGCTCATTCAAGAATGCTGTTCTTAATATTTTTGGTTCCAAAGTGGATAGGGGATTTACTTCCCATTCTGGATGTTTGTGGCCTGAGCCTGTACATAGAATACAAATGGTTTTGAATGATATACCTGAAGCCATTTCTACCCCTGCCACTGCAAGGGTATTGGCTGTATGCCTTGGACATGAAGGATGTGTACCTTCATATCGAGGTGCTCAAGAGCCATAGAAAGTACCATTGCTTTATACTGCAAGGCTCTCAGCACCACTTTCATGTCTTGTTATTTAGCTTATCCTCGGTTCCACATGTCTTTACAAATGCTTTGCAGTGGTGGTCACAGTGCTTCGCAGGGAAGGTCAATATGTGTTCCCATACCTCGACTATTGACTTTTAAAACCTCTGTTAATGGTAGCGATCACTTCCACCTTGTTCTGAAACTGTTGTCTGTTCAGGCAGTTTGCTGTTCTGGTGACCGAACAGAAAAATAGGTTCTAACTCCATGCCAGCACCTGCAATACATAGGCACTGTTCTGGATATGGAGATCGGCCGGGTTTTTTTTACTAATGGACTGTGCCATGGTATTGCTAACCCAAGCTCATTTGGTGTCATCCAGCCATTACGTTTCTGCCAGGAGCTGCTCCAGCTCATAAACCTGATGGCAGCCACAATCCTCACAGAGCTGCTGACACATCTGCAGTTGGGGATTTCTCAGTGGTTCCTCTGTGTCCAGTGAGTCCAGCATCTGGAAAATCTTTAGTGTCTTATATAAGTGACTGCTCTTAATCATGCCTTTCTCTGGAGGCTGGCCTATTCCAGCCTCGAAACAAGGTTCCCTTTTCTCTGTCCCTCACTCCTGTTAGTAATGATGATGAATGCCTCGGGCTCCTCTTGGGTCACCCATCTCTGGCATTTCCAGATGCAGGGCTTTTGGTCTTCCTTGGATCACTCTCTCCATAGCAACACTCTTGAGATGAGGGCTGTTCTGCTTTGCCTACAAGCTTTCACTGTCCTCCTCCAGGGACAGCCTGTGTTGGTATGGGTGGGCAACATCTCTGTGACGTATGACATCAACAAACAAGGTGCTGTTCATTCTTACTCCCTTTGCAGGGAATCAGTGAGGGTGTGGTATTGAGGTGTGGGACACAATATGTTCCTTGCAGTCGAGTTTCTGCCCTGCACCTTCAACTCCCTGGCAGATCGTTTCAGCAGATCTTGGGTGTTTTTATTTATTTATGTATGTATGTATGTTATTATTTATCTGAAAACTGGTGCCAAAGAGAGGCACACAGAGCCAAGGCTCATTTCCAGGTGTGACCCGGTGGAGGGGGAAGGAGAATACAGTAAGTAATACAGCATACACAGCATTGAAGTAACAGTATGAGGCATTTTATTTTATTTATTTATTGAGTCTTGGGTTACAACACCTTTGAGCAGTACAGCTCATTTACAAAGGTTCCATGTCAGTAGTACAAAAACAAAACAAGGTAAACAATAGATAAGTAAATAGCAGATATCAAGAATATACTTAAAAAAGCAATCAAAGAATATACTCAAAAGCAATCAAAATAGCATTGAATGTTGCTCAGTATAATAATAGAGCGGGCTAGAAGAGAGGGCAGCCTGGGAGGCCTTTTCAAAATCTAGGAGAGAAAGTAATGGGGTATAAGGTGAGGGATGGGAGAAACAAGAGGGAGAAGGAGATGAGTTGCCCAGGAGGTGGAGCGGGAAGGAGCAGAGTTGCAAAGGAGGCAATGGGTATAGAGAGATGGGAGGATGGGGTGGTGGAAGGAGGGAAATGGGGTGAGTGCAGAGAGAAGGGGGCAGTACTGGTGAAGTGAGGGGGAGGAAGACAAATTAATAGTATGTGGAGAAGAGGTGGTATTTAGTCAAGAGAGGGGGCAGCCTAGCAGGCCTTGTCGAAAACCCAAGAGAGAGAGAGTAATATGGGTGAGAGAGAGAGAGGTAAGAGAGAGAAATGTAGGGAGGAGAAGGAGGGGAAGAAGTTGCAAAAGAGGTGGCATGATGTAAGTGAATGGGTGAAAGAGGGAAGATGAGGAGGAGCAAGGGAAGAACTTGAAGATGCGTGAGCAGAGAAGAAGTAGGGGTGAGGGGTGGAGGGGAAAAAGCTCAAGGGTAGGATTGAAATGAAGCGCCAAGAGTTAAAAGTGCTGAAAGGTATAAGTACAATGATAACATAAGCAGAAGGCTTCTAAGGGTGGCAGTCACATATACTGTTTGCTAACAGATGATGTCAGCGTTTATGTTTGAAAGGGCTGAGTTTTGACTTAGCAGAGATGTCTGTATCCAGGGAGTTGAGCCAGAGGGGGGGGCTCTCTAAACAAAAGACCTCTGATTTAAGGTGGTGCGGCGTCTGGGAACAGTAAAGACCTGAGTTGCCAAGCTACAAGTATGTTGGGTACTGAGATAAGGGCTAAGGAGCTGATGGACCCCACTGGGTAACAAACCAAGGTGTGCCTTCTTGGCAAGTAAGCAGGTTTGATATTGGTTCCGGCTGAATAATTGAAGCCACCCAGTCTGAGCATATAGGTCAGACGTGTGTGTGTGAGGTGGGCAGGCCCAGTAAGAAGTCTGTATGCTTTATTAAGAGCAACAGTGATCCTGTGAAGGGATGTGCACTGTCAGTGGCTCAATAGGTAGGACACTCGTCTCTGAGGCCGGGAGATCAGAGGGCTGTGGATTCAGTTCCCACATCTGGCACTTGGGTTAATATCCCAGTACTGACACTGTAATGCAGCATGAGAGGGGTGCTGCACTTCTGAGGTGCCGTCATCCGGATGAGACGTTAAACCGAGGTCCCATATGCTTGGATTGGTGGTAGTTCAGGTGGATGTTAAAGATCCCATGGCACTTCTCGAAAAGAGTAGGGGAATTTCCCCGGTGTCTTGGCCAAACTTCCCTCATTCACTAAAAATACCACCAACAGCTTAATCTGGTTCTAGGTCGGTTGGCATTCATCTATATCCCCCTCCCCGAGTCGTGCCTGAAAATAGGCAGGATTTGTCTAGTGCACTTACCTGGTCAACAAAAACCTAAATAAATAAATAAAATAATAAATAAAATGTAGCAGAGGCAGAGCCATAAACAACCAGCCCATAATCGATGATGGTAATGACAGAACAGGTGAAGTGCAAAATGTATACAAAATCAGCATGAAGAACAGTACAATAACAATGGAGGGAGCCAAACTACAGTACAATGGGCAACATTGTGTTTTCCCTCAAGTGGAAACTCCTGGACTTTGTTGTGGACAACCTCTTTGAAAAATGGGGTGGTTTGGATATCATCCTTTTTCCCCCATACAGTACGAAACTGCTGCATTTCTGCTCGCTCCAGGGCCTTGAATGTTTTGGCAAGATGCATGGTCCCTCTCCTGGGGGGGGGGGTTCTTTGCACCTTTCCTCCATTCCCTCTGATCTATGAGATTCTGGTCAACTTGAGTGATCAACCAGCCAACCTGATTCTGGTGGCCCTGTTCTTACACAGACTAATTTGGTTCCTACTGCTACACAGTTAGCAGTGGAACCTCTTGTCATGCTCCCTCTACAAGTAGAGCTACTGTCACAGGAGCAGGGCTGTCTGGTGTACCCCAGTCTCTGATCGCTGAACCTCCATGCCTGGCTCCTGAGGATGAAGAACTCCCTCCTCAGGGTTTCCCCAGCACTAGCAACACTTCTGCTGGCAGCTTGAATGCCATTAATTCGATGCAACTACTTCCAGAAACTGAAGTGTTTTATGGTCTGGACCTTTTTGCATATTCAATCATAGTCTGGCAACCACCAGTCATGCTTACGGTTGTCCAGCCAAGGCAGATGTTCCAGTGTCTGCTTCTCCACCATTGAAGGTGGAGCTACTGCCACCGCAGCCTTTGGTGGGTGCCCCTCCAAAGGACTCCTGTGCTATTGCCAGCTTCTATACTGGTTATTGGTGGAGATCACCCAGGCAGAGGATACCAGGGTAGTTCATGGTGGTAAACAGTCGAAGACCATTTTTGAGGTATCTTCGGACTAGTCTGAAGGGTGATCCATGCTTTCCTCGAGGATCCACACTTTCGACTATGGCTTGGTCTAGGATGCAACCACTGACCTTATGCTGGTGTCATTTGGGACTTTACTCTGCTTCATGTCATAGTCCATGAGTGTGCCCTTGGAGCGAGTTCAGAAGAGGGCTAAACACCACTGACATCCTGGACAGGGATGAATCCCCGGGAGTTCCTTTCCCATAGCCGAGGCCATTTTGGGACCGGCTGAGGCCATTTTGGGACTGGCCCTAGAGCTTTGGCAGTGTCTAACCTCCTGACTGGCACCCTCCACCCATATGGTCCACAAGTATGCAGTCCCGTACTGGGTCCTTTTTAGGGTTCTTAGATCACCCTTTGGCTGAAAGGTTGGTCTCTGACTCTGCCTTCTGGAAATCCAGTGACTAAGGGAACAAGGACAAGCCTTTGGACAGAGAGTCCAAAAAGATTGACCACACGGCTAAAAAGGTCTACGCTGCTGCGTTGTTTGGTCACCATCAGGCGAGCTATGCCCTTATGATGGAAAACTTTTGCCACTCCCTGTTGGGAGTGCTGGATGATGTGTTCCTTCACCTTCTTGCTGTTGGCTACCAGTGAAGTTGGTCAGGGACCAGGGTCAGTCACGGCTAAACACCAACTTCAGACTGCTCTGGACATGGGAGACTCCTGTGCCTGCTCTATGGCAATAGCCATCACGATGTGTTGCAGGGCCTGGCTGTGACTTTCTTCCTTCAGGGCAGATACACAGCACAAACTGACCAATGTAGTTTTTCTGGGCACCAACCTCTCTTGCCTTTGGGTGGAGAGTCATCTCATCAGGATTGAGAAGTCCAGAGGCTCCCTAGATTCTGTGGTGTCATCCGAGAAGGATCCAAATGCACAGAAGCCTAAGAAAAAGACCTTCCAGTATAGGTAGCCTCAGCAGAGGCAGTACCAAAACTGGCGCCTGATGCCCACATTTGGTGGCATGGGGTCAAAAAGAGGCAGAGCAGGAGAAGTGGTGCCTCTCCAGACCCAGCAGCCAGTGCCCCTTCCAAAGCTGCTCAGTGACGGTTCGAGGGTGTCATCCTACCACCTGTCCAGTTCCTGCCCATGTTGCCAGTGGGGGTAGTCAGCTTTCCCACTTTGGGCAACAACGGTCTGTCATTACTACAGACAAGTGGGTATCAGAAGTGATAGGTAGGACTTCCAGTGACATAATCAGGAAGATGGTGGCTTACTTGATTGGTACTGCTCCCTCCTGTCTCCTCAAAATTGGTAGATTTACAGACAAAACATCCTCTAATGGCAGCACAATGAGAAAGAGGGAACCAATTTACCCAGTCATGATCGGCACAACCGCCAGCACTGCCGGTTGGCGATGGATTCACCTGTTCTTATCCCAGCTGCAGTGGGAGCTCCTCACCTGTGAGCACAGATTGGCAGAGGCTGTGAAACCAATGTGGAGATGGAGCGGTTATCCCGCTATACTTTTGAAACCCTCCTCACTGAAATTAGAAGATTCCATCATGAAAATCGTGTAGAATGCAAGGAATTGAATAACCAGCTTCAGGCCCTGGAGTGCCAGATCAGTAGAGTAGAGGAGAGAGTAGCCGAAGTAGAAGATGGGACTCTGCAGTTCCACCAAGTGTTGGTAAGCCTTGTGGAGCAAAACAAACAACTGCAAGCTAAATGCCTGGACCTTGAGGTACGATCTAGGAGAGACAATCTATGCTTCTATGGCCTACCAGGAGGGTCAGAAAGATGCAAGTTTACAGAATTTATGGAGGATTTGCTTTGTGGTGTGCTCTCCCTTCCCACCACCGCATCATTCCGAATCGAGAGAGCACATCATGCCCTTCCTCCCAAGCCCACATTCAGCAGTAACCTCGATCGGTAGTCATTAAATTTAGCTCATTCCGAGATAAAGAAGAGATCATAAAATGGGCTTGGCAACAAGAAGATGTTACGTACAATTCAGCATCCCTGTACTTTGATCAGGATTACCCTGCAGATGTTCTCAAAAAGCATCAATCATATATAGGGATTCTCAACATACTACAGGAGCATCAAGTGCGTGTCCAATCCAAGACCCATACCCTACCCATCTCTGTGTGTTCTGAGAGACGGGCACATTGTTACACCACATGCGGTAATTCATCCATTAACAAAAATCCTAAACCTCTCTCTCAGCTGTGGAAAATTCCTGGACCTATGGAAAACAGCCACCGTGACACCTGTCCATAAAAGTGGGGACAAGACGAATCACTCAAATTACCGCCCTATCTCCATACTGCTCCCACTCTCTAAAGCACTTGAGCGCATCATGGCTGATCAACTTACCGACCACTTGGATAAATACAATATACCTTGTCCACAACAACACGTCTTCCGCAACGGTCACAGCACCACCACAGCCCTTCTTGTGTTCACTGGAGCTTTGCACAAATCCCTTGACAATGGCCTTCTCACAGGGGCCGTTTTCGTCGACCTTTCCAAGGCCTTCGATACAATACACCATGGACTACTAATACACCAACTACTGAATGCTGGACTACCACCTGACTCTTCTCTCTGGTTTAAAAGCTACTTAGAAAACTGGTCACAAAGAGTAAAAATTGCGGACGCGCTTTCTAACACCCTGCCTGTTCGCTCTGGTGTCCCACAGGGATCCATACTGGGCCCCCTCCTTTTTAGCCTTTTCTTAAACTCCCTCCCTTACCACTGCTCTGAGCAGATCATACTATATGCCGATGATGCTGTTGTATTCTCCACTCACGAAGATCCTGCAACTCTTCAACACAACCTTCAACTTGGTTTCTGTTCTATAGAGACATGGTTTCTTAATCATAAACTGGTCCTCAATGACAAGAAAACCAAATCTATGCTCTTTTGCAGCTCTCATAACCCATACAAGCTACACCACTTGGCTATCTCCACCACCCACGGGAACACTCTAGATCAGGGTGGGGTCCTTCAAATACTTAGGGATACAGCTTGACCCTAATCTCTCCTATGGACTTCATGTAGATAATGTAGCTAGAGCTGCTAATACATGGCTTGGTCTCCTCTACAAACACAGACCACACCTCATGCCAGAAGCTTTGAAGGTTGCAGTCCTGAGCTCTGTGATCTCTGTAATAGACTATGGTCTCATCATTTATGGCTCGGCCACAACCACAACCCTTAGACGCCTCTCAACTGCCTTAAATAAAGCATGTCGGCTCATCACTGGTGCTCACCGTCTCACCCACACATGTGACCTGTACACTCAGACCGGCTGGCTCCAACTATCAAACCACATAAAGTTTCTCACCTGCTCCATGGTGAAAAAAATCTACCTTGGCCTTGCACTTTCTGGGGTCTCAACTCTGTTACAACACCGAATTAACAAATGGTGCCTTAGGAGATCCACGCTACAGCTACTGAAAGTCCCCCACTGTCACCCTTCACAGGGACAATGCTCTTTTGCTTATCGAGCGCGACTCTGGTTCAATGGCCTCAGCCCAACCATCTCCTCTGCCCCAACAATTGGTATGTTTAAAACTAGGCTCCGGGCCTGTCTCACTACCAACAGCTCCTGTGACTGCCCAACTTAACCTTGTTTCTCCACTTCCCTTTCTGCTCTAGTTGTCCCCCCCTTCTCTCCTCACTGGATTCTACCCTCACATCTTGGTATACCCAATGCTGCACTTTTCACCCTCTCCCCACCCTTCCTACATTCCTTCTCCCCCCCCTCCCCTCTTCCCTTTCCCTATGTCTCTGGCACTTCTTATCTGTTGTCTATTTTCTCTGACAAATGCCACTGGCTGCCTTGTTACAATGCTACCCTTGAATTGTATTACTCTGTACTCAGTTTGCAATGTCCACATTGTTGTAATGTCTGTCTTGATGTTCCCCATAATTTGTATTTCTCTGACGTGGAACCTTTGTAAAAGAGCCAAGGTTCAAAGGTATTTGTAATCCTAGACTTGATAAATAAATAAATAAACAAACATGCCTGAGGAGCACTTAAAGTAATACAATCTAAGGGGTGGATAGTACCTCTCCCTCCTGCTTCATGACAAGACACCCGCTCCCATACACTGGACTGGCAAGCTATCGGACAACAGAAGCAGAAGGCACAAGGAAAGCAGGCAGCCAGAGCAACACTCCAGGAGGTGAAGGCACTCCTGCACACAGTCACGGAGCTGAGAACCCAGCCATTAACTCCCCAGACAACTCCCACCTGATAACTACATTTCTTTCTACTGAAATACCCTTTTTATCATCCACAATAGAGGAGCTTTGGTAACTCAGTATATACCAATGAAGGCAACTTTTTTTTTTTTGCTGCTGACACATCACTTGTCTCTCTCTGAGCCAAATAAATCACTTCTGAGTGAGAATTCTATACTAGCAGATCAGACAACTCTCTGTTTCATACTCTGCTCCTCTCCCTGAGACCCATCTGACACTTCTCCACACAGTGCAGATCTGTTGAATGAATGACACACTATTGATTTCCTGTGAACCGGAGTGTAAAAAAAGGACTTTCAGGTCTTGGGGACGGAGTAAAAACCTTCTTGTCAGCCTGCTTGGCTTCCGTGGTGGTAAGAAGCAGGGGGAAACTCTTTCTTCATTCTCCTTCCTGGATTTCTTTGACCAGTGTGTGACTGGGGCATCCACTGTATACCAGCAGGGAGATAGATCTCTGCAGTCATTAAGTGACAATAATTTTCTGTTTTGCATAAGACCTTTGTGGGATGTGCCTGCCGAATCCGAAGTATTATTTTCATAGCTGACTAAATTTAACAATCGCTCACCATGCACACGCATGTGCATCCTCCAGCTTGGACTCTCTTCTTCACAGTTCTGATCTAACAGGTGCTATGTATAATGTGGAGGTTTTTTAACTTAGTAGCAGGACGTTGTGCTAATTGAATCTGAATGCAGACCTTAGGATCAGTCATGTTTCCACTACACGCTTAAAACAGTAATTCCCCCAGTGGGAGGGGGAGACAGATGTTTACAGATGTCCTACCTCCTGTGCTATTTGGTAGCCATCTGTATATGCCAGAAATCCCCTACTGATGCATTATTTCTTTTCCACCCCCCATTGAAGTATTTCCATCCTGCGGAACCGTGTAGCTTCTTTGCACTACCCTTGGAGGGCCACTAATCCTCTAGATGGACCTCTTCCCTCCAGATTGAGAACAATCATCTCCCACCACTAACTTCTCAGTCACTCGGAGGCACTCCATGTGAGGTCTGCTTCTTTTGAAGGACAACTCCGGCCCCCTTCTCAGAGTTGCTGCTGTTGAGTGCCAGGTGCAGGCCACCAAAGTTCTGTGTTGGTTCAAGTTTCATTTTATATTCATGTTCTCTAGTCTTGATATGTTTCTTGTCCCTGCTGCTGTTATTCACCGTACAAAACTACTTTTTGGGTTATTTTGGTTATGGAGAAAAAAACTGTGAGCATGCTGTTTTTCTATAGGTTACCTGTATAGTAATGGGCTTACAAGGTATGCTAGAGCTTTCTCTTAGTCCTCTGAGGCATTCAGCGCTGAGGGAAGTGACGACTTAAACTGAACATGGCTAGTACACAGCATGCTAAAATATATTCCCACAATGTCAGCAGACTCAACAACCCCATTTAGAGATCAAAGGTACTGTTAGCCATTTGCAGGCAAAGGCAAGCATTTCTACTGCTACAGGAGATTAATCTGTCCCCAACAGAGCATGATAAATGAAACTATTTTGGCCATGCACAGGTAATGGCTCCTTCATTTAAGGGCGTAAGAGATGAGGTACGGCTGAATTGGTGCCTCGTGCTACTCCTTTCCAATTGATAGATTCTCATACAGACTCTCAGGGGTGTTTGGCAATGATTAAAGGCTGATATCTGGATCAAGAAATCACCCTGGTCAGAATATATGTACCCTCAGGGTCATTGGCTAATTTCAGTTGACAGCTCTGTAGAAAGATTGTGATCTTTCAAACAGATGTATTAATTCTTGGCAAGGACTTTAACATGGGCCTAAATAGTTGAGACACCACTAACCCTCTCCTGCATAGGAATACCCCTGCCCAAAAAGCAACCAGTTCTTTCTTCAAGGAGATGGGGTGGATAGATGTTTGGAGGCGACTACACTTTAATACTAGATTGCATACCCATTTGGTAGCTCCCCATGGCATTTATACAAGAATCGATCTGTTCGTGATGTCCAAGGAACACACCATAAGGCAGAGAGGTGCATGACCTTTCCTATATCACTATCAGACCATGCCCCTCTATGTCTTTAACTTGTTTTGGGATGTATAAAAGGGCTCATGCTATGGAAGTCCAATAATTCACTGCTGAATGTCTCAGAATTTAAAGATTTAATGGAGTAATGGATAGCACAAATCCTGGCCGATAATACTACAGATAGGGTGGCACCTGTGATGTTTTATGGGACACTCTGATGGTAGTCCTTAGGGGGACATTATCCAGTATGATTCCCACTTAAAGAAAACCAGGGAATCTAAATTACAGGCCTTTCAACAGGAATTAAAAACTTTGCAAGACTTCCATATGCAGGGAGCCTGCTCCATTCTACCCCAACTATCGCAAGTGAAACAAAAGATTCAGGAGATACTCAGCATTATGGACAGAAATAGCCCCATGCTTCCTGCATCATAAATATTATAAAGGTGGCACTAGAGCAATAAAAATCTTAACCTTTCATCTCGGACAAAGGATAACACAAAATACAGCGGTACAGGAAAAACATCTGACTACGCAGGAAATGGCCACAGAACCTGCAGCTGTTCTCCAGGCCTTTCATACCTACTATTCTTATTTATACTTATCTGACATACACCCTACCTCTCAGGGGTCGAAATTAAGTTTTGCAGCCACTAGTCAGTGGGGCTAATGACTGGGAAAATTCACAAGCCCCACAGACTTTTCCAGTGGCCCAGCTGGTGTACTTTTTGAAATGTTACCTTTCTACTACAAGCCTGCAGGGTTAGTGTAAGAAAAATCTTATTAGCCTGATACAGAGTTTACCAGCATTTGGCTAGTGAGCCGGTGCTAATTTCAACCCCTGAATCTGCAGGTATTGCGTATTATTTAGCGCCATTATGCCTACCTGCTTTACCCAACTGCAACAGGCCTTGACTGCCCCAGTCAGTATGGACTAGCTGAAAGTAGCCGTTACAGACTTCAAATAAATAATGAGTCCTGGTCCAGATGGCTACACAGGTGAATTTTATAAGGCTTTCAGGGACACCCTGGGCACTCCGCTGTCCCGTGCCTGCGAGGGGGTCCTGCTAGGAGGCCAGGCACCGTCAACTTGGAAACAGGTAACATATCAGCCATACCGAAGCCTGATAAAGATAAAAACCTCTGTGATTCTCATAGACCCATCTCAGTCCTTATACTATATACTAGAAGATCATTACTTCAATAATGGCTAAATGGTTATAACTTATTCTGCCTCTCCTGGTTAACAAAGACCAAACTGTCTTTGTGACCTCACACCAAACCCAAGATAACATCAAAAAAAACCTTGCAGAGTTTGCACTATGCCACCTGATCTAACAACCCTTTTCTGCTGATAAGTTTGGACACTTAGAAGGCATTTGATAGGGTGACGTGACCCTTCCTTTTCCAAACCCAGAGACATTTTGGTATCCCACAGGAACATGGTAACTTGGAATCACAATATGACCGCTCCATGGTCTGCGTGAAAATGAATGGTCAAATTTCTTCTACCTTCTACGTGGAGTGGGGCATGTGAAAAGGGGTACTCCCATCCCCTTTACTGTTTGCCCTGTACCTGGAACCCCTAGCTCAGACCCTGTGGCAAAATTCTTTGATCACAGGAGTACAGTTAGGCCAGAGGGAGCAAAAATTAACTTTGTATTCTGTATTCTGAAATTCTGTTAATCTATTTAACAAATCCAGATCAGTCCTTAACCCTCCCTTGGGCAAACTCTACCCCAATTTGGACAAATGAAGCAATAAGGGTCAGGTATTGGGCTCTGGAACATGGTCTATAATTATCTGCAGCGCATGTTCCAGTGGCCCAAAAGATTTTGGCAGACAGACTAAGCCAGTCACAGTCCAAGATGCATGAGTGGGAGCTGTGGACCTCGGTCATAGAAGACCTGTTTGACAAATGGGGTCGTCCGAAGCTGGACCTTTTTGCGTCCCTACACAATGTAAAATTGCTTCTTTTTTGCTCACTCGGTACAGGACCTGGTGTTTTTGGGTGAGATGCGTTGTCCTTCTCTTGGAAAGGGAGGTTCCTATATGCATTCCCCCCCTTCCCTCTAATCTGGAGAATACTAATCAAACTTCAAATGGAGGGGGCAACTCTGATACTCATTGCCCCACTGTAGCCTTGCCAGATCTAGTTTCCCTTACTGCAGCAGCTGGCGGTCGAACCTCCGGTACTGCTATCATTATGCCATAGTCTTCTGTCACAGGAGCAGGGAACTCTGGTCCATCCAGCCCTCAAGTCACTCCACCTTCATGCATGGCTCCTGAAGACATAGCCATTGCAAGGCTTGGAGTGTCCCAAAAGGTCGTTGATGTCTTGGTGGCTGCCAGAAAGCCTTCCATTAGAGCCACTTACTCCATGAAGTGGAAGCAGTTTGCTTTGCAGGCAACTTCTCAGCTGGACCCCTTTACCTGTTCAGTAAACCAGGTTCTAGAGTATTTGCTGTCTTTGTCAGATGCAGGCCTATAATACTCTTCTATTAAGGTGCACGTGGCTGCCATTTTGGCCTTCCGTGTGCCTATTGATGGTCATATGGTTGCTCAGCTGGATGTGGTCCATACGTTTTTGAGAGGCATTCTGCTATCTGCAATCCTGTGCCTGCTTGGGACCTGAATTTTGTGTTTGAGAAACTTACTTTGGCTCCTTTGAGCCAGCTGTGACTTGCGACCTATGCTTTCTGTTGTGGAAAGCATTATTTTTAGTTGCTACTACTTCGGCTCAAAGGATTTCAGAACTTCAAGCTCTAATATGTGAGTCTTCTTATTTGATTTTTCAAAAAGACACAATGGCTTTGCGCACCAGTCCTAAGTTTCTACCAAAGGTGGTGTCTGAGTGTACTTTGAACCAAGCCATCCACCTGCCAGTTTGTTAGCGCCCCATGTGGCCCAGCTGAATGAAACCATCTTGTTGTAATTTTGCCAATAGAAACCATCACCGGATCATTACAATCAATTGTGATGTCATTCAGGGACCAGTTGTGCCTAACTACATTGAGTTACGTACAGCTTGTTCCTCGATGACATCACAGTGTTCTACTGATGGCTGTAATGTAGTGTTAATATTGAACAGACTTAGTCATCTATGCATCTGGAGTGCATCCAACTACAGATGATCTCAATACCTCATTTGAAAAAGCTTTTAATGGGCTTTCAAACAATGTCAGGTACTGCACATGAATGTTTGCCTTTAAAACAATTTTGCTACTTAGTAATTTGTACATTTAGAATATAATAAAATGACAGTGTTTATTTAGCACTTAGTGACAACTTACCTAGAGAGTTTGTATGACATGGATCTTTTTTTTGTTTTTAAACAGCAGAGGACTTTGCTTTACTATTTGAAAAAAAAGATTTCAGAGCAAATCGTATAAATACTGAAAAACCATCCATGCTAACTCTACGTCTTGAGCAGTGCCCCCTACAGCTGAACAACCCTTTTAATGAGTATTCAAAATTTGATGGAAAGGTGAGTAGGAAGCTTGTTACAGTAACAGAACATTTTCTAAAATGAATTAACTGAACCTGATGCTTAGAAATGCATCACTGAAAATTGTTAACTTAATGGTTGATGTATTGGTCTGGAGAAAAAAAGAAAGAAAACTGCAAACAAAAGCTGGAGTCTGCAAGTCATCCTAAGCTTATTCAGTCACAGCAGCAGAAAGAGGCAAGTCAGATTTGGAGGCCAATACTCCTCCATCTGTGTTACCCTGAAGCCTTCAGCTGGGGATGGAGCTGGTCTGTATGCTTCTGTATTTAATTACACTAATTAAAGAAAAGGTAACCTTGCTTCTTTTTTCAATATAATATAAACTTTGATCCAGAATGTTTGTTTTTGATAGTAAGGTAGGAATGGTTTGGTTTGTAGAGTATATCAGGGCACTAGCAAAGAAGTTCTCTGAGGTCAAGTAGCAGAAGACGCATACAATCTCTGCATAAGTATATAAAACGTGCAGAACAAGGATTTGGTCCTGTTGTGTTTTTAAGTGCATGTGATGTTCTCAATAATATTTGAAAAAAATGTATGCTATCCATTTATGAAAAGGGCTAAAGGGGAAGAAGAGAATGCTAAGCTTAGGAGTGGACAAGAGTGGAAAGAAACAGTTATTTGGTAAGATAATGAAAGGGACAGTGTTAAGTGAAAGGATTAGCACACTGTTTTAACCTTTTAATGTGAATGGAATACTCACTGACCTGGATATGCAAAGGGGTTGCGCATGGCGCAACAAAGTTTCGCTGACGCAGCCCCGCATTGCACCCCAGTGGGATATTGAAAGGGCTGCCAGGCGCAACGCAAATCCCATTGCGCCGAGACGCAATGTAATGGTGTGTGGAGCAGATGCAGGGGACATGCCCATGCATATGCAGCACATCCCGATATTCAGCCCGGGATGTGCAGCGTTTATGCTGACGCAACCCCGCAGTGCGCTGCATAGGGGGCCTCAAAGTTGAGCCTGTGAGGAGTGGGAACAAATCCCGGCCACCCACAGGCAGGCTGCTGTATTGCATGGCGCAACACAGCAGCCGCCAGCCGTGGTGGCCACCACCACCAGAACACCGTCCGCGAAATACCCACATAACCTTGGTAGTCTAGTGGTACCCCCACCCATGTCCCGATCGCCATAAAATAAGGTAAAAATATGCCTGGTAGTCCAGTGGTACCCCTCCTCCCGTGGGCCGATCGGATAAAATACTGTAGAAATATGCCCTGATAGTCTAGTGGTACTCCCCGCCCGTTGCGATTGCGGTATATCTCCGTATATCATTTCCCTGGTGAACCAGTGGCACTCCCACCCGCACAGCACCCCTTGCCCCCCCCCCGTCATCGGCAGGTGGCTGCACCCCGCCCACATACCGTCTGCCCACCGCCGAATGACAGGTACAGTATGGGCTTACAGGGCATATTGTACTGAGACAGTCAAGATATGTGAATGACCACATGGGACTGTCAAGTACGGTATGCTCCTGGAATATACTAGTACCTAGTCATTTGGAGGGGCGGGGCGGTATGCAGGCAGAAGGCAGCCGCCCACCGAGGACGGGGTGGCAATGGGTGCTGTGGGTGAGGGGTGGGGAGTGCCACTGATCACCAGGGAAATATATATGAGATGTATCATGACAAGGCAATGGACGGGGTTACCACTAGACTACTGGGGCTTACTTCTATAGTAGTTCCAGGGCCATGGGAGGGAGGGGTACCACTAGAACAACTAGAGCATATTTCTACAGTAGTTTACGCGATTGGGGCCACGGGAGGGGGGGGTGCCACTAGACTACCAGGGATGGTCTTATATTACATATATCGGGGACTTGGGGGGGGTCCACTAGACTACCAGGGAATGTTTTGTTTTACATTTACCGTGATCGCGGCTACGGGCCGGGGGATATCCCGGGATCCCCATTGCACACGTCATGCTGTGCAGGGCGCCAGGCTGCCCTGTGCGAGGCATGCAGATAGGGCCATAATAACATACAAATGGCCCTGTTTGCACCTTGCATATATTATGGCCTCATTTGCACGCCCTCTGCTGAATATTGCGGGTGATGCACCCAGCGCAACTGCATTTGCGCTGGCGCATCTCCATGCTCCCTATCTGTGGCTTGCACCGGCACAGTACCACGCGCAGTGAGTACGTTGTCTGTGCATATTCAATGGTGCTGCATCATGGCGCATCACCGTTGAATATCACCTGGCCCTCGCACATCCCAGTTGTGCTGCGCCCAGGCTTGCGCCACTGCCTGGCGCAGTCTGAATATCCGGGCCACTGTGTATGAGTTGGGTGGCTTCTGTCCCTCAAATTTTATATTTGTTTTTTCTATTTTGTATTTGCTAGGAGAATACCTTTGTGCACAGGTGCTTTTTTATAAACGTTCCATGTCAAGAAAGTATATAGTTTGAGACAGTACAGACAATACAGAGGATAACATAACAATAACAATAAAAAACAAGTACGGAAATGTGCATCACTGTATAGCACAGCTTACACCAAATCAGAGGTACAGGGTCAAAATAAAGTACAGTAACAATGCATCAGTTGCATAGATTAAACAGTTAGCACATCATTGGGTAGGCTTGGGAGATATGGTGGTCCAGTTAGGTACAGGAGCAGTTAGCCTGTTTAGTTAAATGTGCCCGAAGAGAACTTTTGAACTGGTTCAACTTGGTCATATTGTAGATTATGCTCTGAAGGTTATTTAACCAGTTGGTTGCTTTGGCCATGCAGGACCATTGCCCATGGCTGGTCCTGTAGAAAGGTTTCAGCAGTCTGTGATGGAACCTGCTTCTTGTGTGGTGCTGGTTATTGACCATGTTCAAACAGGTTTTTAAGCTGGGGGGTAAGGCCTAGGATAGCCTTTTTCCCTAGTAAGCATGCCTGGTATTTGAGCCTCCTAGCAAGGGGTAGCCAGTTTGGTTATTGTGTACAGATCACAGCTGTGGGTGCGTTTATCTGCACCCAGCAGTAGTTTGCCCAGCTTAAATACTTCTGATGATCCAGCTGTTTCCAGTAGAACTGCCAGAGTATTAATAGTGAACTGTATCTACATTGTTTGAAGTAATGAACATATACATACATACATACATACATACATATAATCTTCCACCACCCTGGTGGTATATCCTCTGGCTCCACACCGTAATGTCAAAGCTTTCTTTCCATGTGAAGGGACAGGTCTCCTCCCTCACAGCTCTACACTGTTGAAGGATTTCAGTAGTTTATTTCTTTTCTTTGGCAAATTTGTGACTTTACAGTCTATATTCAACATTTAAGTTGCTCCTGTGTCTTCCAGATCGTCTTCACTATGCGATTGATGATGAAAGGCAACAAACCAGGGTTCTGATTCTGCACTTTGTTTCAGCAAAAAATGTCAGCCATGGATCTGTATGACATGTTCCTGTACTGGCTGAGCAGTCAATGTGATGTCGCGGGATGCAGTCTTTGGTGGACCATGCTGCCGTCATCCTTAGAGGACTGGAATGCCAGACTGACCCTTGGTCAACCTAAAGACTGCAAAAAGGCTCTGCGGTGGACGGGTTGGCTGCTGAGTTTGTCTTCATGGAAGTGGTGAGTTCCTCATCAGTCTAGGTGCTGTTTCCAGCTGAGGCCTGCATCGGAGGGTCATTCTCTAACTTCAGAGAGATCTGCATGGCCCTCCAGACCTTCAGGGAAAGCTCTTCTCATCACAGCAAAAAGCAGCGCTATCTCAGATCGCAGGACAAAGAACTATTACACTGTTCTGACTCTTTCAACTTTCCTGACCACTTAGTCTTGGTCGAGCTTCCTCTGGTCAAGGGGATGGTCAAGGGATCCACAGTAACCCTGTTGTGCATGTCGATTTTGACTCTGGTCAAGCAGGCGATTGAGATTTTTCTTGAACCTGTTGATCGGTTGTATGTTGGATGAAATCGATGAGTCGATCTCCCATACCCTGGTGCTCTCAGTCCTCACTCAGGAGGACATGGCCTATTCGGCACTGCTGGCTGAGTTGCTTCTAGAGCGGCCACCACCAGTGGTCGTGCCTCTAATACCAATAGCTGGTTCTGTGCTGAAGCAGGCAGTTTACACCAACCCGCTGGTTTTCGGGTCAGCAGTTGAAGTTGAGGCACTGCTTATGCTTTTTGTGTCACTCGACAGGGAGGTGTCACTGCCAACACATCTCAACCTCCTAGTCTTTGGGGGAATTAGAGGCATCAATGCTGTGAGATGCTCATTTGGCAGCAGTGGACCAGTTCTGGGAGGGGTACAGCTCTGCCTCCTGAAGCTTTGGTTCCTTGGCATTCGCCAGTCATTACCATGCCACTCCACACTACTCAGCCATCCTCCATATCTGCTTCTCCTCCACTTAGAGTGGAGCCACCTCCACCGCAACCTCTTTTCGAGGCACTGACCGAGGAGTCTTGCTCTGCTGCCAGTTTGCCAGGTTGTCTTTTGATGGAGATCACCCAGGATGAGGATACCAGTGTGGTCCATAGTGGCAAACGGATGAGGGCCATCTTTGAGGACTCCTCTGACTCAAAGGCAAGATGTCAATGGCGTCAACCAGGACTCATATTTTTGACCAGGAATCAGTTAAAGAGCTGACCATGGCCCATGGGCCACTGTCCTTTGGAACTCTAGTCCAACTTATGTCGGAGTTCATGAAAGTTCCCTTAGAGCCAGTCCAAAAACAGGTTAAGTACTTCTTTATGGATATTCTAGATAGGAACAATTCTCCAGAGTTTGCCTTTCCCTTGGCTGAAGCTATCTTGAGATCAGTCCATGGAAGTATCCAGCATCCTGCCTGGCACCCTCTACTCGCATTGTCCACAAGTATGAGGTTCCTATGGGCACCCTTTCTGGATTCTCTGACCACCTGTCCTGCAGAGGGCCTGGTTGCTGATCCTGCCTTCTGTAAATTGGGAGGCCAAGGGGACGTGGACAAACCTCTAGACAAAGGAGTCAAAGAAAATTGACCATGCAGCTAAAAAGGTGTATGCTGCCGCGTCACTGGGTCTTCATTGGGCCAGTTATTCCATCATGATGAGAAATTTTTAACTGTTCACTCAGTTTCCCTCCAGCTGCTAAACAGCTTCCCGTGAAGTGCATCAGAGACCAGGGTCAGTCACAGGGGCAGTTCCAGATGGCCTTGGACATGGGCGACTCCTGTGCCTGTGCCATGGCCATGGCCATGGACATCTCCATTTGTCACATGACCTAGCTGAGGCTCTTCACCTTTACAGTGACCACTCGGCATAAGCTGGCTGATGTCCCCTTCTTGGACATCGATCTCTTAGGCCTGGGTGTGGAAAGGCATCTCATATGTCTTTAGAAGTCCGATGCCAGGGGCTGGCCTTGTGCCTAACTGGAGAAGATGCTTTTTCAGGAGCTCCACCTCGCACACTGCAAATTATTTTTGTTTTTAACATTCAAAGCATTCCTTGCTCAAGTATTTTATGCTGGTTGAATAAAACTCAATTTCCTTCTTCTACTGATACCAATTTTACCCTTCTCTGATATGGGAAAAGTTCAAAACACCCTACTGCAGGAGGTTGGGCTGAGTAAAGCTGGGAAGCTACAAAGGAGGTATAGCCAAAAGTGGTGCGGCTCTACTGCAGAGCAAGGATCTGGAGCCAACAAACGTGGCCCAGCTGGTGGTGTGGCAGGAACTGAAATCTGAATTGAAGTAAACAGTTGGCGACTTAAATAAAAAGACTAGATGCCTTTAACACATGGCTTCTCATGGTAAGAGACCCGAAGAGACCTGATACAGACAGACATGCAGGCAGTCATGGATTCGGTTGGCAAATTAATGGCTGTTTCCTCCAGCCTAGTTGAGAAAAGCAAGCACCTTTGGTTAAGGCTGGAGAAGCTAGAAAATGGTGCTTGGTCCTGTAATTTGTGCCAACTGGGAGTGGTGCAGAAAGTTCAGACACACTTAAATTTGTTGCAGCAACATTACACCATAGTATGCAAATGTACATTGTCAACAACATCCTAAAAGCTTGTCGCATCGCACAAAGATGACCGCCGTCCAACACAGACTTACTGCGGACTGCATTGATAGTCACATCAGGGGCTCACATCCTAAATGATATACTACAAAGGCTCAGTGCAAGGTAATGCTCCTTTAACCTGATGTACTGTACCAACACTTATTTGTTCCCAGACTTAAGTTTTGCCACCAGACAGTGATGTAAAAGTTTTGATTTGGTGAGGCTGGGTCTCCATGAGTTGGGGGAATCCTGTTCCCTTCAGCTACCCGCCAGATTGAAGATGGTGTGTTTTGGTAAAATCTTTCTTTTCACAAATGCACTTCAGGCCCAAAAAAGTACATTTTGACAAAATGAAAGAGGACTTTTCTGCTTGATCAGCTGAGAGAAACTACAACTCGGATGGCAAAGACTGAGCACGCTTGGAGCCTTATTATGGACTGTCACAACTATGATGGTCACTGCCTCATGGTGGGAGCCCTCCATTGTTGCACTGTATGCGCACGAGAAATCGCTGTCCTCAGCACAGAGCATATAGAATCTAAGCATTGCCTTACCCACGGACTTTATAAACTGGTAGACGTATGCAACTGATTTCCCCACAGATGTGGCAGAGCTCTTTTGATGGATGCCTTTGATAAATGGAGTAACATTTTACTTGATGGTTGCGCTAAAGGAGATATATTGCATAAACATTTACCTTTTTGGTTCTACTCTGAGCCCAGTTGCAAGACTAGGTTTATTTTTGAAGTTTTAAATGTTTTTAATAATGTCTCCTAGGGCACTGTTAGGTACTTAGAATTGCTTTTTTTTATCATTAGTGTGTGAGAGTGTTCTGCTCTTGGGAAGTGCACTTATCAGGCAGTTTATCATTCTCGGACATACTGTATGGCCTACTAGATCGTCATTATGATCCCTTTGAGTGTTTCACACTGGATTACTGTCTCTTGGACTTTGTGAGAAAATGCCATGATCTTGCAGCTAGAGCTTTGCATAGACATATATGAACAACATAGATGTCAGCTGTGAACATTGGCATTTCTCCCAAATGATGGTAACACTGGATGATGAGTGTTTAATATGCTATTTTTTATATATCTTTTGCCTGTGACTTGTACTTTGAACCAAGTTATTTCATATATCTTATCTTAAAATCTTTGAAAGAAAAGTTTTAAAAAAGAGAAGTCCCTTGCCACCCTTGATTCTGTCGCTTTATCTCAGAAAGACCAAATGGCTGAAAAGCTTAAAAAGAAGGCCTTTCAGTTTCGGTCCTTTCAGTCATGACAACCTTGGCAGCAGCTCCAGCAGAGGCAGTTTCAGTGCTAGAGCTCCAACTTTCAGTGCTGGTGTCTGAAACCTAAGTTCAGCGGCCAGGGTCAAAATAGAAAAGGGGCACAGAGGTGGTGCCTCTGCAGCCCCTGTGGCTGGAGCCCCCTTCAAGGCTGTGCACTGACAGGGTGTCATTTCCCCTCTCATCCAGTCCCTGTCCCAGTTCCCATTCGGGGGTCAGTTGCGCCACTTTTTGCCACAATGGTCTGCCTTTCTTTGGGGAGGTGAGTTCTAGAATGGTGGGCAGGGGGGTGCCTCTGGATTCTGCTTCTGGATTCTGTCACTGAGTCCATATTGCTTGGGAGTCCAGGGTGTCGAAGGAAATGTCCATACTAAAGACCAGCATTGCTCAGCTCTTAGAGTGCAGGGTGCCCATGATCCAGACGCCCTGGTCACTTAAGAAATTGTGTGTCCATGTAATTTCTGGTTCTGAAACAGACTGGGGAAGGGGCTGGCGCCCCATACTGGATTTGCACGATCTGAACTAGTTCATGTAGAAGCGTAAGTTCTGGATTGTTACTCTGAACCAGACCATACCATTCTGTGGAGCAGGGAATTGTGGCTGTGTTCCCTAGACCTCCAGGATGCATTCTTCCACATCTCAGTCAATCGATTCCATTGCCAGTACCTTTGGTTCCATGCAGAGGTGATCCTGTACCAGTTCCAAGTCATACCTTTTGGCCTCTCATTCACAACAAGGGTCTTCTCCAAGTGCATGGCAGTAGTGGTGCGTTCTTGAGGTGCCAGAGCATCAGGTTGCATCCCTACCTGGATGACTAGCTGATACCCAAGTCGTCCAAGGAGGCTGTGGAGAGGTCCTTGGATCTAGCCCTCTGTGCCTGGGGCCTTCTGTCCAACCCAGGCAAGCCAGAGCTGGTCCCCTCACAGGTGATCAAGATCGTCGGGGCAGAAATAGACTGGCTTGCCTCCCATTGGACTGGGCATCGGACTTTACCTCCTTTACCTGATCTTTTCTGATTGGGCGCTCACACCCTGCCTAAGACTTCCTGGGGCTGCTGGTTTACACGACATCTTCCACCAGCATGATCTGTTGGGCTGTCTGAAGGATGTGCCACCTGCAGTGGGAGTTGGGCCAGCTGTGATCCCAATGCCTAGGTCTCCTGGACCAGCCGGTCATAGTGACCTAGTCGATGTGGAATGCCATCCATTGATGGATGAGCTCACAAATTCTTGAGGAAGGAATCCCATTTGTCCACCCAGAACAGTCCATCAAGCTCATGACTGGCACGTCTCTGGTAGAGTGGAAAGCACACCTGGGAGCCCACAGAGCACACGGGTTCTGGTAACCCTGAAACTCTTCACTTTGTCCTCTTGTTGGTCTACAAAATATTTCAGATAGTACAGTACTTTTTTTCTCCTAAAAAACTCTGTCTTCTACTGATTTCACAGCTGCTGTTAGTAACATCAGAGTCTACAGTCAGTGTAATCACCATAGCATAAACAAAAGCATCTGCGGTCAGTCTGTTACAGTCAAATGCTTTTTTTTAAGTATGTTTCCTGCTTTGCAGTAGCCTGTCCCTCACTCAGCAGCCTCTCTGTTCTGTACTCCACTTCTCAACCTAAGGGTGTAGCTACTGATTCTCCAAGAAGCCATGGTATACCAAGTTTAGTAGCAGGGGGTAGCAAACAAGCTGGCCAGCATTGCTCTGCCCTCTCTAGTCCATCGCATTTAAATTCCTTTGTTTGGCTTCGAAGGCTTTTTCTTTACTGTTTCAGCTTTGTTTTGGGTGGGGGTGGCAGAGTGGACCATAGACGTCGAAGCTGAAGGTCTCAATTAGGTCTGCATGGTCTACCTGCATAGTGATTGGCTGTGGCAAGTCTTGGGCGGTGAGTTTAAATGTCCCAGCAAAGTTAGAAGCCATACTATTAGTTCAATTGTACTGGGAGTGAGAGAAGCAGTAAAAGAACTGAAGAGCAGCAGACGGAAGAACAGACTCTGAGCCAGCTAAAAGAATGAAGACTTCATGCTGAGTGGCAATTTAGCCAATCTACCTACCAACAGGGGAGAGGGAAGTTTATGTCATGGTCTTGGACTCATGGTGCAGTCAGTGGCATTTACCAGCGGGCAGCGAGCGCCACACTAGCAGCTCAGACAGACAGCAGATCTAGTGTGGGAATCAAGTTCAAGTTAATTGTAGGAAAACTCCATTGAGCAAGCTCATTCACAAGGAGGTCCTTTGACACAGACAGGTAGTTACAGATTGCATAATCGAAAAAACAGTACAAATTCAAGTACAGAATTATAAGCAAGCATTAACATGTTGAATAAAAATGACAGTGACGTAGAAAAATCCAAGTACAGAAAAAAAAAGGTACAAAGTGCTTGTTTCGGACTATCAAGGCAACTAATTTCTAGGTAAGTAAGAGGAAGCAGTGGGCTAGGGTTAGAGCAGTGAGCTGGGATTTAGAAGCAGCTGCACGTATCTTTAATTTTTGCTGCAGCCAGCCTTTTAAATAGGCTGACAGGGACAGTACCGGGAAGCTTCAGAACGCCTTGGAGCTGGTTCCAGATAGTTAGGAGTACGCTCGATATGGCCCGCTTGCCGAGTGAGGTGTGAGTTCTCGGTACATCGAGGAGGAGGAGATCATTTTTTCCCAAGAGAGTAGGCACTATGGGAAATATGGAAAAGGGTTGTGAGATGGTTCGGGAGCTTGTTCAGGAGTAGCTTAAGAGTCCAGATACATCAGGTAGATACATCAGAATCATCTGATTGGAGCCAGGAACCTTGGACTCGAGGTCGTGTTGGGGGTGGGGTGGGGGGCAGGCATGATCAACAGTGGGGAAGGGGTAGCAGTGTGGCAGGTTGGTGTACAAATCTGAAATGCCTGGCTACACCCCTGTGTCAACTATTAACCCACCTCCTCTTACCCTGGACTTGCCTCTCCTAGGTATAGTAGTCAGGGAGCCGGCCTCGATGCTCCCCATCAGGGCTGCACAGTTTCAGGAGGTGGTGGGTAGTTGGTTTGCCTTCATCATCCTGCGTCACTGCAGGACTGCCTCCATCCCCTTCCTCCGACTCAGACAACAGGTTTCAGATATGGGCATGTGTATGCAGGAGCATGCTAACACTCACCAAAGCCAGTCTGCTTCCACCTGCCTAGTGTCATCTCCAGCTGCACTGCCATCTGTGGTCACTCAGGTGGTGGTAGAGCAGAGGAGATGGCAGCCTTGCCTCCCTAGAGAAGAAGAGCGTAATGTGGGACACTAGAATGTAGAATCTTCTCCTCCCTGCTGGTCCTCTGATGTCCTGAGCTTGTTCCCAAAGCTAAGTTCTGAGCAGCAGCCCTGCTGCTGGACCAATGGGCCGGTCCTGTCAAATTCATTTTATACACAGTTCTTAGGTTATGCAGGTGTATTATAAACCCTGAAAAGGAAAACTGAAAATTAAAAAATGGTGTTTTCTAGTAAAACTAGCTGAAACATTATTATTTATTAAAGTACATGCTGAAGTGCAGTGTTGCTCTTCATGGAGTACTTGATTTTGTTTTTGCAGTATATTGAAAATGTTAACATTGTACTAGTCCATATCAGAGAATGACCTTTAAGTTCCAGTTGTGGTCATATGTTTGCAGTTGATTTGGATCATCTGGATTAAGATCACTATCTTGTGGCTTTGCCTGGGGTTTAATTAGTAATAGGAAAAGAACTTCCTAGAATCTGCACTATAAAAACTTATTTTTCACATGACACTTTTTTTTGCCTTACCTGTAGATGGCTAGGACAGGACCTCCTTCTGCTATAGCCCACTGCTCACCTCAGCAACAATAGCGACTGACCTCCTCTGTGAGACTGTCAGTCCCTGAGCTCTGAAGTTTGCCTTCTGTGGCAAAGTCTGACGGGCAACCCAGGTAGCGCCAGCTGGAGGGGAACCAGTATCATACATGGAATGGCAAAGCTGGCTAAAGTAAGAGAGAGAGAGTGTGTGTGTGTGTGTGTGTGTGGCATATGTATGTGTTTCTTTTTCTTCATTTGCCAGCCAGAAGTCCCATTCATTTTTGCCACTTTCTGCTCACATTGTCATCAAGCAAGTGTACCACCATGTCACTCCTGACATTGCAGACGCCATGACGGCACAGCTCCTCAGGTGTCCAGATTTGCAAAGACTTCCTCAACCCCTGAGCCAGTAGGAGGCTGTACAGTGCCTGATTGACATCCCTTCTTCCCTGAATGAGGCAGGCGTCTGAGCAGATGCTCAGTCCTCCACTGCTGGCTTTTGCACCTGCTGTTCAGGGCATGAACAGAGATTGTTAGTGTGACAGGGCTCTCTATCATTGCTTGACACCACAGAGCTAATTATCGGACTTTTTTTTTTTTCTTAATTTTCTGTTTTTTTTTTATCTCCCACTCTGCCTGGAAGGCCCCCTTCATTAGCATCCTCCCCAGCCCTTTCACTTGCCATCTCTGGGACTTACCTTCTTGCTAGGAAGTGCCCCATAGTTCCCCCTCTGTGGCAGAGCACCCTGGGGTTCTACAAGCCCTAGGAGGAGTTTGGTTTGGCTATTTGGCAGGCAGCCCATTGAGCAGTACAGGGCCTGTGGAAGGATGCCACTTCATACTGCTGCAGTACTCCCCCCCAATGCTTCGTGGGCTGGTACTGCTGGGACGTGAGCATGCAAGTGTGCTCACGTGGCAGTTAGGGGCATCCACCATCCTGTCGCGGCTGCTGCTTGTAGCACCACCTCTGGTCACGCAGGTGGTGGTAGTGCAGTGGAACACACAGACCTCCCTTGCTCGAGGAGGAGAGCATCCTCTGGGATACTCAGTCTTCCTCCCCATGGCTGGCCCCAACAACTCGGGCTCGCTTCTGAACTCAGGTCACCAGCATCACAAAGAGTAAGTAACACTACCGCTGTGCTGATGGGCCAGCCTGTTATCAGACCTTTTAAAGGAACACTGTCGACCCCTCCCAGGTCAGTTTGGGCTTTTTCATGTTTGTTTTTTTTTTTTTTGTTTTGTTTTGTTTTTTTAACTTTTTTAGTATCCCTGGGCCTGAGAACCTTCTTCACTCTTCCCTCATTGTTCCTTTGTGTACCCTGGGTATGCCTGTTAGCCAACACACCTTCCTGTCTTCACTCACTTCTAACTCTGGCCCCCGAACCACTCACTTGCAGCTTATCGCTCCAGAAATGGAACCTGGCCTCCAAGGATGTATTACCTTTCAACTGGACAGGTGACCAGAGGGAGGAGCCGATAAGAAAGAGGCAGGCCAAGCAGCTCACTTGGGCATGGTGGAGTGAGGGGACATCTTATGTTCTAGGTTCACCTTTTTTTTTTTCCCCTTACCTTATAACCCTCCCTACCCCTTATTCCTTCCAGACAACATGCTCCTGTGGAATGACTCCGCATTCCACCTATGATTTTGGCCCTTCTAAGAAAATGTGGGGGAGTTGATAGTGTTTTAAACACATCATTTAATTCTTTGTTTGACCATTCAGTAAAGTCCAGATTTAAAAACAAACAACAAAAAAAAGCAAACACAGGGTCATACTCAGGTGTGGTCGAACACAGGTGCCTCATTCACTTCTACTGAGTGGGCACTCCGCATGTGAACAGTGCAGGTCTCTGTACAGTCACAGAGGACTGTACTTAGTTCCTGGAGAAAAGCAGTCCCAGAAAACATATAGGAGATTTATAAGTTCTGACATGAACTACGGGCTATTGAATCTTCCAATGCTGCCTTCTGCTCTGAAGTCAGCTGCAGGGGATTCTGGGATTTGTAGTAAAAGAAGGGTGTCACCCTACAACTAGGCAACATTAGTGTGACGTAACCTGTTATACTAAGGCCCTGTCCGCACTGCACTGAAAATCTGTATGTTTTGAAAGCATTACAGACTGAAAATGTTACAGCGCATCCACACTACCACTGAAAATGTTTTGAAAATGTTACAAGATTTTAATGGTGTAATGTGGACAGGGCCAAACAGAGTTTTGAAAACATTACAGAAACTGTTGTTAGAAACACCTAATATCAGTTTTCAACAATGGTTTTAAAAACGCTTTCTGTAACATTACCAGTGCAAATGCAAACTGTTACGGTAATGGTTTGGACCGTCTGTAATGTCACAGAGGGATTTTTCTGGTATAGTATGGACCGGGCCTAAGAAAACAGTAAGTAAACCAAATAATTTTTGCCCATAATGTGCACATTGTGACCAGCCCCACACTTGAATGTGGAGTCCTTTGTGCTGATTGTTCTCCTTTAAGCACATAGTTTAATTAATTGCAGCATTATATTAATGCACTATAAACTCCCCCACATTAGTTTAAAAGGCCAGAATTACCCAGTGGTGGTTGAACAGTGTCCCTTTTTATTTAGTTTTTAAGGCTTTGAATGGAAACTAATTATTACTCCTTTCTTGTGCGGAACCGACCCATAGAAGACATTACACGTTATTATGTTTACATTGACGGGGATGTCATCTTAGTGACTTCAGAGATGTACTGATAATGCCTAAGTATTTCTACAGTTAAAGAAAAATCCCTTTAGGGTTCTGCTGGTTCTGATTAGTGCTTCTTGGATTCATTGTTACTGTAGGTCCCCGCAAAGAAAAGAATAATTTGTTTCCGTATCCACATCCTATCTGCTAGAAACCATAAATGTTTTTTTAACAAAATACATTATATACAAAGAAATTATCCATACTTATCACAATGTGATAGTATACTGTAGTAAACTGCTTTGTACTATGGGACTATAAACCTCTTCAGCAAAAGTTTCAAAAAAACACCCACCGCCACCAAGCACAAATGCTGGCCCCACCACCCCATCTGCAATCCCCATACATTGCCATGGTAGTGGGTTCTTTCTGGCCCCATGAATCCAGAGGCCTTCCTGTCACTGCGTGTCTAGCTGGATGGTGGGGGAGAGCTGGATTCATGATGAGCTGGTATATCTTCCTGGTCTCTTGGTACCCTACCATTGCCTGCCCTGGCAGTGATCCACTTGTCACCCATTGTTGGTGGGTTTCCCCTGCTTTTATGACTGCTAAGTTTCCCAAGAATAAGAAGGTTAACTTACGAAGAGGCAGATGAACTCTAATGGAAAGAGATCTTGGATCTTATTTTTGTAGGAATTTCTTTAGTAATAAATAATATAAAAGAGTAACCCGTAGAACTATGAAATGTAAGCTGAATCATGTCTAAATATTATGTTATCCAAAGTTTGCCCAAAGGCAGCTGCTGCTCTTTAATTTATAGCTTATTTTTCCACTTTAATATTCTGGCCTGCATTTACTTTTGGGTTGTCAGCAAAAACTTGCCTTCTTGCTTTCATCAAACATAAAAATGACACAGGATATGTATATGGTCAGAATCAGTGGGGTTAAAAGGAAAAAAATTTCTATTGTATACACATATTTTGACAACCTAAAAGTTTGTGAAGTAGGTTTCTATTTTGATTATATCTGGAGCATTTCAAAATAACATGCTCACAATTCTCAATCCCTCTCATCCTAATATGCAAGTCGTATGTTAACTTACGGTGCCTGCTTCACAGTTAGTTGCAGTCATTACCAAGCGCATTAAGGAATTAAATGAGAACTGCGCTGAACTTGTAAGTCATATTTCTCAGTTAAAGCTGTTTTGTGAAATAATAGTTCAAATTCTGTTAGGGCTCCATCAATACGGGCCTTTAAATAACTGCAGTAGGTGGTTTTGATTTTGGTAGATACCATGTTAGAACTGTATGAAGTAGTTCATGTCCCTCTCAATCACAGAGTTCTGTAGTAGAACACTTATACATTCTGACAACAATGGAAGAGCTTTACAAGGACATTAACTACATTATACAATTCTAAAATGGTACTTAACCACCTATGTGTAAATAAAGGAATAATGCACGACAGGGTGCGTGTCGTGCTGGGATAACGTCACACCTTGGGTGGTTGGGCACAAGGCAGCAGGCAGAGTGCATCCAGCACCCGAGACTTGACGTTATCCCAGCGCGACACACACCCTGGAATGCATTATTCCTATTATACAATGGCTCATGAATAAAAAAAAAAAAAAAAAGATGGAAAAGTTTCATAGGTTTCCAGAGCAGGGAAGACCAAAGTCCATGATGCTCACCTCTTATTAATATCCCCGGATGTTATTACTACTTAGGTACTTATCTAATGTGTGCTTGAATTCCTCGCAAGTCTTGCTTGCCACCACCTCCACTGGTAGGCCATTCCATACCTTCTGTACTGTAACTGAAAACCAGTGCCTCCTTTTAGTAGACTGATATCCCTTGCCTGTAATTTGCAAGGGGTGTGCTCTCATGTTGTAGTTTTGAGTTTTGATATCAAGGCCCAACTGGTTCCACAGGGAAGGGTCTGACACAGCTTTAAAAACTAAACACATATCCCCTCTTAGCCTACGATACTGCAGGGAATACATACCCAGCTCTTCCAGTCTGTCCAGCTAATCTAGTTCACTTACATTAGTGACCATTTTTGTTGCCCTTCTCTGCACTCTCTCAAGAGCTTTTATTTCAGTCTTTCCCCCTGGAGCCCAAAACTGGGCACAGTACTCCATATGGGGCCTCACCAGGGAACTATACAGGGGGCACTATCACCTCCCTGTCTCTACTCCTAATGTGTCTCCTAGTACAGTTTAATATTGCACTGGCTTTTTTGACTACTAGATTGCAATGTAATTTGCAACTTAAATCATTGGATATTCTAACACTGAGGTCCCTCTCATCTGTAACTTCCCTCAAGGTTGTTCCGTTTAGTTTATACATATGCTTGAGGTTCTTGGTCCCAGAGTGCATCACATAGCACTTATCTACATTAAATGTCAGTTTATGGGTTTTTGCCCACTCCTCCAAGTCTCCCAAGGCTGACTGGAGTGTACCTGCATCCCCAGTATTATTTACCGTGTAGCCCAATCTAGTGTCATCTGCAAATTTGGACACCCAGATCTCATCTTTGGGTTTCATGGAGGAAATATAGATATTGAACAAACAGGGCCCAATACAGAACCCTGTGGGATCCCACTGGTAACTTCCAACCAGTCAGAATATGCTCCTCTAATGCATACCCTTTGCTTGCTATCGGACAGCCAGGATGCTATCCATTTAATGATGTTTATCCTGGATGCTGTAGTCAATTAGAGCATCGACAAGCTCTCCATGTGCAACTTTGTCAGATGCCTTGGAGAGGTCCAAGAAGATAACATCCACCGATTTTCCTTCGTCTAGTGCACTGCTAACTTTGTTATAGAACTCCAGAAGGTTGGTCTGGCAGGATCGTCCCTTGGTAAAACCATGCTGTGTGTGGTTGATACCCCTCCCCCCCACCTTGACTGCATAGACAGCACAATATGGTCCTTGATAATCCCTTCCAGTATCTTGCCCAGGATAGCTGTCAAACTAATGGGCCTGTAATTCCCCACTTCCTGCCTGGACCCCTTCTTGTATATGGGCACCAACTCTGCTTGTCTCCATACCTCTAACACCTCACCTAATTCCAGGGATTCATGAAATATGGCTGTGAGTGGGCCAGAAATCTTGTGTGCTAATTCCTTGATGACTCTGGGATGTAGGCCGTCGGGCCCTTGTGCTTTGTTTTGGCCAGTTTTAAGTAGCCTCTCTCTGATGTTACTGTGATCTATAATAAGGCAAGTATCACCCGTATCTAAAAGGTGATTTTTAGATACCCTAGTTTTATCGTTGAAGACTGTTGTGAAAAACGCATTATACTGCTCGGCCATTTGACTATTGTCAGTGACTGTTGTGCCATCGCCTTTTTTAGTGGCCCAATAGTGTTTGCTCCTCCCCTTTTACTGTTTATGCACAAATAGAAGGATTTGTAATTATCCTTCACTTTGCTTGCCAACCTTAGCTCATGATTTTTTTTTGCCTTGGAAATTTTTCTTTTAGCTGCTTTTAGTGCTTGACAGTAAAAGTCCCAGCTAGTCTGGTGCCCACTCTTCTTAGCCCTTGTGTAAGCCTTATCCTTCCTGTTTATGCTTTTTTAAACTGAGGCTGTCATCCATGCTGGTGATGTCCTAGGATTGTTACATTTCTTTCTGTAAGGCACATATTTCTTAGCTAGGGTAGTAATTATTTTTTCAAACATGTCCCACATTTGTTTCAGTGTTAGATCTCTAAAGTGCTCCTCCCATTCCCAAGATTCCAGGTCCTTTCGCATACTACAGAAGTCGGCCTTGTGGTAATTATAAATAGTGGTATTCCCCGTAATTTTTCCTGTCTCCCTCAGTAGCAAAAAGCAGTTCATGTTATGGTCACTAGATCCAAGTGGAGCCAGTACAGTACACCCTTGAACAGTATTGCTCATATTACAGAGGACTAGATCCAGAATGTGCTTCCCCGTGGTATTCCCTTCTTCTACATATTGTTGTAGCCCTGCCAGATTGAAGGTTTCCATATGGCGTAGTTCGGTAGCCGTCCTGGTCCTATAATTAGCCCAGTCAATGCTGGGCAGGTTTAAATCCCCCATGAGTAAACAGTTTTTACTTGCCATGAGTGTATTTAGATTGCCTAGGAGCATGATATCCTCAGCATATGAGTAGGAGGGTAACCTATAAACAACACCGATGTCTATTTTGGCCCCTTGTGCAGGAGTGAGTTTGATCCATATTAACTCTGAGGCTCCCCATTAGGTAGTGTCAACCTGCTCGGATGTAATTTTGTCAGATATATATAAGGCGACATTTTTTGCTGTGTTTTGTAATGCATAGGTTTACTTTCTGAAAAAGTAGTGCTGATTCATTGTTTTGGTCAGACCAGTAAGTGGAGCTGCTGTCACTATGGCTATGGAATCCCCCAGACTAAGCTTTGTCTGTGGCCCTGTCCACTCTCGTGATCGTGGAAATGTAATGGTTTTGGTTCCGGTTTAGCACTTACTGTTACAGCCAGTCCACAGTATCCAGAAACTGTTTCGACCAGGTGTGCTCCCACTTGTCTCGCGGCCACATTCCACTGCTCCAAAGTATTTCATGACGGACGCCATGATCCGAATTCAGAGAAGTGACGCACACAATCCCAGAATGCTGTGCCTCTATTTCTGTTTACTGTGGCAGCACCAAAATTAGCAGTGGCAGCACCAGAGCACCTAAAGCCTAAATTGTCCCCAAATTGTAACTGCCTGGTTACTTGGCCACCAGGCTGGCTAGCTAGCATGTGAGCACAGACAGGTCTGGATGGCACCCTGTGTAGTGTTGGATTGTGCTCTTACTACAGGGCATTTAAATAGCCCGCTTCACAGCACTTCTGGGTTTTCGATGCACTCTTAGTGCCCATGTGCATTTGCCGCACTCCCTCGTGGGATGCTTGGGGCCCATGGAGGATCAGCAGTAACTGTAGGAGCAGTTTCCCATTCGCACTGGTGAGTTTACAGTTTTGAGCAGCAGCTAACTGTTTCTGCTAATGATCTCGAGGCTACTTTCCAACAGGTCTCGAGATCGGTAGCAAAAACGCATTGGGTACCATTACCAGTGTGGACGCAAACCATTTTTAGCATGTTCCATAACGGTTGCAGCCTGTGATAACGGTACTCACAGGCGAGTGTGGACAGGGCCTATGTTGGGCATAGTTTATGTCTCTGTCTCTTTTCCCCTCCATTGCTCTTTATTGCTGTGGAACTGTGGTATCGTTCCCCCCACCGTGGTCTCACACTTGTGGTTACACTGTCTGTGGCAGCGTGAAATGTGTTCTCTCTCCCAGTTGCTAATCACAGATAACCTATGTGTGACAGCATCTGCCAGCCACTGATTGCAATACTGTGTGCCCCCGGCCGCTGTCAAGATTATTGTGATGGAGTGAAATGCATTCTCTCTCTCTCTCTCTCTCCCAGGTGGTAATAGCAGACTGTGTGTGGGAGCGTGTGCCAGCCACCGATCTTGCCCCCCCAACACTTTCAAAATTACACTTTTTTTTTTCTTCTCCTGGTACAGAACTTGTGTGTTTTTACTGTGAGAAAAGGAAGACAGTAAAGATATTAAGCAAATGTCGTTTCTGGGTAGAACTGAGCTACTTCCATTTAGCTTAACTGAAGCACTGTGTCACGCGCTGACTGTCTTCGGGAGATGAGACGTACTGAATCAGCTGAAGCTGAACACGGTAATGGCTGTTTATTTTCTTTGTTTTTATAGAAAAATGAGAGCTTAAATGTGAGAAGTGAAGTGTATGAGCTACTTCCATTTAAATTAACTGAAACACTGTGTCACACGCGACTGTCTTCGGAAGGGGAGACCTGCTGGATCACCTAAAGCCAACCACAGTAATAGCTGTTCATTTTATTTGTTTTTATAGAAAAATTATACCTTAAATGTGAGAAGTGAAATTCATTGCAGTTGCGGTCTACATATTGCATTAATTCACTGTGTCTTGGGTATTTTTGGTGGAAGTGTGAGGGAGGGATTTACTTTATAATGAAACTGAGCAAATACTGACATAAATATGGGATAGACATAAAGGAATTCTGGAGGTCAGGGGTAAGGTGCAACAGACTTCTAGGAAAACAAACTGAACTTACAAGCTCAAATGGGCAGACTGGGTGGGCCATAGGCCCTTATCTGCCGACACTGTCTATGTATCTATGTATCTATGTATCTATGTAACCCAGACTACTCATGCCAAGTATGTGCGACTTGGGCATGGGCTGGGCAATGATTTAACATTTAATGCGGTCATGTGTGCGCTGGGACTAGATCCATGATGTTATGCTGGGATAACATCACGGGTCCCGACCTGGACTTACCAATCAGAGGCCAGCATTCTTTCTTGCCATTGTATAATCAGAAACACCAACTGAGATAACTAGAAGGCCTGTATACGTGGAACAATAATAGAATTAGAACCAGAATTCAAAAATCAGCTCCTACAGCATAAAATGAATTGTTCTTTAATATCCACGTTGCCGGAATGTTTTTCATATCTGTCAGAAAAGTTAAAATAAAGACACTTTCTTACCAACCAAACATATTATATAAAACTAATGCTACAAAAATATTGTGTACACATGACATAATGCCAATTTGGGGGATCTAAAGAGGTCATAAATCCACACGTCCTTTGGATTCATGGTTTGTGAGCTCATTAGCTCTCCTTGATTGCATTATTTCCTTGAACACAACACTTGTCTGTCTGTCTGTCTGTCTATCTATCTATCTATCTATCTATCTGCCTATCCCTTCATGTATTTTTAGGTGGTATCCAGTTGATACATTCTAGGCTGAGTAGCTATCTGTACTTGCATTGTATTGTACTGTACTGTAGTGTATTGTGTACTGTTATGGAAGGTAAACAATAGCAGCAACATAATAAAATATTCAGGTTTTGGGTATCATATTTGCTTAGATTAATGAAGTTTCTCAGGTTTATTAACCTGTGATTTGAAAAATGTAGTGAGGTTTAATCCATGGTTCAGATTTTGGTTAACGAGAAGAATTGCATGTTTGGGAAGTGAAATGGAGCCGCAGTAGGAAGTTACATTGCCTAAATGATGACAGCAGTAACTGAAAGCTCTGCTTGCCCTTTTTCTTGCACTTACAGAAAGAACTGGGGAATGGCTGCCTGCCAATCCCATTCCACGCAGCTCTGCATCTGTATGAGACAAATGCCAGCTGAGGCTGACTTTCCAAATTGTAATACCTTGAATGTATATATAGTTTGACAGTTTTAAACTGGTTTAGGTGCCTTGGTGGTTTCTATTGTGTAAAGCAGGGAAGGCACTTTCCTTCTGTTAGACCACAGTTCCATATGCTGTAAGACAGTTATTTCTCATAGGGTTCTAATATTGCTGAAATTCACAGTTGTTGAAAATCCAGTGACTTGCTGACAAAAAGAGAGTTTACAGTATATATTGTAATGGAAGCAAAATGTGTAACGAAATCTAGTAGCAAGTTAACATTGTGCTACCATTGTGTTTACATTAGTACTTCATAGAGAGAGGTCTTTTTCCTGAGTTTTGTTGAACTTTTATTTACATAATTGTTTCTAGCTGCAGCATGGCGGGAGTGGAAGAAAAGGTGTACAAGGTAACAGATGCAGGAATGAGTTAAAAAAAAAAAGCACATATAGCAAGTATTTAGTTCCAGTTAAACAGGATATTTACAATCAGAAGCAGCAGCGTATTACTCCATAGCGCCAAGCCAGGGGTTATAGGGATATGTAAATCCATAATAAGCAAGCATAAAAGAGGCATTTAAGTAAGCCATAAAACATGACAGGGTTTGCATTCACTGGGAGATATCGACACTCATCTGGTGTGTGCTGAAATAACAGATGCAGCACCCTGGTGTCCACTCCTCCTACAAACCGGTAAAGTGAATGAAAAGTCCTGAAAGCAGTTAACACATATATAACTGGACTCCTGCCATCCTCATGCAGAAGTACTGTAAGCCCAAGTGTGAGTAGGAATGTGGGACTGTGTTCTAGTTTCCTAAACCAGGTTTCTCTCATTCTTCTTTGTGAAGTACGGTTAAATGCGTGCAGCTGAATCCAGGTTATTACTAAATGACTAAACCAATCATTTATGTTCTTTCTGCCTTGTCCAAATGATGAAACAGGTGCCTATGTAAAAAGTAGTATTTAAAAAAAAAAAAAAAAAGGTTCATTTTAATTAACATGCTGTTTTAACAAGATGGTTATGAGAGATCTTTTTTTTGAAGGTTAGAGGGTAACTCAAGAGTGCAAATTGCTTTGCTGTTAATTTTCGTGAGTGTTGATAGAAGCAGTTCCTTGAATTAAACTTTGTTTAAAACGTATCTTGGGAAATATTGTGGAGTATTGGGTCTGTAGTGTAAATTAATATGAATGCTGTAGCAATTAACACTTACTGGTTAATAGCTTTTAACTGTAATTTGAGATTATGCTTCTTTACGTTTTGTATATGCAGCTTTTGTTAATTCTTTTCTTTCTGTGCACAGACGTGGATCGTAATGGACAAAAATTATCACGTTGACTAAATTAACTTCCCCTTTCTTAAAAGTCCTTATACTTTTCCTACAATTAAAGTTGGTTAACTCTTTTAAAAATCTGCCTAAAACAGAAGTATCAGTATCTAGATGGTAGTTTCAGTGCATATTCCTATAGTTTACTTTTCTCAGTTTAGGCTAAAGGAAGGGTTGGGTATACTACAAGTGCCAAAAACAGTTATGGACATTTTTATAAGATGTGGTAGCTTAAGGCAACAGTGTGTTTAAGGGGACCCCGGGTGATCCTTTTCTTCCTCTTTTGGTAAACAAGTGGTTTATTTAGCATAAAATACAAGATTAAATGTTGTGATAGACCTTTTAATGCACTTATATGTGGTACCCAATGGTGTTGGTCTGCCAGCAACATCAGTAAACCACAAAGCAGGTGAAACTCTAGTTTGAAAGTAACACCAGAATAATGGGATTCCCTATCTTAAACATATGAAATCATTACAAAGTACACAAGTATTCCAGTATACCTTGATCTGTTTGTTATTGATTTAGAGTTATATTGATTCTTATCTATGAACTTCTATTTGTTTTCATTATTTATCTCCTAAGCAGCCCCAACTGACACCCCAGCCCCGTCACCTGGCTTCCCTGGGACTTACCTTCCCGCCATCATCCTCTGCTGCAGGACTGTGGGAGGTGCCCGCTCACTGGTGTGGGCCTGCGAGGGGTCAGTTGTCATCTTGCAGCGGTTTTTTTTTTTTCCAACAGTTTTTTCCCAGGGCCTCAGGACATACAGTGGGTGCAGTTTGTGAGCTTCGCCTCTACTAAGATGCCCCCGGCGCATAACGTGGGTTCCCTTTTATCTCTTGGTTACATTGCATGCGCTGCCACCCAGCTTCCACACTGGGTGGCAGTCAGACAGTGAGCCACAGCAGCCCCCATCCCTGAGAGAGGAGAGCAGACCTATGGACGCTCAATCCTCCCTCTCCCAGCTAGCCCTCTTGCAACCCTCATCCGTTTCCAAACCCGGGTCACCGTCAGCACTCCACACCACCGGGCCAGTGAGCTTGTATTTTTTTGAAGTCCCATCTCCCATGTTGTACCCTTTCCAATCTGTCTTCAGCCTACTGTGATAGCACCTTTCCTTTATCAAGGAGGTTTGGAAGGTAACCTTCATAACTAACACTAGTATTGCCCTGCTACCGGTTGACGAGGGAGGGGGTTTGACCTCTAGTCAACCCACTCCCCCTACCCAGACTAAGTACCTCACCTCTATAACATGCTCAGCCGTATCTAACCCAGGGTCTGAGTGGCTGATTCCATTCTTGAGTCGTAATCTTCAGGTGCTTGACCCAGAAATGTGAACATTTTAAGACATTTTAGCCATTCTTGAGCCGCAATCTGCAGGATGCTTGTCTCAGAAATGTGAACATTTTAAGGCATTTTAAAAATATTTTTGTTATGAAATTTTGGCACAAGGTGAAGCCAGAGTCAAAAACCAAACTGAAAAAAGCACGCTGTACCTGTAAAGCATTACTTTGGGAAAGTAAATATCCTTGTGAACAGCTTTGAAAGCAGTGCAGTCCACTGGTTAGAACATGACCATATGAACCTCTCACCTAGGTTCTAGTTGTACCAGAGCTGTAAACCTGTTGTGCAACCATGAGCAAGTCACTTGACTTCCCTGTCTTTCTGTTCTCCCAGCTATAAAATTGGCTGAAATCAGATTCCACTGAAAATGAAATGTTACATCTCAGCTAGGATATCAGGGGTAAATATACTGAAAAGTAAAATAATTCATAACATTTCGTCTTGAAATTCCAGTTGGAGTATGTTAGTTATGTTGGATTTTGTTCCAGCTGTCAGCCTGTCCAAATTTAACATTGTAACTAGCTGTGTGATGCCAATGTAGTTTCATGTTTCGGAGGCATTAATCTTTCATCCTTGTGCATATATTTATTGATTAGACTTGTATTTAGTGAATTAGTGGTTCTGTACATTTTTTATTGCCACTTAATGCGGAGAAAACCTTTTAACATGATCTATTAAGGCAGAAAAATTAATATAGATAAACTCTAGAAATCCTTACTATAGCTGTAGGCAAGCTGATGTCAAATTCACATCTTTGTATCTTATGTCACAGAATAGCATTTTATTAATGCTGTCACCCATTTCCAGCCAATTCCATTAGATGACATTCTGAAAATCCACACAAAGACAGATGCCTCAGTGTAAGTTTGGAGATGTGCAAAATATGCTACTATATAACGAAGGATTAAAGTGATTTGTTATATATTCATTTAGCTGCAATTCATTTTAATTGTCCATATGAAGTTAAAAAGTATTAGTGTCAGATAAAGATTCATCGCTGTGGTATGATTTAAAGCTGGTGCTATGGAAAGCAGGCATGTGTTCTGGCAGATGTTTACATAAGGCGCTGTCTATTCTGACAGCAGTTAAAAAGTATGGTTATAGTAATCAAATTGTGGTGCACCGACTCAGATGCTAGAACCAGATTGAATTAAAATAGATACAAGATTTATGAATAGCAGTACCTTAGATAAAATTTCAGTACCTTATTATTTATCAAGCAAGAATGATATGCAATGCAAACAATCCTTTGAAATAGGAACTGGAATAATTAATATATATTTTTATACTTGTATAGTAATTTATTCATGTTTTAATACTTTGCTGAATTAAGTAAGATGTGCTTCCTGAAAATTTATATAAAATAGAATGCCATGAACCATACAAATGATTTACACATATATTTAGAGAGGCTTTTTCCCCTGTTTTTCATTACCTTAAAGATGATCAAGAACCCATGGGCCTGCATTCTACAGAATCCCTTTCCTGAAATATAATGGGTCTATATCACTGTAGACAAATCAATCCGTACTGTGTTATTATTCTCTGTTTATGTAAAGGGATTTTATGGTCTCTAGTAAAAAAGTAACAGGTGGCATCAACAGAACGGAATTGCACAAAATTTCCCCATGTGATTTTCAGAATCTTCAGTTTTTTATAGTTGAAGACATTTGCATTAAAACATAATCTCTTCCCTTTAGAATTCATCAATTCATTTTGCATATTCCTGTTGTTACATTATAATATTTTGCATATGACATCACAGCCTGTTTCCATGGAATGATTTTGATGTCACGGGCAGAAGATTATGACTTCGGGGCAGGTAAAGCAGCCGGAACAGATGAAATCTAAGGAACAAAAAGCCTATTTTCATGATTATGTTTTTCATAATAAAGAAGGAATATTCTGAAATTCATATTGTTTTCTGAATATTCTAAGATGTGAGCCCTGCCAATTCCAGTAGTTATCGTTTTGCTCGAAACTGGAAAATTACTAAGATTTTTCTTTCCAGTAAGGCCTTAGGAATTGTAGCATCTTGTATACATTAAGGTTACATGAGTGGCAGTAGTGCATTCACATAGACAACAAACACAATACCAATTAATATCAGAATTAGAAATAGATTATCATGCAGTTAATACATATTGCAATTTTTAAAATGATAAAGGTGAGACAGTAAGATATGGTCTATGCTATTACAGTACTGTGTATGCTCACATATAAGTCTAGTCTTTGGTGCTAAAAATAGGCAGCCAAGAAGGGTGACTCGAAGACTGTTCAGTGGTTAACCTATGTTTTGCAGCTCCATAACCTGATTTTCTGTTTAGTTGTGGTCACAAAAATAGCCTGATGTTGGTTACAAAATAAATGTTTGCATTCAGTTTGCCAGTAATTTTGACAAAATTGACAAGGTAAAGGGGAAGTAGTTGACCTGTATGTGAGGTCGACTTGTATGTGAGTATATATGGTATACAAGACTGCGTGATATCTTTCCTAGGATCCTCACAGTCAACTACCCCTGGTGATATGCTGATAAATGATGTGCATTGCAATGACTCAAATACCATAGCTAATTCTTTCAACCTGCATTTCTCTGATCTCTCCCAATATACCTCTTCCTTCAATGCCACTGCAGTGTCCTCCCACTCCTTATCAGGAACCTGTCTGGATAAGCTGGAAGTGTTGTCCCCTGTGCCTCCTTATACGCCTCCATTCTGTTTTAAGGCTGTGTCTGGAAAGGAAGTCTTGAAGCTCCTGAGGTCCATCTCTGATCATACCAGCTCTGGCTCAGATTCCCTGGAACCTCGCCTCTTGAAACTTGCAGCTCTCCTTATTGCATTACTGCTGGCCAAAATTTATACGTTATCACTTTCAGGTGTAATGGTCCCTGACCTCTGGAAAGCTGCTCGGATCACACCTATACTTAAAAAAGGGGATCCTAAGGTTGTCATGAACTATAGACCAATTGCCATACTCTCGGTACTGAGCAAAATCCTGGAGAAAATTGTCGCAACTCAGACAATTGACTATCTACTTAAGCACAGTCTGCTCTCGGATACCCAACATGGCTTCAGGAAAGGACATAGCACAACGACTGCACTCCTTAAATTCACCACAGACACTCTTTCAAAAATGGATACTGGCAGTCTCACTGGGGCTGTCTTTATTGACCTCACAGAGGCTTTTGACCTTGTTGATCACACTTTGCTTCTATCCTCACTTCGACACCTGCATTTCTCCTCCTCTATTGTTGACTGGTACGAAAGCTACCTGACAAATAGAACTCAAGTGGTAAAATTTAATTCCTCTCTATCGAACAGTACCACCATTAACATTGGTGTACCTCAGGGCTCCATCCTAGGGCCCCTCCTATTCTCTCTTTATATAAATAACATTGGAGCTGCTCTAAAATCCTGCTCTGCTATTCTATATGCTGATGATCTTGTCATCTATACAAGTTCTACTAATACAGACACTATCAATACAGCCCTTTCTTCTGACTTTAACAATATCCAAAACTGGCTATACAACCACAAACTGACAGTTAACACTAGCAAAACTAAAGCCATGCTGCTTGGATCAGCCCCAAAGCTCCGGGCTTGCACAACAGCACTGACAGTGCAGGACTTAGAAAGTCAATTACTGGAATGTGTGACCTCTTTCAAGTACCTGGGCATCCTGCTAGATCAATCTCTTGATCTTAATCTTCATGTACAGTCTGTTTGCAGATCTGTCAACTTCAAACTGGGTGTTGCATATAAGACTAGTTATATGCTCATGCCATCGGCTAAAATGGCCATTGCAAGGGGGGATTCTGCTTCCCATCCTAGCCTATGGGGCTCCCTTATTTGGGGCTGCTTATAAAACTGACCTACTCAGATGGGATATTACGTATAACAACATATGTCGCTAAGCCTCTTCTATTTCTCGGCTTAAACACCACTGTCAACTTTATAATGATCTTGGTTGGCTCTCTCCATTAGCTAGTAGGAAATACTACCTTGGCTCTCTTATTGATTCGATAATTCAAAATCAAACCACTAGGTGTCTTGCAGCTATGCTTGTTCCTCAGGACACACTCCATGGTCTACGATCAGCTGATAAATCCTTTCTGAATTGGCCCGAGGTGCCGCACTAGGAAAGGAGCTGTTGCATTTGAGCATGCGGCTCCACAGCTGTGTAATTCCCTTCCCCTCGACATTAGACTTTCTAGCTCCCACACATGCTTTAAGAGAAAATTGTGCTCAAATCTGCTGATTGCTGATACCTGTTCCTGCTTTCACCCTACCTAATGACTGATGTCTCTTGCCATACAATAGTATTTCCTCACCTCTATATAACCCTCTTACTGCCTCAGCCTGTCCCGGCTCCCTTTCCCCTGCCCATATACAATCTTGCACTGCAGGCATCTCCCTTACACTTACATATACTCATATAATCTAATTTCATGGCTTGCTCCCCTTTTCCTCACTTATCGACCTTTTCCTTAATGACACCCCCTGCTCTCAATGGTTATTTCTTCCTGTTGTATTACCTGTTTTTGTGTACCTTGTTCTCTTTATATGATATGTCACCTGATAATTTATTGTCCAAGGTCCTCTCTATTCATTGCATAGGTAGGCACATATGAACTTATGAATGGCCTACTCTGTATGTCTCTGATATGTTGTATCCACTTTAACTCATTATATGTAAAGTGCTTTACTTTGTATGTTCCAATATATTGTATCCTCTTTAACTCATTGCATGTAAAGCACTTATAAATTGTTATCCTGTTAAGTTTCTGCATGTCTCTACTCTCCCAGGTCGTGCCTGAAAATAGTCATTTTATGTCTAGTGCACTTACCCGGTTAACAAAAGCTAAATAAAATAAAATAGCCCTATAGACACGTAATGTAGTATATAGCATCAAGTAAAATATTTGATTTCCATCTTTGAAGCTTTGTTTTTAAAAGCTTTCAGAAATGCTACACGTTGATATGATTACATTTCAACTTGCTATTTAGTTGGTGGGGGGGTTGCCTATGGGATTAAATTAAGCTATTTTGGGGTAAACACAGGGCTTTCGGTAGGATGTTTGCTTTGAGGGCCCAGGACTCGCTGCAGAAGAAAATTGGATTCTGCAAATTATTTAGAGATTCCCAGCAGATTTTTTGAGAGTCGCAGTGTGGCTTTGTGGCCCCCCCCCCCATACCTTTCAGCTGCCCCACATTATGAGGAATGCCCCTCATTTTTCTCCCATATCTGTCCCACATGGTAAGGAACTGCCCACGCATACAAGGCTGCTGTAAAAGCAGGCTTAAAGCAGGAATTCCCAGAATTTCAAAAAGCTAAATCAAAGTTAAACTTTGTATAATTTAAAGGCACTGCATCTAGCAGTGTTCTGACTGATCTTGCATCTCCACGTTTAATTAGAACAAATCATCAGACATGGAGATGCAAGTCTAGTCAGAACAGTGTGGAATGCAGTGCCTTTAAATTATGCAAAGTTTAATTTTAAGGGCCAGTGTCCCCCGTTTTCTCAGTGCCTGGTAGTGACCCACCACACACTTTTTGCCTCTGTTAAATATAGTAAAACCTTCTCCTTGTTTATCTGAGACCCACTGACTTCCCCACCCAGTCCTTAAAAGCACTTCTGGCACCTGGTTTTCTTTTTAAATTAATCAGTTTTTTTTTTTCTATCGGTGCGTACCAATTCTCATCCTCTTTGCCATTACTACTAGTCCGGAATGCCGATGTTTTTTCAAAGCACAAAAATCCCAGCAATTCAAGCCTGACCAGAGTTTCCTAAATGCTCAAAAACTTGAAAACATAGAAGAATTTGATGCAATCATCCACATCAGGCTCTCGGTGTTGTCACAAAAAGCAACATCAAAAGTCCCCTCCATCCTGGGTCTAGTGTTTTTTCTTCATCACAGGCAACCACCTGTTTCTCCTCAGTTAGTGTGACCGTCTCTTCTTCCTAAATACTTATCTCTTTTGAGATGGGCTTTGGTCCTGGTGTTGCTGCTTCTTTGAGCTATCACTCAGGGGTCATCAGAAGGGTTCCCCTGATTAAGATGGAACCTCCACAGCCCCAACCATGTTATGGGTCATTGGTCAAGCCCAGAGAGGTTCCAGAAGGTACTCACTCAAGGCTGTTTGGTAGAGTACAGACTGACCAAGCTCTGATGGTTAAGTCTTGACCTCTTCCTTTCCTGATGCTCAACCCCACAACCTCAGTTCATCTAGACAATGGGTTTAGAGATTCTCCCAGTTAAGCTAGGCTCTTTCAGGCAAAGATGCTGATGATTGTTTTCAGTGAAGGGACAAATGGAGCCTAGGTCCCAATTGTAGGTTTCCTCCAGAAGCCCTACAATCCTTTTCTGCTTTAATGTTCTGTATGTATGAGACCCTTGGGGTTCACCTAGAGAAGATTCAGTGGGAGGATTTCTGCCTGTTCTTGGACATTCTGTCCATTAAAGTCTTCTCTTTACAAGTGCTCCCTATCAGTGTAGTTCTTATGGAACCGGTCCAACAGGTCTGGGATAGGCTACTCCCTATGTGAGTACACCTTTATGTATGGATCACTGTTATGCCATTCTAGGTCTGCTTTGTGGGGTTTCAGAAAGCAAACTCAGTCTTCCAGGCCCCTGAACAAATCTAAGAAAAAATATTTTTTCAACTTTGTTTTTGCTCCTGAAACGGGCAGGGGGTTTACCCCGTCTCAGTGCCTGAACCTCACACACAGTGTGTCTCTCTCCCCCCCCCCAGGCTGCCTGGGCCAAGGAGGTCCACACCTTACCCCTGTGGTGGGGTTTCCCCTGGGAGGGAAGGGGGGGAGAGTCTGAGATCAACCAGAGGCCCCAGCCGAGGTTTGAGCCTGGGGCGTCATGTGGGCAGAGGTTCAGGGCCTTCATGGTGCTGCTGGCCTAGGTGTTTTCCTGTTAGTCCCCTGGAGGTGTGGACCTGCAATGACATCAGTGCAGGTTTGGCATGTTTCTGCACCCGACCTACAGATGTCACCATCGCCTCCCCACTGAAGAGTGGCCCCGGCTAATGCACACCCAGCCACCACTGGGTGTTGCGGACTTGCCAGGGAACCCCCGTGGAGGAGAGCTATCTGTGGGATGCTTATCTTGCCTCCACTCTGCCAACCCTCTGGCGTACCGTGTTCACTCCCAAACACAGGTCTTCAGCACCACAGACGGTAGCACTACCGCTGTACCGGTGGTCCAGCTCTAAGTCTAAGAAATTGGGCCTCATTGGTCTATGATTTATAAGGCCTATACCAAGGGAGCCCTGGTGATCTGCCAGACTAGTCATACTGCTTGCTTCACATCTGAAAGGAGTGTGAGCCTGTCCTTAACCTTCTTTTACAATGACTGTCAAAAATATTACGAAGGTTGCAACATGCACAGCATTGATCCATTCAAGTACTGATTCCAAGCGATATTGGATATGGCATATTTTCCATCCTTCTTAGTGGCAGACATGGTCCCTCTCCTCCATCTGTCCCAGGGTTTCCCCACAGCCTGCAAATGTAGGGTGGTGGTTGTGGTGATCAGGGCTGAAGGTGTATTATTCCTTGGGCCTCTTATATACACAGTACATGCACCTAAGTGGTTTTAACACAACAGGTTAAACTAAATAACATCCTCTCCATGAGCCTACCTGTCCGATCAGGTGTCCCTCAAGGGTCCATCCTCGGTCCTCTCCTCTTCTCACTGTACCTAAACTCCCTCCCTATGGCCATCATTGGGCGTCTCCTCCTCTATGCTGATGACGCAGTGATCTTTAATCGGCACCCTGACCCTTCCCAGCTCCAAACATCCCTATAGGCCTCCTTCACTGAAATTTAATCATGGTTTGCCTCCCACAAACTTATCCTCAACTACAAAAAAATGAAAACCATGCTTTTTGCCCACCCGCAACATAAACATAAGTCGACCATACTGACTATACAGAATTCCCAGGGCACCAGACTGGAACCAGTTTCCAGCTTCAAATATCTTGGGGTTACCCTCGACTCGGCCCTCACCTTTCGTGAGCATATATCATCAACATGCTGTGCAATTAACATCAGAATTGACCTTCTTGATAGACTTAGGTCCTGTCTCCCACTTGATGCCCTCCGATTAGCTATCTCTTGCTCCATCATCTCCCTGGTAGACTATGCAATAGTCATCTATGGGGCTGCATCAGACACTGCCCTTACGGCCATAAAAAACACCCTCAATAAGGCCTCCCGGCTGGCTACAGGCAGTGAACAGCTTACGCACACCTGTGACCTCTACCAAAGGGTGTCATGGCTAAACTTCCAAGGGCACTTATTCTATCACACTTGCCTCCTGTCCAAAAAAATCCTGCTAGATCTCGTTCCCTTGGCTGCCTGCCGCTACTCCAACCAAACTTGCCAAGGAGGGCCACAAGGCAGGCTGACACCGTTACCTTCCACATCCCACTTGTAAAGACCAATGCGGGCCAGCGGTCCTTTCGCTATAGAGCTCCACTCTGGATGAACTCAATCCCTGGGCCAACCCTATCTATTCCTAGGCTGGGCCTTTTCAAAACTGAGCTGCGTTACTATATCTTAACCAGCTCCCACTGTGACTGAAGATAACCCCTTGTTCCTCTGCTTTATATGTACCTGACTCTATTTTGATTGTACCATACACACCTCTGAAACAATTGATGTAGTAGCTCTGTACATAGACACTGTATTTAATCTATGTACTGTCATCCTCTGTATTTGTCTTCATTCTTTGTTTGACGTGGAGCCTTTGTAAATGAGTCCCTGACTCAAAGGGTTGTAATTCCTAGACTTTAAATAAATAAAAAATAAATAAATAAGGTTTGGAGCAGTGATATCAAAACTAGGGAAGTAGTACAATAAAGGACAATGGTAAAAGGGAACTGTGAACGATTTTATAAAAACAAATTAGGCTGATTGTTACAAATATGGAGTGGTAGTAAAAAAAATATATAAGGTGGTGGCCCATCGCGCTAAAATAATGAATGGGGAACATTGTGTCCTGCCCCATATCTGTCATTTCTCCCCTTTAAGGGAAAGGAGTTTTTTTTGCCCCAAAGTTGAGGACTTTTTGACAAAGATCCAGTAGTCTAATACTACATTGTCGTTCAGTGAGTCCCTCAATTGTGAGCAAAACTAGTCTTGTCCCCAGAGTGGGGGCTTCTCCTCCTTTCATCCATAACATCAGCTGCAGCATTGTTGCTTCCACAAGTCCTGCTACAGCAAGAGCTTGAGTGAGGATGGCTGCAAAGTAATTAGCAGTGGGAGGTCCAGATGACAGGGCTCTGGTTCCTCCATATCAACCCTTTGCTTCTTGTGAGATGGTCCTGTCACCAGTGTGCCATCTTGCTTTGCAAGAGAAGATTATGAATCTCTTCTTTGCAGGTTATTGAGTGAGTGTGATCATTATACTCTGTACTTTCTGGTACCCAAAGTGGACAGGAGGTGATGCCTTATCAAACAGGATTTTAAAAGAAGAGCTGCAGATCCTGACTCCTGCGTTATGTCCATTTCTATTGCAACCATACTTGAAGGAATGGTTCTTCCGGTATGAAAAGCCACCAATGCTGTGGCAATTTCCAAAATGTATTCTCTTTCATCTATATCCATAGATCTTGGGCCTATATCTCTTCAGCTATTTCAAAGGTTGATGAGGATTCTATATGCAGTTGGTTGTGGAAATATTGTTGACCCTAATGATTTGGGGAAGAAGTTCCATCATCCATGCCATGGTGAAATATTTGCATCTGAAGAGGATTCAGGTTGTAGGTCAATTTTCTGATAAACTTCTCAAAGGGGTTTGATCTCATAAACCATAGAATTTTGATTAGCGATCTAATAGAACACATTTTTGGTCTAGCATTAATTGAGTTAGTGAATTCTTAAAAGAGTACACTCAGCGAATTCACATTTGTGAGTTTTTTTTCTGTGTGGGAGTAGTAAAGAGGGGATTTATTCAAGGGGCAAAGCTGGGATCCTTACTTTTTGAAATTTTAATAAATGACCTGTTAGCAAATTGTGATCTTTTGAAATATGTTGACGATACTACTGTTGTGGAACTATGTAAGAGTGAATGGTCACATAATTTGCAGCATGTGCTAGATAGATACATGCATGGACCCAGAGTAAGGGGTTCTTGGGTCCCCATGAAAATGGGCATTCTAGGAACGTGGATATGTTGTTCATCCACACTGTTTGGCATGTCCCTTCTCCCTTTAAGATCAGCCGGAAGTCTTCAAGCTGGCTTCTCCCACCCACCCGGCTGGTATATACCTCAGCTGCGCCCCATGACGCCGATCTTCATTTCCACTGGAATATAGAGTTTGCATCCCTCATGCTCATGCATTTCGTAGGCCCTGGCTTTCAAAACCTCGGTTTTACTGAAACTAAAACTCATTCGAATTAGCGATCGCGCTTTTGCATCCTCGATCATAGAAGAGAAATCTTCTCCAGGATTTCACCGGTGTCCTTGCGGCCAGAAGACGTCGCGCACTGATCCCCATCTTACATGTGTCTACTGCCTAGGTGTTGGCCATGACACTTTGTCTTGCACCTTTTGCCTCGCCTTCCATCCCAACATCCTTGAAGACCGCTTGGCACATTTGAAGTTGGGGAGACTGGAGAAAAGGAACCCTCCAGTGAAGTCTAAGTAGGCTAGGTGGGCGGTATCCACGGCTGCGGGCTCCGTCGAGCAGCTGGAACGCATGAAGGCGTTCAAAGAAGAAGCTGCCAGCGCTTCGGCTAATTGAAGCTTTTGCATTCCTCTCAACCTGGGCTCCACCTTTACAGGTTCTTTTAAGGAGTTGTGCCAGTCTCTCCCCACCCGGGGTGAGGCGCCTGTGGGCTCGCACTCCTTTCACTCTCGGAAGAGGGAAAAAATCTGGCCTGTCTTCGTTTCGACAAAGGCGCTCTTGGGACCGAGAAAAGTCTCCGTCCCAGGAGCATGTGGTCTCGACCTTGGTCGAGATCGCTTCCTCGGCCGCAGGCTTCACGGGCCTTCCGTCTGGCCAGACGACTGAAGAGGTGGCCGATGAGGTTGAGATCATTCTTGACCCAATTGACCCTCTGTCGCCGGCCATGGCCGACGACTCCTTGGAGAGGACTCCGGTCCTTGTGTTCCCCGATGAGGAGACCCAGCCCACTGGTGTCCCCATCGAAGTCCTGGTTCCGGATACCCGGGATTCACTGATCCCTCCGGTGTCTCCTGAGAGGCTGAGTCAGCCTGCCCGATCTCTGTTGAGGTCCAGAACCCCCTCGACTGAAAGGCCAAGGAGGAGCCATAAGCGCTCCAAGAAGAGGCGACGCCACAGGTCGTCCTCGTCCTCCTCGGATGAGGGGAGCCTCTGACGGAAACTCCATCGACGCTATGAGGACCTTATGTGGCAACAGCTGATTTTGACCGGGCAGAAGCCGGCTCTGCCACCTACCCCGGCCATTACATGGCTTTCACCACCTAGGCTGAAGCCGACCTCCTCGGAACTAAAGCCTTTGGTTCCACCACCCACAGGTCCGTCCTGTCCTCTGATTCTGCCTTTGCCAGTCTCCCCACTGATAGTGGTGGAGCTGCCGCCTAAGCAGCCTGTGGGAGGGGCTCCTTCAAAAGAGGACCAAACAGATACCGGACTTCCCCGACATCTGTCTGTCACAGTCACTCCGGACCTTCCTCGACGGGTCGAGGGTGATTTGGGTAGCAAACCGCTGTATCCTGACTCCTCGGACTTGGATGTCACCGGACTCCACTCACATCCAGGAGACGATGAGTCGTCCGTTGGCACAGGGTTGGAGGAAGGCCCTTCCTCCTTCCAGGGGATCCTCCATCTCTTCTCTGATTCTACAGGGATGCCCCTGGAGCCCATCCAGAAAAAGGCAGAGTGCCCTCTCATGGACATCCTGAAGAGAGGGGACACTCCAATGGAGGCCTTTCCTGTGGCTGAGGCCATTGATGGCCTGGCACTCGAACTATAGGAGCGCCCTACCTCATGTCCAGCATCGTCTGCCCGCATGGCCCGCAAGTATGTGTTGCCCATGGGGTCCCTTGCAGGGTTCATGGAGCACCCTTTGGACGAGAGCCTGGTGACTGCATCTGTGTTCAGGCGTACTGGCAGTTCTGCCGACCCTGACTGACCCCCCGATAAGGAGTCTAAGCTTTTGGACCATTCGGTGCGGAAAGTCTATGCGTCTTTCTCCTTGGGCCTTCGTCAGACCTGTTCTGCCATCATCGTGGCACACTTCTGTCATGCCCTTCTCAGGTCATTAGATGAAGTCCCCCCAACATCTCCCAGCGGACATGTAAATCACGGTTAAGCAAGTCCGGGACCAGGGCCATGCTGTTGCCAAACAGCAGCTCCAGACAGCCCTGGACATTGGGGATTCTTGTGCCTGCTCAATGGCAGCCACAGTGGCCTCTCGCTGCAGGGCTTGGCTGAGGTTATCCTCCTTCCCAGCGGATACTCTGCATAAGTTAGCTAATGTGCCTTTCCTCGGGACTGACTTGTTTAGCCCAGGAGTGGCTGGTCACCTACAGTGCATTGAACAGTCCAGTGTCACCTTGGACGCCACTTCTGCAGGAGTTATTCGGGCAAGAACCAGCAGAAGAAAAAGAAGAAGCCTTTTCAGCACTTCCCCTGCAGTCCAGCAGTCCTTCTACCAAGGAGGTCATCAGCATCAGCAGCAGGCTCAAGCTTGGTGCCCTTGGCCCAAGCCAGGACCCCAACAGGCCCGCAGAGGGGGCCGAGGCTCAGGTCCTGGAGCCTTCTCCTCCTCCTCTAAGCCTGCTCAGTGACGGGATGGGGGCTGCCATCCCCTATCTCTGTCACGCCAGTTCTGGGTCCTCCCGTGGGAGGCCGGCTCCATCATTTCCTTTCCACCTGGTCCACTATCACTACGGACAGGTGGGTTCTTGAAGTGATCGGTCAGGAACTGCCTCTGGAATTCGAGCAGTACCCTCCCAGCCGAGCCTGTGCCCCTTGGGAAGAATGGACTTCCACATGCACCCAGTCTGCTCTTTGAGACGACATTGCTCAGCTCCTCCTCAAGGAGGAAGTAGCTATCGTAGCGGATCCATCTACAGACCCAGGCTTTGTCTCCAGGTACTTCCTGGTGCCCAAGCAGATGGGGATCTGGCGCCCCATTCTAGATCTCCATGACCTGAATCAGTTTCTCAGGGCACGTACCATTCGGATGGTCACTCTGTCCCAGATCATACCATCCTTGGAGCGAAACATGTGGTTTTGTTCACTGGATCTGCAGGACGTGTTCTTTCACATACTAGTCTGTCCATCCCATCAACGGTTCCTCCACTTCAGGGTCGAAGGGACCCTGTACGAATTCCGAGCCATGCCGTTCGGCCTGTCATCGGCCCCATGGTTCTTCACTAAATGCATTGCAGTGGTGGCGGCCCATCTTCGGCGTCGGGGGGGTGTCAGAATTTACCCCTACCTTGATGATTGGCTCCTAGCAGGTTCCACCCGACAGGAGGTGGAGAGGTCCAGGGATCTGGCCCTCCAAACCTGCTCCCATGTCGGCCTCCTGATCAATGAGACCAAGTCGGGAACTCGTGCCTTCTCAGGTGATGGGCTTCATCGGGGCAGAGCTCGACTATTGGCAAGCCAGAGCTCGACTCCCGGTGGACAGGGCGGAGGTTCTTTCCTCCTTTGCCCAATCATTTCTGGTTGGGCACTTGCTCCCTGCCTGGGACTTTCTGCACCTTCTGGGTTACATGGTGGCATGCACCTCAGTGGTCCGTTGGGCCCGGTTGCACATGCGCCCCTCCAATGGGAGCTGGCTGCCCAGTGGACTCAGCGCCACGGTCATTTCGACCAGCTGATCACTGTAACCCAGAACATGCGGGACGCTCTCCAGTGGTGGACCACCCCAAACCAGTTGCAGGAAGGGATCCCATTTGTTCTCCCCGAGCTGACGGTCGTCCTTACAACCGATGCCTCTCTCATGGGCTGGGGAGCCCACATGGGGGACAACAGGGCCCACAGGTTCTAAACCCCAGAGGAGTCCCGATGCCACATCAACCTGTTGGAGCTCAGAGCAGTCAGACTGGCGGTGTTAGCTTTCGCTCCTCAGTACCGGGGTCAAGTGGTTCAAGTCCAGATGGACAATACCATGACCATGTACTACCTCAACAAACAGGGTGGCATGCACTCCCTTCTGCTGTGCAAGGAGGCGTTCCGCATCTGGTCCCTCATTAGCCAGTTGGAGGCGGACCTCCTAGCCATCCATGTGGCAGGAGTCTCGAACCAACTGGCGGATGCTGTCAGCCGTATAGGCCAGACATCCCACGAGTGGTCTCTTCATCCAGAGGTAGCTTACAGCCTGTTCTCCTGTTGGGGCAAACCAATGGTGGACCTGTTTGCCTCCAGGAAAAACACCAAGCTGAGGCTGTATCATGCCCGCCCCCCTCAGCAGGCTCACTGCAGGGGATGCCTTCTCGAGGCCATGGAACCCAGGCCTCCTCTATGCCTTCCCTCCATTTCCCTTGATCCACATGGTGTTACTCAAGGTGAGGAGGGATAAGGCAAAGGTGATCCTGGTAGCCCCAGATTTCTGGTATCCAGATCTCCGCAGCCTCAGCTGCAGGCCCCCAGAGCGGCTTTGCACACACCCGGACCTGATATCTCTGAACCAGGGGAAGGTCTTCTATCCGGACCTTTAATCCCTGCACCTTACAGCCTGGTACCTGGGCAGCTAGAGTTCCAGGCTTTTGGTCTTTCCGAAGATGTCTACACTGTGGTGGAGGCATACTGAAAGGAATTGACCAGGAAATGTTATGCCTTTAAATGGAAAAGGTTTTCCATTTGATTTCAGGGTAAGGGTCTGGACCCCTTATCCTGTTCTGTGGCTAACATTCTTGACTACCTTTGGTCTCTCTCCAAAGGGGGTCTACGGTCATCGACCCTTAGGGTGCACCTGGCAGCCATTTCTGTTTATCGGGCACGGGCCGGTCAGCCGATATTGGCTCAGGAAACAGTGGTCGGGTGCTTCTTCAAAGGCGTGGATCACATATCCCCTCCGGTGCGTGAACCTTCACCTCTGTGGTATCTATTGCTGGTACTGGCAAAGCTCATGGGCAAGCCACTCGAACCAATGCACAAGTGTGAGCTGTCGCACTTGTCATAGAAGACTGCCTTCCAGGTGGCTATCACATCTGCCAGAAGGACAGGGGAGCTTCAGGCGCTGTTGGTGGACTCCCCTTATCTGGTCTTCCACAGGGACAAAGTTGTCTTGTGCCCCAACCCGAAATTCCTTCCGAAGGTGGTGTCAGAGTGTCACCTTAACCAGGTGTTGACTCTGCCTGTATACTACCCTAATTACACCTTGGAGGCCAAGTACAGGCTCCATACTTTGGACCTGAGACGTGCTCTCTCCTATTATAAGAAAAGGACAGCGGAAATTCGCAGAGAGGTTCGACAGCTGTTTGTCACCTACGCTGAAGCTGCTTCTGGCAGACCTGCAGCCAAATGGACCATAGCAAGTTGGATTACATAATGCATAATCCTGTGCTATGAGTTGGCGGGCAAGGAGCCTCCCATAGGGATAAGAGCTCATTCTACCCGCCATACTGCTGCATCGGTGGCTGCCTCCAGGGTCATCCCTCTCCAGGAAATCTGTCAGGCTGCTACCTGGAAGTCCGCAAACACCTTCGTTACCCACTACCACATCGACCTTGAGTCACGCCAGGATGCTGGTTTTGGGGCCTCAGTTCTCCGATCTCTGTTCCCTAAGTAAGGGGTCTGCACCTTGCTTCCCTCCTCCCGGAGAACTGCTAGGAGTCTGCCAAACAGTGTGGATGAACAACATATCCACGATCCTAGAAAAACAGGTTCTAGGGACATGGATATGTTGTTCATCCACACTGTCTGGCAGGTTCCTTGCCTCTTTAAATCTTGCCGGAAGGTCTTCAAGCTGGCTCCTCCCACCCACCCGGGTGGTAAAACTCTCGGCTCTGCCCCATGACGCCAGATCTTCCTTACCGCTTGGAAGCTCTGGTTCCCTCCTTAGCGCTCTGCATCTAGACTGGATCCAAACTCTTCGGTTCACCCGAAAATAATTTGAAAGTTTTCTAGACTTTGGCCTACTTCTTCCTTTGCGGCTGTGATGGACAAATTGACTCCCGGTTTTCGGCGGTGCCCATGCGGGCATAAGATGTCCAGGACCGAGCCGCACTCCACGTGCGTCTACTGCCGTGGGCTTGACCACGACCATGAGCCTCGCGAGTTGTGCAGGTCTTTTCTGCAAGCGTCCTCGAAGACGTGCTGCCCGGCTCCAACTTGGCGCGAGAAGCGTTATCCGCCGGTGAAATCCAAGGAAGCCCGTTGGGCGGTTTCCGTGGTGGCTGGCTCGGCTGAGCAACTCGTGCAGATGATTGCCCTTGAGGAGGAGGCGGCCCAGGCCGCATCTTCATCTTCCTCGGTCGCGGCATTTATCCCGCTCTCCTTGGGATCCTCCTACACAGCTTCCTTTAAGGAACTTTGCCAATCCCTCTCCATCAAAGGCGAGGGGCCATCAGGACACTCTTCTCGGTCAAAAAAGAAGGACTCAAAGGGTAAGTCCCACCGTCGACGTTCGTGGGAGCGGGAGAGGTCCCCTTCCCTGGACAGTTGACACTCGACTTCGGTCGAGGTTGCGTCTAAGGCCGCCGGCTTCACGGTGTCCCCTTCAGGTCAGCTGGCCGAGACACCCGTCTACACGGTCGAGATTTTTCTCGACCCGTCGGACGGGCTGTCGACTGGTGAAGCCGACAACCCTTCATCACTGGTTCCCCGGGGAACTGAGGACTTGCCTGCACCTCTTGTGCCGGAGTCCCCGGTCAAGACTCCCGAGCCGAGGGAGAGGGAGTTTCCCCCGCTCCCTCCCAGACCCACCCTTGGAAACACCGACAGTCTCGGTCTTGGACCTCGTCTTGGTCCAGCCGATCCCGCCAGCGGTCTTGGTCTTGGCACCGAGGAAAGCGGCGGCGCCGCTCGTCCTTGTCTTCCTCAGAGGAGGAGAGGCTTCGGCACAAATTGCGTCGATGCTACGAGGACTTAATGTGGCAGCAGCTCCTTCTGACTGGGAACAAGCCGACACTGTCGCCTTCCCTGGCCATTAAGTGGCTGTAACCGGAAAGGCCGAAGCAACCCCTCGCGGTGGTCAACGTGCCCAAACCTGGGCTGGTTGTTCGGCCGAAACCAGCTGCCCCACCAATTGTGGTGGAACCTCCGCCTCCACAACCAAAATCGGGGGCTCCGACCAAGGATTCCCGGTCGGGTCAGGGACTACCCCACCGGTCGTTGGTCACCCTCACCCCCCGACCGTCCTCACAGGTGGAGGGTGGCTCAGGCCCTAGGCAGCTCTTCGCAGACTCCTCGGAGTCTGACAACGACTCCTCCCTGTTTTCCAGGCCCCTTGACCTGGAGTCCTCTGGGGGGCAGTCGATGGACAAGAGCCCATCATCATTCATGGGTCTGCTTCGACTCATCTCGGAGTCCACCGGGATGTAGCTCGAGCCCATATCCAAGTGGGCCAAGTATCCCCTCACAGAGATACTGGACCGAGGGAATTCTCCCACGGAGGCCTTTCCGGTGGCTGAAGCCATTGTTGGCCCAGCCTTTGAGTTATGGCAGCGACCGGCTTCTTGTCCTGCTTCTTCGGCCAGGATGGCCAGGAAGTATGCGGTCCCTACTGGGTCTCTGTCTGGTTTCTCGGAACACCCCTCTGCGGAGGGGTTGGTTACCGACAGCGTTTTCTGGCATTCCGGGAACGCTAGGGATGTGGACAAGCCCCCCGACAAAGAGTCCAAAAAGCTGGACTATGCCGGGCACAAAGTATATGCTGCATCCTCCCTCGGCCTCTGTCAGGCCAGTTCGGCCGTACTGATGGCGCATTTCTCCCACGCCCTTATGGGCTCCCTGGATGAGGTGATCCCTCATCTCCCGGCTGATCTGCAGACCACGGTCAAGCAGGTGCGGGATCAGGAAGGAGCAGTGGCGAAACAACAGCTCAAATGGTTCTCGATATTGGAGACTCCTGTGCCCGGTCAGTAGCGGCCGTAGTGGCCATGCGCCTCAGAGCTTGGCTGAGGATATCCACCTTCACGGCGGATACCCAGCACAAGTTGGCAGACGTCCCCTTCCTGGGTACTGACCTGTTCGGGCCTGGGGTGGAAGGCCACCTCCAGAGAACTGAAAAGTCCAATGCCACCTTGGACTCGATCACGTCTGCTCAGAAGGACAAAGGCCACTGACAGCAGCATAAGTCCTTTCGCCTTCTGCCACTGCAACACATCCGGCCCAGCAATACCAGCATCAGGGCCAGCAGGCTCGCACTTGACACCCCAAAGCCAAGCCTGCAGCTTCCTCTAACAGGAAGCTGGGAGGAAAAGGCCCAGGAGGTCGCTCGGCCGGTCCTTCCTCCAAGCCTGCCCAGTGACGGGTTGAGGGGTGTCGCTCCCAACCTCGTCGCTTCCCCCTGGGTTCCCCCCATGGAGGGATGGCTCCGCCACTTTCTTTCCACCTGGTCCGCTATCACCACGGACCATTGGGTGTTGGAGGTGGTAGGAAAGGGTCTGCCTCTGGAGTTTGAGCAGGCCCCACCCTTCTGAGCCGTTGCCCCACGTGGGGTTACGTGTCCGCAGCCTCTCTGTCGGCCCATCGAGCCGACATTGCTCTGCTCCTCCAAAAGGAGGTGATCAGGAAGGTGGCGGATCCTCCACCAGACCCAGGGTTTATTGCCAGGTACTTCCTGGTCCCGAAATGGACGGAGGGGCTGGCGCCCCATTCTAGACTTGCACGACCTGGTCCCTCTACGAGTTCCGGGCCATGCCCTTTGGCCTTTCTCTAGCTCCCAGGGTCTTCACCAAATGCATGGCAGTGGTGACAGCTTTCCTGCGGTGCTGAAGGGTCTGGGTGTACCCCTACCTGGACGACTGGCTGATTGCGGCCTCCTCCAGAATGGAGGTGGAGCAGTCCAGGGATCTGGCCCTCCAGGTTTGCTCTTAAGTTGGCCTCCTTATCAATGAGGCCAAGTCTGAACTCGTGCCAAAGCAGGTGATCCAGTTCATCGGGGCAGAGCTTGACTCTCTACGAGCCAGAGCATGGCTCCCGGTGGACAGGGCCGAGGTTCTTTCCTTCTTTGCCCAATCATTTCAGGTTGGGCAGTTGCGCCCTGCCCGGGACTTCCTGCACCTCCTGGGCCTCATGGTTGCCTGCACCAGCGTGGTCCATTGGGCCGGTTGGCACATGCATCTCCTACAATGGGGATTGGCCAGCCAGTGGTCACAGTGCTCCGGTCCTTTGGATCAGCCAGTGACAGTGACCCAGGAGATGTGGAATGCTCTCCAGTGGTTGATCGTTCCAGCTCATCTGCAGGAGGGCATCCCATTTGTCCGCCCCAAGCCAACGGTCTCTCTGTCAAACGACGCCTCTCTGATGGGTTGGGGTGCCCATCTGGGGGAGCACAGAGTGCACGGCCTCTGGTCCCCTCGGGAGTCCCGATGCCACATCAACCTGCTGGAGCTTTGAGTGGTTCGTCTATCCCTCACCGGCTTCGCTCCGTTTGTACGGGGTCAGGTGGTCCAGGTCCAGACGGACAATACCACGACCATGTACTACCTAAACCGCCAGGGCGGGCCGCGCTCCATGCCCCTGTGCAGGGAAGCTCTCCGCATTTGGCCCCTCGTGCGCAGCCTGGAGGCGGATCTCCTTGCCATCCATGTGGCAGGAGCCTCCAACATTCTGGCTGATGCCCTAAGCCGGGTAGGAGCTGCGTCCCACGAGTGGTCTCTCCTGACGGAGGTAGTACAAGATCTGTTCTCCCACTGGGGCATGCCTCAGATGGACCTGTTTGCCTCCAGGGAGAATGCGAAGCTGAGGCTGTTCATGACCGCCCCCCTCAGCAGGGCTCGCTGCAGGGGGATGCCTTCTCGAGGCTGTGGACCCGGGCCTCTTCTACGCCTTTCCCCCATTTTCCTTGATCCACAAGGTGCTTCTCAAGGCGAGGAGGGACAAGGCGCAGGTGATTCTGGTAGTCCCAGACTGGCCCCGCCAGTTCTGGTATCCAGATCTCCTCAGCCTCAGCTCCAGGCTCCCGAGGCGGCTCCCAGCCCGCCCAGACCTGATCTCAGTCAATCAGGGGAAGGTATTCCATGCGGACCTTCAATCCCTGCACCTGACGGTCTGGTTCGTGACCGGCTAGAGTTCCAGGCCTTGGGTCTTTCCGACGAGGTCCTCAACGTTATTGAGGCATCCCGTAAGGAGTCGACCAGGAAATGCTATGCCTTTAAATGGAAGAGATTCTCCATTTGGTGTCAGGGCAAAGGCCTGGACCCTTCCTCCTGTTCCTTGGCAAGCATTCTGGACTACCTGTGGTCCCTTTCTCAGCTAGGGCTTCAGTCAACGACCCTTAAGGTGCACCTGGCAGCCGTCTCTGCTTACCGGGCGTGGGCCAGGAAGCAGTCGGTGGCGCAGGAGAAGGTGGTCAGGCGCTTTTCAAAGGCCTTGATCACATATCCCCTCGGTCACGAGATCCTCCACCTCCGTGGGATCTACTGCTGGTATTGGCTAGCTCATGGGCAAGCCATTCAAACCGATGCACAGGTGTGACATCTCTCACCTGTCGTGGAAGACCGTCTTCTTGGTGGCTATCACATCAGCCAGAAGGATGAGAGAGCTCCAGGCACTTTCCATAGAGTCTCCTTATCTGGTCTTCCACAGGGACAAGGTTGTCCTGCGCCCCTACCGAAATTCCTTCCAGAGGTGGTGTGAGTTTCACCTTAACCAGGTGTTGACTCTGCCGGTGTTCTACCCTAATCACACCTTGGAGGCCGAATATAAGCTCCATACTCTGGACCCTAGAAGAGCGCTCGCTTATTATAAGGAGCGGATGGCTGAAATTCGGGGAGAGGTTCGCCAGCTGTTTGTCACCTATGCTGAAGCCGCACCTGGCAGACCTGCAGCTAAGCGGACGATAGGCAGGTGGGTCACCTCCTGCATAGATCTCTTCTATAGGTTGGCGGGCATGGAGCCTCCCAGAGGATAAGAGCTCATTCTACCCGCCATACCGCTGCATCGGTGGCTGCTTCCAGGGATGTCCCTATCCAGGAAATCTGCAAGGCTGCTACCTGGAAGTCAGCACACACCTTCATTACCCATTACCACATCGACCTTGAGTCACGCCGGGATGCTGGTTTTGGGGCCTCGGTTCTCCAGTCATTATTCCCTAAGTAGGGGGTGTGAGCCTTGCCTCCCTCCTTCCGGAGAACTACTATGAGTCTGCCAGACAGTGTGGATGAACAGCATATCTATGTCCCTAGAAATACAGGTTACTCACCTGTAACAGGAGTTCTAGGAATGGTATATGTTGTTCATCCACACAACCCACCCGGCCTTCCCGGCTTCGACGCACAACCTGGCTTCCAGCGGGCTAGATCTGGTGTCATGGGGCGGAGCCGAGAGTTTTACCACCTGGGTGGGTGGGAGGAGCCAGCTTGAAGACCTTCCGGCAAGATTTAAAGCGGCAAGGAACCTGCCAGACAGTGTGGATGAACAACATACCATTCCTAGAACTCCTGTTACAGGTGAGTAACCTGTATTTACTCTCCTGTAACAGTAGTTCTAGGAGTGGTATATGTTCAGCCACATGGACCCACCCGACCTCTCCGGCTGCGGATGCACACAACCTGGCTTCCAGCGGGCTATGATGTGGCGTCATGGGGCGGAGCTGAGGTATATATCGCCCGGGTGGGTGGGAGGAGCCAGCTTGAAGACTTCCGGCTGATCTTAAAAGGGAAAGGGACATGCCAAACAGTGTGGATGAACAACATATACCACTCCTAGAACTACTGTTACAGGTGAGTAACCTATTTTTTGATGCTGTTGGGTTCTTACCTGGTTAACAAATAAAATTAAATGGCATAATTATTAATCCTAAAAAGACAAAGATTTGTTTACTGCAGAAAGGGAACTAGTACTATGCCCTCTGTATATTTGGATGGAGCTGAGGTGGAAAGGAATTTGGACGTTACCATTTAAGTTAATTATATATCACAATTGGAAATGGACCAAGCATGTCTTCCATTTAGTTGACAAAGTAAAGAAGAGATTGTATTATCTGTTGGTCCTTAAAGAACTACAGACAAAAACTGAATAAATATATGTTTTAAATCATGTCCTGAGCTTCTGAACATTATTAATGTGTCTGTGGTCATGTAAATGGTTTAAATACATTTTTAATTAAATGCACCTCTGTTTTAGGGTGTGGGGGCAGCCATTTGCAAGATGCCTTTTTTCTTTTTAGCCCTGGGCTTACATTCCCCACAATGCACCAGATGGTGATGCCTGTCTGCCCTCTCCTTTCATTCAGTTTTCTATATTGAGAGAGAACTGTGTTGCGTTTTGTTCAGGCTACTTTTCACCAGCCCTAGAGGTATACTTTTTTTTTTTTTTTCCCCTCCTTTCATCACCGACTTTCATTTAGTGCAGTTTAGAAGCTCTACAGCTTTTTATGGGCCTTTTCTTTGTCTGGGGAGTATTTGTGCTTAATTAAGGGATCACAGACCTATCTAACATTTTCCAATAACTTCAGGTCAGTTTTGCTGTACATTATATTTCCTGGGATTCCTGATTTCTGTGTTTTCCCACACGACAAAAGCAGTTTCTGAGAGCAGTTTCCTTATATATTGTTCCATTTACCTATACGGGGTATTAAATAAGGTGAACAAAGTGATTAGCAGTTTTGCACGCTGAAGTGTTAATCTAGGAAAATGCATAGCACTTGGCACAGAATGGTTAGCAAACTTTTAAATTATATATATAGTTTTATTAATTCTGTCTACTGTGCCATGGTCTCACTGAAATGTTGGTTAGCAGTCTCCTGCTACTTATTTCTGGAAATAGTTAGCATTACCCTCTGTTTTGCATAGTATTTTGCTATGCTATATTAGCTATTTAAAGGGACACTGTCAGCTTCTGTGTTTTTTTGTTTTTTTTTTATGGTGTATGCAATGAGCAGGTTTTAGCAATATAAAATACATGAAGCGGTATCAGATTTGCACAGTAGTGGAAAATACACATTGTATTTGTTAAAAAAAAAAAAAAAAAAAAAAATTAAAATACTGTGACCCAGCAAAATATCCATTACCGCATATCGACAAAGCTGGACTAGCATCGGTAAACTTGTTCATGAACAAGTTAATTTTTCTTTTTTTGACAGATGCCAGAATGGTGCAGTCTCTTACTGTTCCTTTTTTGTATTGCTGCAAAGATAATCCCCTTCAGAAACCAGCACTCTGATCCATTTTATTTTCTGTACAAAAAAAAAAAAATCTGAAGCTATATGACTTCGAGAATGCACATTAGCGTCAGCTCTAATGCGCATGTCCAGAGTCATGGCTTCAGTTTCTTTACAGAAAATAAAATGGAGTAGAGTTCTCATTTCTGAAGGGGATTATTTTTGTAGTAATCTCTAAAACGAACAGTAAGAGACTGTACCGTTTACAGGCAACTGTCAAAAAAAAAAAAACTTATTCATGAATGCATTTACCTGCAGCTTGGTGCCAGTCCAGCTTGTGGATGCGTGTCACGGACATTTCGGTCGGGTTGCCCAAAATATATATTTTTTAGAAATATAGGTCGCGTAAAAGAGGCATGTAGGCAACCCTACGTGGGAAGGCCACGCAGTGGACTCCCCTTGCGGCATTCACCAGGGACATGCTGGATCCCTCCGCTGCCCTAGCAGCAAGCCAGGGGTGTACCCCATGCTGCACCCATGCACAAGGGCGCTGCGTGCTGTTCCGGGGCTGCAGCATGTTTGTGAGGGGGGGCCTGGCGTACCTCGATACCCGCCCCCACACATGTCAACAGCAGGGCATGGCTGACACAGGAACCCCCACACACACACAGCTGCCACATCTGGCTGGGTTGCCTGGGAGGGCTGGGGTGGCCGTTTGAGCAAATGTCCTCCAGTTATACGCTGGGCAGTGTGCAGCATCCCAAGATCCCCTTCCCGCGCACGCTCAGGGATGCACTGTGGGACCTTGGCTGGGCATCCGATTGGATGCCTACCTGGGTATACTGCTCTGCATCCAACCCCCCCTCCCTCCGAGACCATGTGTGCCGGGGGGGGGGGCTGCGGACAGGCAGCCAACAATGGTGACTGCCAGCTGGAGCGTGCCTATGCATGGTTGCGAAGTTAAGCAGTTGGTTTAGTGACAGCTATGCCATGGTGAATTGTGGCCATAATGCATATCTTGGCACTACTGTAAAAACCTGGTATCGTTTATGCATTTTATATCGTTAGTGCCTGCTCCAGTCGCACTCATTGTGTACACCATAAAAAAACGGACACAAAAGCTGACAGTCCCTTTAATACACTGCTATAAATACTGAAATCTAAAAGTTATGTAAATTTATTGAAATTTCAGCCAGTGGACTGCAGAGTGGCACCTCACTCTTAACAAAGGGATTAACACAGCAGGCAGTGTGGGTGAGGGGAAGCTAGGAGCACAGAAGTTTATCAGCTGACAAAAGGTAGTAAATTAAGCACACTTACTCCCCAGACAAGGAAAAGGCCCATAAAAAGCTGTAGCTGAGCTTCTAAATTGTGCTAAATGAAAGTCAGTGCTGAAAAGGATTAAAATAAATATACCTCAAGGGTTGGTGAAAGGATGCCTGAACAGAAGGTAACACAGTTCTCTTGTCAATACAGAAAACAAACTGAATGAAAGGGCAGGACAGACAAGCATCACCATCTGATGCATTTTGGGGAATGTAAGACCAGGGCTAAAAAAAAGCCTGTTGCAAATGGCTACCCCCACACCCAAAAACAGAGGTTCAATTAATTAAAAATTAATTTAAATCTTTTATACAACCACAGGCACATTAATATTGTCCAGCAGCTCAGGACATGATTTAAAATACATATTTATTCAGTTTTTGCCTGTAGTTTTTCTTTAAAAGGGCTAGAATATCTCCAGAGGACCTAGTAAATTTGTATAAATTTGTTTGCCGGTCAGTTTAAATATGGGTATCAGGAATTGCATTCTTTCTTAACTGTGCAGGATTCCGATACTGTGGAAAATATTCAAAGAAGGGCTGTGAAAATCCTTTCTGGGTACCATGCAGTGATATTAAAGGAAAGCTGTGCACAACCTGGTCTCTTGCACCCGAAAAGCTTACTGTCCGGTTTAGCTTTTAACAGCAAGAGTGGCATTTTTCTTGCGCTGCAACTTGCTGTATTTTAATTTTAAAAAGTCCAAAACCCGGATGTGTGGAGGATGCAGGGGATGCTCCAGTTGCTGAAAAGGTGCGGCAATGCACCGCTCACTTAAATACAAAAGTATTGAAGTAAGCAGTGCGTCACCACACCTTTTCAGCAACTGGAGCATCCCTGCATCTCCATACTTCGGGTTCGGTTTTTAAAATTAAAATACAGCAAGTTGCGGCTCGAGAAAAATGCTGCTCTTGCTGTTAAAAGCTAAACCGGAGGGTGAGCTTTTCAGGTACGAGAGACCAGGTTCTGTACAGCCTTCCTTTAAAGGATATGAATTCTGTAAGTATTGTCCTGCTTGCTATTAGGAGATTGGGCACTTGTAAAAAAATTCATTATTGAGATGAAAAGCAAGGCACATAAATGAAATGACCTGGGAGGTCTCAAAAGCTTGTGTAAAATTATTCAGTTAGTCTGATAAAAGGTGTTACCACAAAAAAATGTACAAAATCATATACTTGTTCTAAGAAGGGAGTGTGGATATCAACTTAAAAAAGAAGGGAGTGAGAAGTCTCATGTACAAATTAACAAATTTGGTTCCAGTTTTATTGCAGTGCAGAACTTTAATGGTCCAAACTTAATGGCATATGTATGTTTGTTAAATTATATTGTTTTTATGTATTTATGTGTGTTTAAACTGTGCATTTGAATATGCATGTAACAAATTCAGCCTTTTGATTGCCATACGTGTTTGTTTTTTGGACTTGTTTTTAATAAATTGAATCGAAATAGACCAGCGATATTTCAGTAACTTGAGTCACAAAGGAGAGTTTTGCGTGGTTAAGCAAGGGCTAGGTTCTGTTTTCTATACCCTCATGATGCATATTTTCATGTGTCAAATACCCTGTAACCAGTGTGTTAACCAATAAGTTTTCATTTTGTTAAATTTTGTTTTGCTGCTTTCTTTGCATATCGCAAGTCATTCTGCAGTAAAAGGAAGGTATAAAGGATGTAGTTATGGACCACATTTAGTCCTAAACCAAATAAAGTGTTTAATATTAAGAAATTTGTTTCCACTTCATGCCTGCCAAAATTTGTTTGTTGCCATATTGGTCCTTGTACAACTAGATGCACAAAATAGGTGATTTGATACCTTTTATTGGAACAACAGGGATTTACAGAATATCTTTTATCTTTCAAACGTACGACACAATTACAAACTTACAAAGTTCTTCTTCAGAAGGAAATGGTAGGTTTCTTAAAAAAGAGCTCCCTTCTGTGCCTGTGATGCTGGGGGATGTGCCACTTCAGAAGATGGAGTGCATCAAGCTCCTTGGTTTGACAATTGACAAACTTGCCTGGAAACCATGACTGGTGACCCTTTGCAATAGAGCATGTGCAGGAAGCTATTAAGGTACAGTTAAAAAGATCTGGTCTGTTACTCCCAGAGCTGGGCTTATTTTATTAGACAGTGATCCATCTGGTCTTGGAATATTCCAGAGTAGTTCTTCACAGCAGTCTTAACAAAAAGTGACTAGGACAAAGAGATATCTGTTCCTAAAAGGTGCCTGAATATCTATCGCTGCAAAAAAGCTACAGCCAACAGATTGCTGTGAGTGATCTGACCACCTTAAACCATATAAGATGCATGGTAGGAATTAGATATTTGAAGGACATGTACTAAAAAGACCATACGTAAGGATTAGCAGTAAGGAGGCTCTACGTTTCGAAGTGGGGGGCTCACCTACAGAATCAGAGGAGTACTTCCTTATTGTGGAACTCCTTCAGTTCTGAAAGGTTTATTTGGCAGCAGATGTTTCAAATTGTTTGAGGCAGCTAATCACTTCCTTGTGTTTCATACTTTCATACTCCATTACTGGGGTCTCATCACAATTTCTTGAGGCTCTAGATAAAATCCTTAACGTTCAATTTTCAGGCTAAGCCTTTCGACCTGCCTTCAGCTCACTGGAGTGAGTTCTTCATGTGGAAGTCGCTGATTTCTTATTGAGTTTGTGGTGGGGATCAAGTGATAACATACTTGGATGATTGCTGTATAAGAGCTTAGTTATGTTTAGGATAGGCGACAGAGCAATCCCTCGTTCTGACCATGTAGGCTTTTTCGTTCTGTACCTTTTTGTCAATCAGAAGATGTTGCAGTTGTGCCTTTCATAGTTTCTTTCTTTCATAAGGACAGAGCTAGATGCAGTTGTGGCCAGAACTTGCTTCCATGTCCAAGGGTGCAGCAAGCTGGTTGCCTGGGCTGAATCTTTGCTGGACTGTCAGTTTAATTTGGCTTTCCCTTCCTCTCTTGGTCTCTCCCCTTCCCCGTCTCCTTTAGGCCCCAGCTAAAACTTCTTCCGGCTCCCTCCTGCTCTTGTCTTTCCCCTGCCCGATTCTTCCCTGTTGGAGCCCCTAGCATCCCTGTTGTTGGGCCTTACCCTGACTTCTACCTCAGCCTGTCTGGCTTCTTCATTTTCTTCATCTCCGCTGCCATTCAATCCTCCAGTTTTGGTGTCTTTATTTGTATGTTAAAACTGTTCATTTTACCTTTGTTTAGCTCTCTTTACTTTTTATGTTCACTTGTACTATTTTAAATTGTACTGTGTTTATTTGTATCAGTCATTATTACTGTATATTCTTTTATTATTGAATTTCCTGTTCCATCTCTGCTGGGTTGCACCTGGAAACGAGACTTGGATCAGTGTGTGTCTCCTGGTCACTAATTTTCAAAGAAATAAATGGTCTTTCACTAGCTTCTGGGGTTGATGACTATGACCATTTTTCTAGTACTTCATGCTAGGGGTGTATCACGGTTTCACAATATACCGTGGTACTGGAAGTCATGGTCTTGACACAGTGGGCATTTTCTGATACCGTGATAACCGTAGTTCATAGTGTACTGTGGTTTTCAGGCCTTTCAACTAATTTTAAGGGGTATTTTTAAGAATTGTCCTTTCTGCTTCAACTGTCCCCAACACAAGAGCTCAAAGAGACTTTTTTGTATTAACATTCTAGACCTTGTACTAACCAATGGGGGGCTTGTCAGGATGCTGGGAGAGGAGGACACATTGGCGGGGAGTGACCACCACACAGTGTGATTCTTAGTATGGAGAATGAGGCAGCCAAGACAAAGGTGCTAGACTTCAGGCTAGCTGACTTTGGCAGGATGAGGGTTATATTGTCGGAGCACCTAGCCAGCATTGGCCTGCACATGGATGCTAACCAGAGGTGGGAAGTAATCAAACTCAGGCTAGTGGAGGCCACTACCTTGAGCACAAAGATCCAGGGTAAAAAGGCCAGGGCCAGGAAGCCAAGCTGGATCGACAGGGAGGTGTTGGCAAGGGTTAGGGAAAAAACAGCAGCCTTCAGGAAATGGCTGAGATCCAGCGTGGGGAGGACAAGGAGTATCAGAAGAGATCTAGGGAGGTGAGCAGGGCAGCCAAGGCTTCAAGGGAGCTAAGGCTGGTGCAGGGTATAAGGGAGGGGGATAAGAAATTCTTTAAAAGTATATAAGGGAGAGAAGGAGCTGTAAAGACCAAATAGTAAGAATGGGGAAAGGTGAAGGCTGGGCAGAAAAGGACAAGCAGGCAGAAGCGCTCAAGGAATACTTCTGCTCTGTGTTTACCAGGGAGAAGCAAGGGTCAGTGCCACGGGGGCGGGGGGTGAGCAGGGTGGGCACAGGAGGGGCGGATTTAACAGATGAGGAGATCCTGATGAGCTGGATGTTAGAAGGCCTATGGGCCCTGTAGGTTGATAAGGTGCCCAGACCAGACGGCATACATCCCATGGTTCTGAACAAGATGGCAGAGGTCCTGGCAGAACCACTTGCAGACCTGTTGAGTGCCTCCCTGGGAACTGGATGTGTGCCACATGACTGGAGGATGGCACATCTGGTTCCCCTTCACAAAAGTGGACCCAAGGATGAACCAGGCAACTATAGACCTTTCAGTGTAATGTCCATTGTGGGGAAGCTACTGGAAACTAGACTGAAGGAAAGAGTAGTACCCTTTCTGGAGGTGAATGGACTCCAGGACGACAGACAACATGGGTTTGTCTCTGGCAGATCCTGCCAGACAAACATGATAGACTTCTATGACTGGGTCACCTGGGCACTAGACAGGAGCCAAGCAGTGGATGTCCTGTACCTAGACTTCAGCAAGGCCTTCGATTCTGTGCCATATAGGAGACTGCTTAACAAATTGAGTTACCTGGGAGCAGGGGAGAAATTAGTAGACTGGATAAAAAAAATGGCTTCAGGGCAGGCAGCAGAGAGTGGTGGTGGGAGGGGAACTCTCAATTCCAAGAGCTGTAATCCATGGAGTACCACAGTGTTCAATACTGGGTCCAGTGTTTAGCATACTTATAGCAGACATCTCAAATGACATTAAGAACAAGTTCAGCCTTTTTGCAGATGACAGGGAGATCAGGGCAGTGGTGGATGATGCAGAGGGTTGGCAGAGACTGCAGGAGGATCTAGCTAAACTTGAGCACTGGTCCGAAACATGGCAGCTGGGGTTTAACGCAAAGAAGTGCAAAGTCATGCACTTGGAAGCAAGAAACCCAAATAATGGTTATTGGTTGGGGGGTACATTTTTCCACTACAGAGGAGGAAAAAGATATGGGGGTGCTTATAACAGGGAGTATGAACCACTCAGCACAATGTAGGAAAGCAGCGTCCAAAGCCAACAAAATGTTGGGGGTGTATAGCAAGAGGAATCACCTTCGGGCTTGGGGAGGTCATCCTACCACTGTACAGATTGCTAGTGAGGCCTCACCTGGAGTACTGCATGCAGTACTGGTGCCCCTACTTGAAGAAGGATGTCAAATTGCTAGAAGGGGTTCAGCACAGAGCAACCAGGATGATCCGCGGGCTGGAGGACAAACCCTATGAGGAGAGACTGAGGGTACTCAGCATGTACTCCCTGAAGGATCAGAGGGATGGGGGGACATGATAGAAACCTTGAAATATATGAAAGGCACAAATGAGGTTGGCACAGAAGACATTCTTAAGCGGAGGGAGGGCAGGGATACTAGAGGGCACAGTCTGAGGCTGTAGGGAGGTAGATTCAGGAGGGAAATTAGAATGCATTACTTTATGGAAAGAGTGGTGACAGGGTGGAACGCTCTGCCAGGGGAGGTGGTGTCGTTAACATCAGTGGGCGGTTTTAAGAGGGGGTGAGACAGGGTCAAGGGGAAGTTCATAAAGCGGGAGGAGAAGGAAGTGGTGTCAGCAAGCAGGGGCATGACTTCAAATGAGCAGGTAGAGAGGGAGGGGCAGCTGCAGTATAATGGTCTGCTAGCTGCACACTCGAGCAGACTCGCTAGACCCCGTGGCCTGTATCTGCTGGCATTTTTTGTATGTTTGTAAAAATGACTACTTCCGCAATACCCTGGTATTCACAATAACCACAGCAATACGTGTCATGGTTTTCATACTGTCGAAATCTTGTACCCTGACATCCCTGCTTTGGGCTTATATGTGTATGAGGCCCATTCACTGGGAATTGTAAACAGTTGGCTCCCTTGTGCCATGCAGCTTGTGTAACCTCAGTGTTAGTGTGTACCTTTCTGATGATTAGCTCTGCACACTGTGCACTTAAGCTGATGTATGCAGTTGCTTATTGTTTTTACATTTTGTTGCCGAGGCACTGTGAGCCATAAGGAAGGGTACATACAAATAAATTCAATTAAGTAATTAATGACAAGTCAGGAAAGGCAGTACTCTCACCCATTCAGATAAACATGGTAGTAATTTATTTTTAATTGTCAGAAGGACACCTGTCGAACATCAAATCTGGGATTTCATCAAGTTTTTTTAAATTGTAATATATTATTGATTTCTTTCAATCAGTAATATATTAATACTGCTGCCAAGACCGCTGTGACAGTTTAAATAGTGATCTCACTTACACCCTTGGGGTATTGGTTCGCATTTCGCATTTCTTAAGAATGCATATGAGACCACTCTTACAACCATAGGAGTGGTCCCAGTGGCAGTATTAACATACACAAGGAAGCACTTGAGGTGTGGGAGTTTGTGGGAGTTATCCTGCTCCCTTCAGGTTCACATATCTGTTTACCTCGTAAGCACTTTATTCACTGGCAAACTGTCAGCTTCCTTGAGTAGGTATCTCCTAAATGCTTCTTGTATCTTGGAGTACTGGAGTAATTGTTCCTCTGACTCAACTTTTGCCCAACGGGGTTTTGAGTCATGCTTGGTAATATCCTGTATTCATTTTGTTTACCATTTGGCCTCTTGTTTGAATCTTTGAATGTTTATTTCTCATTATAAAATTGATTTTCGGTCTACAGAGATGCTGAGTTTGGTTCCCCAGGAAGGAATTGGTATCTGACTCCATTCTTCACAAGACTGCATGGAGTCAGGGCCAACCGGCCAGTGGAGAAGTAGTGCTACTGCTTGCAACATCAATGTCCTGGGTTTGGAATAAGACTGAGTTGTTGGAGTGCTGGTCTGAGGGAGAAGGACAGAGCATCCCATAGGATGTTCCCGTTCTCTGGGAGGTAGGGCTTACATTCTCTGCTCCACTATCACCACCTGGGTGACCACATTTGGTGACGCAGCCAGAGCTGGGAAACAGGGATGGAGGACGCTGACATGCTCAGGCATGTAATGACATGCATGTGCTCATCCCTGGAGATCTATCACCGTTCTAGGGGAACCAGGCTCTAACTTAATCAGGGAGAGGGTCTGTCTCCGGCAGCACTGCTCTGGGGGTAATCCAAGGAGAACCAGACCTTGGGGTATGTCCCAGAGTAGGCGGGTGACGGTTTACGATCAAATCGGAGCCGGCTGGGGAGACTAGGGGATAAGGCATACTAATGTAATTAAAAGAAGGCTGCACTGAATCTCCTTCAGTATGTATAGCAGAATGAATCCATGTTGGCTGAATAAGTAGTTACTTCTTTACAGTCGTAGTTCTGCAAGATGCTAATTATTTCATATCCATCCAAGCCCTCTTACCCTCCCCTAGCTGAGAGTACTGTTTTCAGTTGTTGAAAATCTGAAGTACGAGGGGATGGGATTTCAGGATATGGGGACAGACACTTTGACTGGGGTTTTTATTTTTATTTATCTAAACATTTGGTGACTGGGAAAGGCACACTGAGCCAAGGCTCATCTCCAGGTGTGACCCAGGGGACAGGTAGCATGGGAATCACAGTATATAGTACAAGGCATTCGGTACAAAATTACACAATAGTAAGCACAATAAAATATTTCAATGAATACAATACAGCAAAATGGACTACGCAGAGAGACAACTGTACAATGGAATGTAGTATCAAAGATTGGATACCCCAAGTGTTGGTGGGGGGGGGTCAGTTCCTGTAGACATTCTGAATAATGCTATGTACAGGAAGTGAATATTCAATAATACTGACTTGTGACACTACTGTTACAGGTAAGTTACTACTTCAGTTTCTGCATTTTATTTTGAATCACAGTTACTTTTGTGCAAATGAAAACTTAAGGACTAGTGCTAGTACAACCACTTGCTTGATGTTGCAGTTGAAACAAATTTACTGACTACTGATTATACAAGTGAAGTTTATTCTTTAATAATACATGGCAACTGGACTTCCATTTGAAAGCTGCATTTCACCAGAAGTGATGTACAGCATTTGGTTTATGCTGCATTGCCTGAAAAACAACAGAACAGGTGATTCCTGTACTGGAGGTCTTAAGTGTTAGTACTGTTGCTAGCCATCAGAACCTACATATAGACCAAAATACACAATTTCCTCTGTATATTGCAGACTTCCTGAAAAAAAAAATCATCCGAGAGTCATTTACCACAAAGCCATAAAATATTTGGGGTGTAAAGCCTAAGAAATCCTCTGAATAGACTTTTTAATGATTAAAGGAAGTGTAGTAATAAAACTGCCAGATGTTCTGTTTTTCTAATGTGCATGTTTTGATTCATTTTTATGCTCTTAAACAATATTTAGGAGAGCATGACCCTGAGCACCTTTAGACATACCTCTCAACCTTTTGTCCCCCAAATGTGGAACATATGAGCAAAATGTGGAACACTTAAATCTTTACCTAGGAAGCTCAGAACACTGTTAAAATGTTTGCATTTATGTTCAGAAAGTCTGTTATTAATTGAATAATATATTTTTGCATAATTTACTATAGATTTTTGCTTTAAAATGTTGATACTGAATGTGGGACAAGTCCTCGCAATGTGGAACAGGGAGCTTTTGTGAAGTAAAATGAGGAACGTTCTTCGTAATGTGGTACAATTGAGAGGTATGCCTTTAGATGCTCTGTACAGTACCATTCAGCACTCCCATCTATAACGTACAATTTGCATATACATTCAGCTACCTCAATGGCCTGGGTCATGCCTAAAAACTGTCCCTGGGACTGCTGCACCCACTCTGTAGACCAGTAAATAAGCAATCAGCCCTGCGATAATGAATAGGGTGTACATCTAGTGATTCAAACCCAAAACTCCTTGATCCCCAATCCCCAGGCGAACTGTACTAGTTGAACAAGTAACAAGTAGTAGACTGACTGAACTGGAGCAGTGATCCCTGCTGAGAGCTAATTCTTCTTCCTGGTGTGGCAAGCAACAAAGTACCAGGCTCACATTTGAGAAAGTCTGGCACTGCTTGTAAAATATTTATGCACATGCATTTTCAGTCTGACAAAAATGATCAGGAATTACACAGTCAGATTCCGATCTGTGACCTTTTGATTCCCCCAGACAGGCCAAAGCATCTAGGAGCTGATGCCCTAACTGCTGTAGATAGTCTGAGAAATGGTTCCATTTCACATCCTTTTCACACTGTTCTGGGCGTTTACTCCAACACAACTCTGGCAGTGAGTTAACTGAAGATGATAACCACGGTTATGGGTTTTGGCTCCTAAAAATATTGTGTTGGTATAGACAAACATTTTTGTAAAAGCTATCAAGAAAGACTTGTTTTGGTTTGTATTTCTAAAGGATAGGTGTTATGATGATATCAATAAACATTTTTATTTATCTGTAATTTTTGACCAGGAAAGGTATATGACACTGAGCTGTGTCAGCTGATGTCTAAGTGTGTATTGGGGGTATGTGGACATATTGTATTGGCATTGGGAATGTTAGTAATAGCACCAGTGAAACTTCCCTGCTCGTCTTTGAAAAAAGCCAAAGAATTCCACCTGGACAGTGAGAAGAGATGGGCAGAAGTAACCTCGGTTTTATGTCTCCTCCAAAGGATGACACCTCAAAAGTGCAGCACCCGGCCCCGTGCAGTGTTAAAACATGGGTAGTATATTCCAGCTGGTGGAGTGGTTTGATAAAATCTTTATTGAAAATTAAGGTTTGTAAAGCATATATGAATTATTGTTAGATCCCTGAAATGAAAGCAGGTCTGATCAGTTAAGAAATAAGGCATGACAAGAGGGGTTATGTTCTGTTAATATACCGACTGGTGGTCTGGAGTTGTTGATGGGTGTCAACCAGCAGGAGGTACACTGACAAGCATAATCCCACCCCCAGTGGACTTGTTTTATTCCCCTTATGAACTGTTTAGTAATGTTAGTTATTTAGCAGTGTAGTACCGTTGCAGTTTTGTGCGGTATCTTTAAATTAGAAGTTTCATGGCATTAGCATGCATTAGCTATGCAGCAGGGATTAGGCAGTAGACTGTGTCACTAGTTTGGTGTGGTCACACTACAGCAAGTGGGTTATGGTTTCATTGTTATTGTAGGTCCTGTTGCTTTAAATGGCCTTTGCTGAGGTTTTGCTTCCTGTGCTGCTTCTGCGATTTCTGAAACAGCCTAGTCAAACTTCACATCACCTTCTCAAGGTGCATGTTGCCCCAGAACTTAGAATTCTTTTTTCAGAGATGTTTTTTGTCATTGTGCTGGCCCTGAGCCTCCCAGTATTCCAACAGTAGATCTTTAGTTTCCACTGGAGACAGCGGTCACCCTGGATGAGTGATCCCATCTAATTCGATGACTTACGTCCTAAAGATTTTTTTTTTTTTTTTTTTAAGTACTCAGTCTATTTAATACATGGTTACTCTGAGCTGCCTTCTGAACTGTGTTTTAGCACAAAAAACTGATTTCCATCATTTTTTCACAGTTCCCAAACTGTTCTGGGGCCTAAACCGCAAACTGCTCTACTCATATTGACTATGGTGGAATTTGCAGTTCAGATTAACAGCCTAGCTGTTCCATTTTTTATTGTTCTGTTTTTAACAAAAAAAAAAGGTAATGTGCTTCTGACTACTTTTTTAGAGCAGTTTAGGCTGTTTTTGGGCTAACGGTGACTGATCAACTAAAATTAACGGGAAAGCTCACAGAGACTGTGATTGACATGAAAACAGTCTCTCAACGATTAAGGTCATCGATTCTACTGTGCGTCCGTATCTAAAGAAGGATGTTAGACTGCTAGAGGGGGTGCAGTGTAGGGCGACAAAAATGATACGGGGATGGAAGGCAAACCCTACGAGGACAGGCTAAGAGATCTGAGTTTGTACACCCAGGAATAGAGGAGGGATAGGGGATATATGATTGAAACGTTTAAGTACTTGAAGGGAATCAGCAAATCTAGCGCTGGGGAAGGGACACAAGAGGGCATGGGCTAAGATTGGAGGGGGGGCAGATTTAGGAGGGAGATGAGAAGACATTACTTTACAGAATGGGTGGTGTCGAAATGAAACTCCCTTTCAGAGGGGGTGATTACATGTAAGACAGTGGGCAGTTTTAAAAGGGAATGGGACCGGCTCAATAGTGCTGAGGGTTGAGGCGTTGGATGCCACACCTCACTCTACACCGGCGACCGGGGTTCAGGAGCACACTCGGGTCACTGGTGGGTCGGCCGAGAGGAGATAGGCTTGAGCATCCGACGACAGCTCGCCTTCTCCGGTGAGATTGCGGCCACAGCCTGTGCACTTGCCTGACTCCGAACTGAGGCTCGGAGTACTGCAATCCCCAGTTGCAGAGGGACGGACGGCCACCTCACAGCGTGGACTTCGGCTCTCGGTGCCTTGACATTAGGGATTGCACGCTGTAGGGGAGGGAGTAAAAGAGGAAACACACCTGCCGGAATCGGGAAGACCGGTTTCCCGGAGCATGCCTCCGATGTGCCCCACTCACCAGGACCATCACCTCGACCTGACGAGATGAAGGATTATGGGGGGGGAATGCCCCCCACCTCGTCTCCGCTTGTGAGGGAACCGAAGCTCCGTGGAGGATTGAGAGGTGAGTCCTGGTGGGCGTGTGGCAGGAGGATGACTCCTTGGGTGCCCCGAAGGGTCGGGGCCGGCAGGCAGTAGGGAGGGAGGGATAAACAGAAGGGGGGGGAAGGGGCATTGGACAGGGCATGGAGAGAGTCTGGGTAGGTAGGGAGGAGAACTTCCTGGAGGGGAGAGGGGAAGGGGGTGGGGCAGTTGCAAGCTAAGGGTGCTAGCTGCGTACTCGAGCAGACTTGATAGACCATGAGGCCTATTTCTCCTGGCAGATTCGTATGTTCGTATTGTGACATTGAGGTGCCAGATTTCATAAGTATGCTGGGACTGACATCAACAAAAAAGAATCCGTATCCTCACTGACGACACCTTTTTAAAAGGTGAGTAAAAGGGCAGCCTGATGACCCAGTGGGTAGTGCTGCTCGCCTCCATACTCGCCACCTAGGTTCGGAAGCAAACTCGGGAAGCTGGTTGAGCAGCTCAAGGGTTGGGGAGATGCTGCAGCGCAGTAGCGTGCTCATCCAGGGGAGGGATGGCGTCAGGTTCCACTTCATCAGCAACCCCTGTGGTGGGCCAGGGAGCTGGCGGAGAAGGGGGCATAAAGAATAGATGTAAAAAATTAGTAAAAGCCGGCAAAGCAGCAGAGCTACTACCTGCCATGTCGGTGACCTGATTCAGGTGTGAACTCGAGTCCCTGAGGATTAACTGAGGAGGAGGATCCAGCATCCAAAGGACTGCTCTCCTCTCCTGGGGCATGTGCTTTGTGCCCCACAGTGCATGTGACATCTAGCGGAGGCTAGGTGTCATGGCAGACAGGATGCTCAGAATGGTGAGAGATGTTGAAAGACAGACACTCCACATCATTGCACAACAGCGTCCCTGGGGCATGATGAAAACATTTGTAGAGGCCGACCAGATGCTGGACTGTATCGGTAGGGGCATCACTAGCAGGAGGCAATCCTGTCCCTGTACAGGACTAAGGTGAGGCAACACCTAGAGTATTGTATGCAGTTTTGAAGCCCCACCTCAGGAGTGATCTTGACCACTTGGAGATGGTGCAGAGAAGGGCCATTAAAATGGTGTGAGTTATACAGTGAAAGTTGTATGAGGAGTGGCTGGGCAGCCTGAAAATGTACTCCCTCGAGGCAAGATGGGAGCGGTGCAATATGATAGAAACCTATGTAAATAGAGTGGAGTGAGGGGTCAGACCTCAGAGGCCATGAGTACAAACTGATAGGGGTTTAATTTAGGAGGGATTCAAGAAACTTTTACTTCATGGGAGATATGTTGGGCATCTGGAGTAGACTGCCAAGCACATTGATAAGATTTAGCACTGTCCATGGATTGAAAGTGTGGTGGGACAGGTATAGGAATGTGTTGACTTTGGGATTGGGGGAGACGGGGTGGGGTGGGGGGACAATAACAATACACGACAGACAGATCTCCCATCAAGGGGGCGCAGTCTGAGACGCACAACAGCCTACAATGGGTCTAAGTAGAACAGTGCAGACTTGGACTTCAGGTCTTTTTCTGCCTGCAAGTTTCTGTGTTTTTTAGGTGTCAAAACAGATAAGGGTCTGACTTTGCTCACTGGATCTGAAGGATGCTTGTTTTCACATATCGATAGGAACAAATCATAGGAAATACTTATGCTTTGGAGTAGGTATGGCTCTGTACCAGTACAGCCAGGGCAATGCCATTTGGACAGGCCTATTCATGAATTGTCTGACTGTAGTAGTAACAGCACTTTGAAGAAATAGAATGCCAGTCTGTCTATACTAGGATTACTGGTTAGTGTGTGGGAGAAGCCAGGAAGATGCCCTGTCATTAGTGAAAAGAACAATGCTCCTGATGAAAAAGTTGTAGTTCACTCTGAATTATGACAAATCAAACTTGGAACCCACACAAAACCTGAACTTCAGTGGAGCAGAACCGGACACTGTTCAAGCAAGTGCCTTTTTCCCAAAAGAAAGGGTCCAGGCAGTGGCACAGTATGCAACCCCCTTCTCCTTGGGGACAAAGAGAACTGCAAAGGATTTTCTCAGATTGTTAGAGCTCATGTTAGCCACAACCTTTATGGTACCATAGGCAACGCATCACATGAGAAGAGTTCAGTAATACCTGAAAGAATACCGGTCTCAACTCCAGGATCACTGACTGCCATGATCTTACTTCGTGTGGGAGCTCTTGCAGCAGGCTATAACATTCAGGACTATGCCGCAGGCACTAGGACCATACGGAAAACTTCTCAGCCAGCAGTATACAGCAGGGACCGCCCTTGACGCCGGCCCCACCCCGTTGGCCCTGGTACAAAAGGGGGCGGACCCAGCTCCTCCTTAGTTCTTTTCTCGCCGCGTCCCGTACGTGAAGAGAGAAGATCTACATTCAGCTTGCCAAGAACAGTAAGATTTTCTACAGAACCCGTTTTTCTTACCGTTTTTCAACGTTTTTTTCTAGTTTAACCGACGTCAGACAGTTTCTGACGGTTTTTGAAGTTTTCCGATGGATGTCTTCATCGTCGGCCTCGCCTGAACACCATCAAAACAAGTGCGAGTGTGGGAGGCAGATCCCGGCCAAGGACGGCCATCGACGCTGCGTTTTCTGCCTCGGGCCGGACCACAACACCGCGGCCTGCTCCGCCTGCCAGGCATTTACTAGCTGGACCCGCATCCGTCGTCTGAAGGCCCTGAAGGCTTTTCTTCTGGAGAAGAAGATAGATCTGCACTCCTCCGAGGTTAAACGCAAAGAGAAGAAGCATCACGCTAAAGACCGTAGTCAGTCCCGGAACCAGTCACGGTCCCAGTCTCGCTCACAGCCCTCTCCCAAGAAGGCCCACCCTTCGGGATCAGGAGAGCGTCCAAAATCGTCTCAGGCCAAGGCCGGCCCTTCGGGGGGGAAGCTGGCCAAGTTGAAGGTAACCCCGCTAAGGGTTACTACCAAGCCCTTGGAGGTGAAAGTTGCAGCCTCACCTCCCAAGGCACCGGTGCTGCCTGCTAAAGGCACGTCTCCGGATCCCAAGGACTCTCCGGTGCCCCACGGCGGCACCCCATTGTCGGTACCACCACTGACGCCGGTTGAAGGGGCAAAGGGTGAGGGATTGGCCGTGGAAGAGCAGACATCCCGTCGCCCAAGTAATCCTCCCCTGGGCCCCAGGAGGCTCTACTCAGCGGGCTGATGTCCTGGATACTCCTTTCCGGGCCGGCGGCAGAACTTTCACAGAAGGGCGAGCTGCAGGAGCTGTTTCCTTTTGGTGAGGGCAGGTCGAGCGGACCCCGTCGCCAGCCCAGACCGGTACGGACCCAGCGGCAAACCACAGCCGGGAGGTGAGCCTTCCCCGTGGAAGTTCCCGGAGCGATCGCCTACACCTTCTTCTAGGGCTCGTTCCCACACCCTGGTCTGGAGACCACCGACGACACTCCAGGGACTCTGGAGACCGTCGTCGGTCTAGGTCACATTCTCAGAGTCCTTCTCAGTCTTCTAGATGAGAACGCTCCCAACGTCAGTCCTCTGACCGACGTCAGTCTCTGCTCTGTCACCAGTCTCGGGACCGGAGTTGGTCCTCCAGTTACCGACGACAGTGGGAGTCTGGTCATAAGGAGAGGTCAGACTGTTCTAGATCTTACAGTCAATCTCCCTCATCCTCTTCTTCGTCATCTTCCTCTCTCAGATTGCAGTGGTCTCCGGGAGAGAAGGACCAGCCTCGTTCGCCTCCAGACAATCCAACCTTCATGGACGTCATGAGGCATATCCAGGCCTCCAACGAGTGGGAGATGGAGGACCTGGATCTGGAATGGTGGAGACTGGCAAAGTACCTGAGGTAGAAGGAGCCGAAACCACTGGTGGTCCCTCCTTTGGTGGATACTTCCAGGACCTTACGCGGACTACCTGAAAACATCCAGCTTCCGTGCCGGCTGTTCCTAAAAAGTCGGATAGGCTGTACAAGGCCCTGAAGGCAGAATCTTTCCCAGCTGAACACCCTCAGGCGGACTCCTCGGTGATCACGGCTGCCCATGATAAATCCAGGCAGCCGAAGCACCTCAGCTCACAGCCTCCCGAACCAGAGTCTCGCTATTTAGACCAGATGGGCAAGAAGGTTTATTCTGCCTCCACCTGTTCCATATGGTCCCTCAATTACTTGCCGCATATGGTCCAGTACCAGAATGTGCTATGGGAGCGGGGACAAGAGCTTTTGAAGGCCATGCCAGATTCTGATCAGAAGACAGAGCTTCTGGACATCCATGAAATCTGGGTCAGACATAGGCTCCCATGTCCTGAGAGCCTCGTATGACACCGCAGATGCGGCAGCCAGGGCAGCTGCTTCCGGGGTGTGCCTACGGCGCCACGCCTGATTGAGAGTCTCGGGCTTTCACCAGGATCTGCAGGCCGGTATCCAGGATTTACCCTTCCAGGGTACTGTGCTATTTGGGCAGGAGACGGAAGCTTTGATTTCTCGTCTCCAAGAGTTGGGCAGGTCTGTCTGGTCGATCTGCCAGATGTACAGCGGTGACCAGCGAAGACAACGCAAGCGGCCATTTCATAAGCCCTCAGGTGGCCAAGGTCATGCCCATGGTAACCAGCAGGGGCAGAGAGGCGGCTTCTGTAGGAGATCCGGTAACCAGCAGCCTGGAGGCGCTCCTACCCATGGACCCAAGTCCTCCCAGGCCTCTCTGCCTACACCCGGCTCAGCCCAATGACTCCCTTCCGCCCCCCCCCTTCCACAGGAAGACCCAGGGAAGATGGTCGGGGGCCGTTTCTCCCTTCATTTCGAAGGGTGGAAGTTGGTTACTGTGGACCAATGGGTCCTAGATATCATCAGGAGAGAACACACGCTGGAGTTCACGGAGTTTCCCCCAAATACTCCGCCAAAGCACTCCCGTCATCCTCCTTCTCACATCCCACTAATAGAAGGAGAAGTTCAGACCCTCTTGCAGAAAAGGGCAATAGAGGTAGTCCCCATGCATCAGCGGGGAAAGGGGTTTTACTCCCATTTCTTCCTGGTCCCAAAAAAGACACAGGATCTTCGTCCCTTTCTGGACCTCAGTTCTCTAAATCTCTTTATAGAGTACAAAAGGTTCAGGATGGTGACCCTCCCGGGTCTACTTCTTCTGCTGCACCAAGGGGATTGGCTCTGCTCCCTGGACTTGCAAGATGTCTATATGCATATCGGGGTCTTCCCTCCCCACAGGAAGTTTCTGAGGTTCCACTTCCAAGGGGAGCACTAAAAGTTTCGAGTTCTTCCATTCGGCCTCTCTTCCGCTCTGTGAGTCTTTACAAAATGCTTGGCAGTAGTGGCTACGGCTCTAAGGCGCATGAGACACTACGTTTTCCCATATCTAGATGATTGGCTACTTACAGCCCCGTCAAGGGCAGGCCTACTTCACGCCCTCGGAGACACCTATACTCTTTTCCGAGAGCTGGGGATCACCCTGAATCTACAAAAATCGTCCCCAGAGCCCAGTCAGAAGGCTCGTCTTCATTGGAGCGGTACTGGATTCTATCCAGGGCATGGCCTTCCTCCCCCAGGACAGGGGCGATCGCCTGCGAGAGATTGCCGAAGGGATCTCAATAACTCCTCAAGTTCCAGCTTGGAGCTTCCTCAGGCTACGGGGGCACATGGCGGTGGCCATTCCTGTCACTCTCTTGACCCGCCTCCACATGCGGATCCCACAGTGGATGCTCAGGGTACAGTGGGACCAAGGCTATGACAATCTAGACTTCATGGTCAGGATCACCGAGCCAGTCAGGAGAACTTTTAGTTGGTGGATGGACCCCCGGAACTTGGAGAAAGGGGTCAGCTTTCGTCTGGAGCCACCAGGTCAGACTCTTACAACAGATGCATCAGACCTGGGGTGGGGGCGCACCTGGGTGCTCATCAAACGCAAGGGGTTTGGTCACCCGAGGAGCAGTCCTTTCATATCAATGTACTGGAGATGCGAGCGGTTCTCTTTGCGTTACAGGCCTTTCAAGAGGACCTGGTGCCAGGCTCTCTTCTGGTTCAAACAGACAATATGGCAGTCGTCTTCTACATCAACATGAAAGGGGGCACTCATTCGTACCCCCTTTGCAGGGAGGCGATGAGAGTCTGGTACTGGGCGCTGGAGCGGCGCATTCTGCTGTGCACAGTGCACGTTCCAGGCATCCTCAATGATCTGGCCGACAGCCTAAGCAGGTCTTGATCCAGAGCGCATGAGTGGGAGCTGCTACAGTCCGTGGCAGATCAGCTCTTTGACAAGTGGGGTCATCCAGAGCTGGACCTCTTTGCATCACCATGCAATGCCAAACTGCCAATGTTTTGTTTGCGAGAGCACACGCCTGGAGTTTTCTGGCCAGACGTGTTATCCCTTTGCTGGGCAGGGAGGTTTCTCTATGCCTTCCCACCCTTCCCTCTCATTCAGAGAGTCCTACTAAAGTTACAGGCAGAAGGGGCCCGAATGATTCTCATAGCCCCCAGATGGCCTCGGCAGATTTGGTTCCCACTCCTGCAGCGGTTATCCACGGAGCCATCAATTCTGCTGCCCATATGTTCGCAGTTGCTGTCCCAGGAACAGGGATCACTGGTCCATCCAGACCTTCTGTCCATACACCTACATGCTTGGCTCCTTCAGACGTAGCTTAACACAGATACGGGGTTTTCCTGGAAGTGGCGGCAGTCCTAGTTTCGGCGAGAAAGCCCTCCACCCACTCCGCTTATGCTATGAAGTGGAAGCGTTTTTGTCTATGGGCCTCGTCACAGCTTTTGGACCCCGTCACTTGTCTAGTGAACTCAGCGTTGCAGTATCTCCTCTCTTTGTATCAAAATGGCCTGAGTTACTCCTCTATCAAGGTGCATATATGGGCTGTCTCCACCTATCATGCTGTCATTGGAGATAAGGCGTTGGCACAATTGGATGTCGCCCGCACCATTTTAAGAGGAATTTTGCATATGAGACCTCCCATTCAGGACTCTATCCCACCCTGGGATCTCCTTTATGTGTTGGAGAAGCTCACCTTCCCTCCCTTTGAACTGGCAGCGGATTGTGAGCTGCGTTATCTTTCTTGGAAGGTTTGTTTTTTGGTTGGTATTACCTCAGCTCAAAGGGTTTCCGAGCTTCAGGCTCTGATGTGTAAAGAGACGTATTTGATTTTCCACAGGGAAAGGGTTTCCCTTGGAACAAATCCTAAGTTTCTTCTGAAAGTGGTCTCGGAGTTGACCCTCAACCAGTCGGTTGATCTTCCAGTTTATTTTCCTTCCCCTTCCAATAAAGGGGAGGCTCTCCTTCGTGCACTGGATGTCCACAGGACTTTGAGTTATCACCTCAAGCGGATGGCTGCGCACCGTCAATCGGAGCAACTTTTTGTGGCCTATGCGCCACAATGCTTGGGTAAACCGGTGACCAAGCAAACGATATCGAAGTGGATAGTCCACTGCGTTTCCTTCTGCTGTGAGAAACACAATAAGCCCCTCCGGGCCCAGTTAGGGGTCACTCCACCAGAGGAGTGTCTGCTTCATTTGCCGCCTTGAGAAATGTCTCTGTCAGGGACATATGTGCAGCCGCTACCTGGAACTCTGTGCATACCTTTGTCAAGCATTACAGCTTGGATATCATCTTCAGATGCCAAGCTAGCTTCAGCCTGTTTTTTTTGCAAGGACTTCTGTCCTGAGGCCTCTATAGTCAGCATATTCCACCTCCCGGGGTCGTCTACTTCTTTGGCGTGGACTACTTGGTTCTCAGTCCTGAATGTTATAGCTTGCTGCAAGAGCTCCCACTCGAAGTAAGATAGTACAGTTACGTAAGAACTTACCATAACAGTAGATCTTCGAGAGGAGCTCTTGCAGCAGGCGTTACTTTACCACCCGCCTTCCCCCTCGAGGTGTGCAGATCCATCTTCATTTACATCTCCTATATTCACTTCATCTCCTTCTCTTGTCAGGGCTTGTTGCGGGTCTTGGCGGGAGAACTGAGGTGAAGCTGGGTCTGCCCCCTTTTGTACCAGGGCCGACGTCAGGGTGGGGCCGGCGTCAAGGGCGGTCCCTGCTGTATACTGCTGGCTGAGAAGTTTTCTGGATGGTCCTAGTGCCTGCGGCCTAGTCCTGAATGTTATAGCCTGCTGCAAGAGCTCCTCTCGAAGATCTACTGTTACGGTAAGTTCTTACGTAACTGTACTATACCAGTACAGACAAGCTGCTAATGCATTAACCTGATAAGGGATATGGAATTAATGGCTGGCTTGTATTGTACAGTTAGATCACAATATTGGATACACTGTACTTGATCCTGTGGATAATCCGAGAGTTTGTCTCCAGTGTGATCAAGTTCCTCACCTTTGACCAACACTAAGTACATCAGTGTGTGCAAGTCTCACTACCTGCCCCACACTGCCCCAACCCGTGGCTAAACAGAGGGCTTCAGTTAGCAGCGTTGTCAGTGCCTCACCTTTCACTATCACTAAATATATCACAATGTAGCATAACCTGCACTGTATGTTCCTCACACTGTATCTGGCCAGTGGGTAAACAAGAGGGTTTTATTCTTTAGTGTAGTCAGTCGCTCACCTTTCAGGAGCATTAAGTATATCACCTATCACACACAATGCATCTGCCCCTGTGAATAAGCACAGGGGTTCAGTCTCCATTGCTGTCAGCTTCTCACCTTTCACCAGCACTAAATATATTACAGTCTGGGGAACTGTGCCTGACCCAGTCTCTGGTGCTGTCAGCCCCTCACCTTACACCAGCAATAAATATATAACAGTGGGGGAACCCTTCACTGCACGTACCCTACATTGTACCTGGTTATGTAGATAAACAGAGGGCTTCAGCCTGGGTGTGGAGGCCCTCAAGCTTTTTTGTGAGGGGGATGCCGCTGATTAGCTGTAGGGTGCACAACACTCTCTACCCAAAGATTTTGCCAGAGCTGAGCAATTTCTTTAGACTGATGTAGGGACATGGGGCTGCATAGTCATCAGCATTCGTGCAAGGCAGACTTGCGGGGATTTAAAGAGCCTAGGGGTGTCACTCTCCCCACTATATTTGTTATATCTTGTGGAAACAACAAAATGAGAAACTATGGAGATGGGGAAGCAATCAGGAGATGGTCAGGATAGGGTTGAGGGGCAGGTGCTCCTGACTGAGAAGGGCAGTTTGTTGCAGTGTAGTGCCAGTATGTTACCAGGCTTTCCTCAAGACTCCTCCAGCTACTGAATCTGTTTGTCCAGGAAGAACAATGCCACTTAAAAACACCAGCATCTGCAAAGTTGGGCAGCATCATAACAAAGCAGATGTGTGTATTCTCAAAAAGCAAACAAACCAAACAAAAAGAAAAGAGGACTGCGAACTACAGAGAGTGAGAGAGAGAGAGAGAGAGAGAAAAAGTTGCAGAAACTGATGATGAGACATAGGGGGCCACTAGATGGCAGGGATATTGCAGTCGTGCTGGGCGGAGCTGCTAGATGTCAGGGATCACAGTCAGGGGTGGGGGAGGGTTGCTAGATACCAGCAACTATGATTGGGATGGGGGGGCTATATACCATGGACATTGGAATATGGGGAAAATAAGTGTCAAAAAGTAATAGGTCTGGGAAGGGGGGGAGAGGGAGGACAGAGAAAGAATCGGAGAAAGAGTTCAGTGATCTGATGTGTAGCAATGCTGTGAGACCAGATTCCATTGGGGGAGGCAGAAGGTACTTTTTGTGGCTCTGGTTGCATACTTTCTGGCTGTGCTTCCTCGCTTCCTCTGTTTGTAATACATTGGCAAAGCTCTGCTATGCAGTCATAAATAGTAGTTTTTCTCTTTTTTTCTCAAAACAGGCAAGGTCCAGACTCCTGATTTCTGAGTGAGATCAGTGTGAGTGAAATAGGGGACTTCAGAATCTTGGTGCCCCCCCAACTCCCCCAAATCCACCACTGACCTTGACTACAAAGTATAATTTTTCTGGTTTGGTGACATTTCTCTTGGATTCAGTATCCTAGCAGATTTGTAGTTTGACTTTAAAAAAGGAAATGTGGTAGCAGTGTTAGTCCAGTCAATGCAAAGAGAGCGGGAAAAAGCAACAACAAATATGTTGCAGCTGGTGATGCCTTTTCTTGGAATAACAAAATTATTTCTGAGACTAGCTTTCGAGAGATAATACTCTCTTCTTTAGGTCACTGACCTGATCTGAAGAAGAGCGTATTATCTCTCGGAAGCTAGTCTCAGAAACTCAATTAGTCAATAAAAGCATCACCTACAACTTTGTTGCTCCTCTCTCTCTCTCTCTCTCTCTCTCTCTCTCTCTCTCTCTGCATAGTCTGGCTTTAGATATCAGCACAAACGAAGGACTAGGTCATACCTACTTTGAGTAGGTCTTACTTTTCCACACAGTTCTCTCCTGTGAAAAGGACAGTTTTGTCACAGGTGGCAAATGACAACAAAAAAGCACCCTCCAAATACTCTTGGCATGTTAAAGGGTTCCCACTATTTACCTGGCTCCTCACAGGAGGCAGCAGTTTCCTTGCCAGCAAATGACATGTCACCAGCTTCACCCGGTTCCCTTCCATTCCTCTTAAACTTAGAGGCCATACTTACAGCAGACAGCAACATCTGTAGGGCATGCAGCGGGGCTTGTACTGTGATCTTGCACATTGATTGCCATGAAAAGTTGATGGTGACTACGCTGTACATCAGGGGATCATGATCGAGCTTGCTGTCTGTGGTGAGGAATGGGGTATGTGGGGTCATGGCCCTCAACTGGCAGCAGTTAGGGTCAAAGCATGCTGGCATGTGGAATCCATTCTATCTGCCTCAGGGAGCTGGAGTTGAAGTGGTGGGCCAGCAGTGTCAGTGGCTTGGCAGCAGCAGCGAAGGACTGGCCCAGAGCTTACTCCAATGTTGGAGCACAGAAACAGAAAAAGAGACTTTCCTCAGGCAATCAATTCCATGCATGTTTTTTCTTACTGCAACAAAAAAGGGAGCACCAGGGCTAGTAACTCTCACGTGCCACAACTGATCCTGCCTTGCTCCCGATTGCTGTCCCTGGTCTAAGCATTTGTATTCCCACCCACTGCCTCCAGTCCATTCTGCCCTCCTCTCAATTGCTGGTCCCTGGTTCACATTTGTAGTCCTAGCTGCTGAAGATGAGACTGGAAGACCGGGACAAAGCAAGGTGCAGTTTTGTGCAGCAGACTATGAATGTGAACCGGGAAGCAGTGATTTTGGGGGTTGGCGGCAGCGGTGGTAGTACGAATGTAACTGTGGACCAAGAGCAACAGTTGGGAGGAGGCAGGATTGGCGGTGGTGGGTGGGAGTACAAATGTGGATGTGAACCATGGGCAGTGATCGGGAGGAGGGTGGGATCAGTGGTAGTGAATAGGGAATTTTGAATGCATGGGCCATGGGGTTGGGGGGAGAGTACAAATAAGCACTGGACTGTGGAAGTCGTCAAAGAAAAAAGTGCATTGTGGGTCGGGGAAGAGAGAGCAAGAAAGAGAGGGAGGGAAAGAGCACTAATTCATGCATACTCATTATGTGCTTCAACTCCACTGTGCGGAGTAAACATTATGTGATGTGTTCAGTATCCAGTTACACTCTTTTAGACCCCCCTATATTTTCTGCTTCTCCGTTAGTAATACGTCAGCATAGCTCTTGCTGTGCAGCCGTAAAAGGGCTCCTAAACTTCCTCTAATGGTGGCAGCAAGTGCAGGACCTAAGAATAGGAGTCCTTTTCCGGCCAGCCCTGCATAATTTAGTCTTGACCACAGTTGCCTCTCTGATAGGGTAGGGAGGGTCATGTATCTTACCACACAGTAAAGGAAATATGTAACCCAGCAGAGAGAGAGAGGGAACACATTAGTCTGCTAGAGCTCAGAGCAGTGGTTCTTTCCCTAAAATCCTTCTCAGCATTGATCAAGGACTGAGTTCTTCAGATGAAGACAGACAGTAACACAACAATATATTACATAAACAAACAAGGTGGAGCAAGATCCTCAAAACCATACGATGAGGCAGTAAAATATAGCGATCTGTTCCATTTTGCCTTATAGGAGAACAAGAAGCTACCACAGCCATCTCCGTGGCTTCAGGCTTTGGGGGTTCGCCTGACACGCTGGCAATTCAGGTTTGCACCCCGAGCCCGGGACGGCAGGAGCAGAGACTGTCAGGGAGGGCTCGGAGCATCCCTTGGACACTCTCATCCCTGGGGGACTGAACTTTGACTTGGAGCTCTTGCAGGACTCGAGTCTGGTGCACACCACGGCTGATTTCCCCTTCAAAACAGAAACACATTCCTCAAAAGCACATCAAGTAGGAGACTATTACGAAGGCAATCCAGTTGTTCATGGCGGATGTAAAGGAATCCCTAAAAGATGTTAAAAAGGATGTCTCCTCATTACAGCAACGCACTGATAAAGTGGAGCACCAGTCCTCAGCCACAAATAACGGAGTAGAACAGCTTAAGACCACGTTGAAGGAAGTACTAGACACCCAGGCTCAAATTTTAGCGTGCCAGGAGGAGACTGAGAATCGTGCTAAGTGCAAAAATATCAGACTATACAGGCTCCCTGAAGGTTCTGAAGGAACAAATTTAGTGGAATTTTTAGAGAGCTTCTTCCATGCTGTACTGGAGCTCCATGCTGATTTCCACCTCGATATCAAGAGAACACACCAGGCAACTGGGCCTAAGCCTGCCTCTCCAGCTGTCTGCCCATGATCAGTAATAGTTCATTTTCTAAACTATGTGGTCAAGGAGAAAATCTTGCAGTTAGCATGACAGAAAATAACCATCTTTTATGGCCAAACAAAAATATTTTTTGATGATTACGCTGTGCTTATGGTGAAACGCAGACAAGACTACATACCTATCCTTCAGGCTGTCCGGAAGAAACAAATTCAATTTAAAACTATGTATCCAGCTTGGCTGGTAGTACAGTAGTACAGTATCCTGAGAAGCAGTTCACCTACAACTCAACTGCTGAAACCTAAACTGATCTCCCAAGTTAGAGGCATCCCTCTTTTGGACTGCATCCCTGCCACAGCGAGTACTGGTCCACTACCTCTTCACTGACACAACCTCTCAAAACGTTAAAGCAACACCGCAGACAGATTGAAGCCATGATGGCTGAAATTTTACAGCATATTAAATCCATCAGCCCAGACTCAGCCTTATCTTGAAAGACACAGAGTGACCCTGTAGTGTCCTGGATTAGGGTGTGTGACCCGGGCTTGCTGGGTCGGGGGTACCCTGTACCTGCCGGCGCTCTGCACTAGGTGATGGTTTTCTTTCCCTTCCAGATCCCATAAGCAGACTAACACTTTATTTTTCTCCTGGCATCAGTGCATTATCTAGGCGTACAGGTTGATGAAACAAAGATGCCCTACATGGAGCTCTTTAGTTAAGCGCTCCCCCTCTGAGGCAGAGACGCCTGTGCATGTGGGCAGGCTCTGTCCTCCGAGTGGACCACAGTACTCTCGACCTAACTTAGAAACTGCACCCTGGGACTTTGGTAAATTCAAAGCTGGGTAAATCCTCAAGAGGGGAGACAGAGGGGAACTGCCCTCTTCCATTTAACTGTGTCCGCAGGAGTGTTTTTTTTTTTTCTCTTACTATAAATGAAGTTGGTGCTAAAGCTATGGATATCTCATTCTCCCCTCCCCTCTCCCACATGCCATGCCCTGATGACTGCTGTACCCTCACTCACCCCGGTCTATGAGGATAAACTCTCAGCAGCTAAGGCCATGGGACATTCAGATTTCTAAATCCACTGTTTTGGTTGCCTAAAGTTTCCAGCCTGAACTTCTTGTATTGAGGAGCTTCCACCTAAGAATGGAAACTTTCAATTAACAATCTTCGCTGTTTTTCTCTCTTGATCTACAGACTCCATTACAGTGGACTGTTGGGTGGCTTTACATTCATGATGCCCCAAGGAGGTTGGCCTGGCCCTCTCTTACCTTTTTGATACTGCTGAGATACAGGCCAAACTATATAAACAATAACTTGGCCACATTTATCTTTTGCAACTGAAAGCTGAACTTTAAATGTTGGGGGGGTGGGGATCGAACAAAGGGGCTTACACTCCGAGTAACCTGGTGGTTGACTTATCTGCCAAACAAGATACGAAAAGGATGGGGGTATCCATCCAGACTCAGCCTGGGTCTCAGCATCATTCCTGAGCAGTTTTACAGTGGGGATCATGCCCTGGTAATCTTACCTAACTCTTGCAGCCAGAATTGAGCACCAGGATGGAGTACAGTCACTGGCAATGGGTGCAACTGGGGGGAAAAACTTGAACAATAGAGGCATGATGGATATATGTTCGAAACTCTTTGACCCCATGAGGTCTGAGTAATGAAATTGATTACACTGTTTTTTTATGAAAATAGTTTTCATCGGGGGCGCTGTGGAACTCGAGCATGGAGGACGTATTCCAGTAGAGCTCCATACATCAGAGAGTAATTTTAACTTCTAAATTACATTGTTTGGGGACTGAAAGATTTAAAATTCTCTAAAAGGATGACTAAATACTCCCTTTCTGCAATGGGCAATCCTAAGAGAGATAAGTTGGCCGCCGAGGGATCTAAGTCCAAAAATAACCCTGGTACTTCAGTAGCATGATTGACACAAGGCCATGATCACGAGGAAGCTGAGTCAGGTGAGGAGAAACTACAGTCACTGGGACACAAAATAAACCAACTGATTACGTCAGTCGCTGGACTGGCTGACAGATTTGACAACCTAATGAACAGGGTAATCAGTATCGAGACAAACCTGGAGTCGGTTACCCTGGCGTCCTTAGAAACATAGACTTTGACGGCAGATAAGGACCGCTTGGCCCATCTAGTCTGCCCATTTCCCTACCTACAGGATATGCCGCAGATCCTAGTTAACCAACAGCCTATTTCTTCCTACCTCCCACAAGAATTGCCTTATGTCTGTCCCATGCATTCTTGAATTCTCCCACAGTTTTAGACCCCACAACCTCCTCAGGTAGGCTGTTCCATGCATCCACTACCCTCTCTGTGAAAAAATACTTCCTCACATTGCCCCTGAACCGCCCCTCCATCTTTAAACTGTGTCCCCTTGTTCTTGCACATCTCTTTTTCTGAAAGATGCTACCCTCTTGGACTTTGTTGATTCCACTGAGGTATTTAAAAGTTTCTATCATGTTCCCCCTCTCCCTTCTTTCCTCAAGGGTATACATATTAAGCTCCTTAAGTCTCTCCTCGTACGGCTTCTCTTGCAGACCCTGCACCATTTTAGTTGCCCTCCTCTGGACTACTTCTATCCTGTCTATGTCTTTGCGGAGATGGGGTCTCCAGAACTGGACACAGTACTCCAGATGGGGTCTCACCAACTGTCTGTACAGCGGGATAACAACTTCCTGTTTTCTGCTGGTGATGCCTCTCCCTATGCATCCCAGTATACCCCCAACCCTCCCTACTGCCTTCTCACATTGCTTGCTAACCTTAAGGTCATCTGATATGATTACCCCCAGGTCCCTTTCCTTTCTTGTTGTTGTTACTACCCCCATTGTGTATTCTTCCCCTGGGTTCTTGTTTCCCAGGTGCATTATTTTGCACTTCTTTGCATTGAATCCTAGCTGCCATACTTCTGACCATTCCTCCAACCTTGCCAAGTCCCTTCTCATCCTTTCCACGCCTCCTTGTGTATCAACCCCGTTGCAGATCTTTGTGTCATCTGCAAAGAGGCATACTTTTCCTTCCAGTCCCTCTGCAATGTCACTTATAAAGACATTAAAAAGGGCTGGACCCAGCACTGAACCCTGCGGTACCCCACTAGTAACCCCTCTTTCTTCAGAGTGGACTCCATTTACAATTACCTTCTGTGTCCTGTTGTGCAGCCAGTGTTTTACCCAGGCTACCACCCTGGGACCCACCCCCAGGCTGCTTAATTTGACTATTAATCTTTTGTGTGGGACTGTGTCAAATGCCTTGCTAAAGTCTAGGTAGGCCATGCCCTCAGCCCCTCCCTGGTGTACTACTTTGGTCACCCAGTCAAAGAAATCTATTAGATTCGTTGGACATGACCTTCCCCGTTGTGAACCCATGCTGCCTTGGGTCCTGTGCCCCACTGGCCTCTAGGTACTCAACAGTTCTTTCCTTCAGAAGTGACTCCATCACTTTCCCTACCACAGAGGTCAAACTGACAGGTCTGTAGTTTCCTGCCTCTGTCTTGGTCCCACTTTTGTGAAGAGGAATCACATCCGCCTTCCTCCAGTCCTCGGGTACCACACCATCCTCCCATGATTTATTAAAAAGAGTAGCCAGAGGTTTCACTAGCTCCCCCCTTGATTCTTTTAAAATTCTGGGGTGAATTCCATCAGGCCCCATTGCTTTGTCCACCTTCAGTTTTAGGAGTTCTTGCAGAACCCTTTCTTCTGTGAAAGGACTGGAATAGACCCCCCTATCAAGAGTGCTTCTGTTAATTGGATTAGGCACTTCCCCCTCCTCTTTTGTGATACTGAGCAGAAATATTCGTTCAGTATCCCTGCTTTTTCACTGTGCCCCTCTGCCCACCCACTGTTCATTCTATTCAGCCTCACTATCCCTCCCTTTGTCTTTCTACGCTCGCTGATGTACCTATAAAAGGTTTTATCCCCCTTCTTAACCGAGTTGGCTATCTTTTCCTCAGTTTGGGCCTTTGCTATTCTGACTTCCTTCTGCCTTAACTGGTACAGCTGTCTGTCCTGCTCCTTCTGTGTTTCCTTATACTTCCGGAATGCTATCTTTTTCTCCCTGACTTTCCCAGCCACCTCTTTTGAGAACCATAGTGGCTTTTTCTTTCATTTTGCTTTGTTTATTTGCTTCACACAAAGGCTTGTTGCCTCTGTGATGGCAGTTTTGATGATTCCCCATTGTAGCTCCATCCCTCCTTCTAGCCTGTTTGCTAGTGCTTTTCTGAGTCACTCTCCCATCTTGCCAAAGTCAGCCCTCCTGAAGTCCAGTACCCTCACTTTTGTATGGCTTGACTCTGTAGCTGAGTTTAACGTGAACCACAGTGTTTGATGGTCACTTGTTCCCAGATGGCAACCCACTTCTAGATCTGAGATCCTCTCGCTGCCCCATTTGAGAGTATGAGGTCAAAGATTGCTCCCTCACGCGTGGGTTCCGAAACTAGCTGTCTGAGGCCTGCCACCTGTAGGGCATCGAGAATGGCCCTGCTCTTGGATGTGGCTGCAGCAAATGTGCTCCAGTTAACATCTGGCATATTCAGGTCTCCCATCAACAGTATCTCCCCTTTCTCTGCCATCCTAAGAATGCCTTCTGTCATTTTCTTGTCCATTCCCTCCCCCTGACATGGGGGTCTGTACACAACCCCTGTGCAGATTGTGGTGCCCTATCCAGTCTCCAAGGTGACCCACAGTGCCTTCTCTCCTCCCTGTTTACTCTTTTGTTCAGTTGCTTTTATCCCTTCCTTTACATAGAGAGCTACTCCTCCCCCTCTTCTCCCCTGCCTGTCTCTTCTGTAGGTTATGTACCCTGGTATGTTAACATCCCAGTCATGGTTCTCTGTGTACCTTGTTTCTGTGACTGCTACGATATCCAGGCATCCCTCTTCCATCAAGGCCACCAGCTCAGGAGCTTGTTGCCCAGACTGCGAGCATTGGTACTCATTACCCTCCATTTCCTGATGGCCTTACTCCTTTTTGCCCCATCCCTGTCCTTCTTGCCTTTGTCACTTTCCCCATTTACCCTACCCTTCTCCCTATTACACCTCTATTTTACGCACTTACTACTGTGATTTTTTTGGGGGTCTAGGATTTCCTGCTCCTTTCCAGTGCCTCGCCCTTTGGCTAGTTTAAATGCTTGCCAGTGAAGCATTTAAACCTATCACCTAGGATCCTGGTTCCCCTCCTGGACAGATGCAGCCCATCATGCCAGTATAAGCTTGCATCATTCCAGGTGGACCCTCAGTCCCCAATGAAGCCAAATCCCTGAGCTCCACACCAGTTTTTCAACCACTGATTGAATCCCATGGTGCGGAACACCCTAGCCTCTCTCCTCACGCCAGGTGGGCAGCACCTCCGAGAAGGTTACCGTATGCTACTTGGCTCCCAAGGCCCTCCCCAATTCCACAAACTCTTCCTGCACTTCTCTAATCCCTTTCTTAGGCAGGTCATTTGTCCCTAGGTGGACAATGACATCCAGCTCCTTCCTCTGTGCAGCTGCTCCGGCAATCCTGAGGATTCGCTCCATGTCCCACCAAGCCATGGTGCCAGGCAGGCACCTTACCTCCCTCTCCCCTTTCTCCCCCAGTTCTACTTTCCTAACAATGGAGTCCCTCACCAGGAGTTGTTTCCTTCCCTGTGGGGTCCCCTGCCACCCTCCTGTGGGTCTCCTTTGTGGAGGTTCCCAGCATCTTCCTTGGTCTCCACTGTGGGTGCCTCCATAGAGGAACCACACTTTGCCAGAATGGCATAGGAATTGTGGAGAGGTACAACTGGAGGGATGCGCCTCTGTTCCACCACCCTCACCCTCCCTGAGCCCACTGTGGTCCAACCGCTCCTCTTTCTTGGCAACCTCTGAGGCAATGGCAGTGGCACTGGTGGTCCCTGGATGGAAGAGGAGGTCCCACAAATCCTGTCCACCTCAGCCTGGAGATGAGCAACCTCCTCCCTCAGCCCAGAGAGGTGCCTGCAGATGGGACACCACCACATTCTCCAGAACGTCTCCCGGAAGACTGCTGCTCCACAGCCACTGCATTGCACTGCACCACTTCCATCATGTCTTATTTCTGGCCCCTTAACTGTTTGGAATCCTTACTCTTTCCTCTGTTTTTTTTTTTTTTTCTTTTTTCTTTTCTCTCTCTACTTACTTTCTGCCTGTGTACCCTTTAAGCTCCTGATTGTCCTGTTCTGAGACAAGAATATCCTATATTTCTCAGTAGACCCCTTACTTGCTGAGAGGCAGACCTCCAGCAGCTAGAGGGGGCCGGAGAGCAACTCTTGCCCTTCTAGGTTGGTGGGTCTTTGGTGGCTCTGTGATCACTCACTTCCTGCTCCCAAACAGGAAGTTCCTGTTGTCAGTCAAATCATGTACCTATAAAAGTAGAACTAGCTTTGGGTGGGAGGGAAGGAGGGCAATATAGACCCAGTAGAGAAGTCCAGTCACACATCAGTCCTTCCTCCTGGTGTCTTCTGCCAAGCTACTAGCAGAATCTTTCTAAGGTAGTCTTTAAATTTAGCTTCCTTCTAGCTAAGCCACTCCCCCTACTTACTAGATCTTTCTACAAGTAATTTAAACTGCACAGCTATCAAGTCCTTTCAATCACCTGAGATTTACACCTAGATAACTGTTCAGATAACCATTCAGTTCAGTTAACTCAGACACACACTTTTTTTTTGTTTTGTTTGTTAGTTTGTTTGTTTTGTACCCTAAATTAAAGGTCCAAGTACAAGAGTTCTACTTCTTTAGTCCCAGTAGAGAAGTCCAGTCACACAGCAGTCCTTCCTCCTGGTGTCTTCTGCCAAGATACTAGCAGAATCTTGTAGATGCTACAAAATGAGCCGACTCATCTGTGGGAGCCGTATCAATGATAATTAGAGAAAAAGCACACCTTAAGACCAGATTGGAGAGCCTTGAAAACCAGGCCAGAGCTTCTAACCTTCGTCTTCTTGGGGTGCTGGAGCGAGCAGAGAGGGAGACCATTTGCTCTTTTTCATGCAGGAATGGATGACACAGCAGCTGGGTAAAGAGGTGTCCTCCTTGGTCCAACAATTTCAAAAGGCGTACCGGGTGACACCACGGGGCCGTCCAGATAATCCAGAGTCCCCGCGTACTGTGGTAATTGTGATGGATGGAGTCAGATCTCTGGACTTGCTGCTTGCACAGGCCAGACATAAGCGAGTACTGTTATATGAGGGCCAAAAAGTAATTATGTTCCCGGACATCGTGTACACCACCCGACAGAAAAGAAAGAAGTTCGATGGAGCCAGGGTGATGCTCCGTGAAGTCGGGATGCCGCATGGAATGATATTCCCTGCACGATTGAGGATCTCATGCAGTGGAAAGATTTTTCTCTTTTCGGATCCTGACAATGCTCTCAAATGGTGCCAGAAGCACGCGATCCAGCCAAAAAAGGGGAGAGAAGAGGAGGACCCCTCGGAGGAGGAAGATATCTGAATTTCTCATTTCAGGACTTGAAATCAGGTTCCTTTTCACAGAAATTGAGGAGGGGGAGTAGTTAAAATAACCTAATAAAGTGGGTCTCTAGACCTAATTAACCTCTTAAGGGCTTAAGAAAGTGAAGTTTAAAAAGTTACATATACCTTTGTGCCCTCATGAAAACAACAATATCTAATATGCGCCTAATTGGTTATATTATCATATTAGTTAAACCTAATATTGGGGAGGTTAAATGTTATTTAAATGGGTGGTTATTTTGATTGTTCTTTATGTTCCTCAGATTCTCCATCAGATGTTATGGACTCTGCCAATCCGTTTAGCACATTTTTTTAGCCAAGACTCATCGGTTAAGCATGGTGGTGGACTTCAGTTTCTAAGGAAACAAAGATCTTACTTCGAGAGGGCTCTTGCAGTAGGTAAATACATATAGGACTGACATCGGCAGGCATCAGGACCCCACGGAAAAATTTCTAGCTAGCAGTCTCTGGCGGGGGACTGCCTCCACGTCAGGTGACCGACATCATGGGACATCAGTATAAAGGGGTGGTCCCCCACGCCCGCCTCCTAGTTCTTTCCCGCCGTTCGCTCATGTCAGCGCCTCGCGGTAAAGTTCAACGCTCGTCAGCCTCAGTCATCGGTAGTTTTAACCGAGTTATTTTCAAATTTTTGTTAGGTATTCGTCAGTGTATGTCGTCCTCTACACCCTCCGAGCACAAGGACAAGTGCGACTCGTGCGGCGTCCAACTCCTGCACAAGGACGGCCATTCCCAGTGCCTCTTCTGCCTAGGCCCAGATCATCAGGTGGAGAAGTGCCAGCACTGCTTTAAATTCAACCCGGCTACCCGCAGACGGCGGCAGCAGTCCCTGGAGGCCCATATTTTAAAGAAGAAAATGTATGGAAAAGGAGTTAAAAAAGCTCCGGCAGACGTCCACTTCCCCAAGGCCATTGCAAGAAAAAGATAAGGAGAAGCACCAGGACAAGGGCTCTTCACCACTGCGTCGTCTTCGGGAGTCGCCAGTGCCAGGTAACGTCCCCGGGGACTGATCCGCATAGGCCTTGGAGGTTTCAAGGTGGTGTCGCCCGCCTGCCTGGCTTTACACTCTGGCCCTTCGGGCACCTCCGGGCTATTGGAGGCTTCCGCTCCCGGTAAAGCTGCCACTGTGCGGCCTGCTGGTTCGAGTGGCTCTGGTAAGCCGGACGTCGGCTCAGACGCCCGCACAGAGATGGTGGGCAAGTCACCCGACCCCTCGGGGCATCGCACAGCCCCTCTTCCGCCCGACCAGGCCACCCCCTCCTTCAAGACCTGCCTCGGGTGACGGGTCTGCTAAGTCGGATGTCGGCTCCTCCGGCGTCCGCCCGAACCCCACTGATAAGTCGGACGTTGGCTTGCCCAACGCCGCACAGTGGCTGAGCCGATGCCAGACCCTCCCACGTCCGCTGTTCCCAGCTCCCCACAGCCTTCGCTGCCCTCCGGGGACCCTGGGTCTCCTCAGCCTGACCCCGGGGATTTTTCCCCTCCATCCCCGGGCGATGCCGAGGTTCCTGCTGCGCCCTCGTCAGACCATCCGCCTGCTGGGCTGACTGACCTGATGTTGGCTCCCCAGATGCCGGCCCCCCGGCCCCGACGCCGGTCTTGCTAACCCCGGCGACATCCCGCTCTCGGATGCTGCTCCAACGCCGGCGCCTCCGGCCACCGGGCCTTCCTGCTCAGTCCGCCCGTGGGCCTCCGGCCAGGCCATCTGCTCCGGCAGACCCTTGGTTCCCGGTGCCACGACCCATCCATATCTGATGCGCTTACCGGCTCCGCAGTATCCGGACGCCCAGTACCCGACGCTGCAGTATCCGGTGCCTCAATACCTGATGGGGGGCTTCCCACCGTCGGGTTATGGATACATGCCTTACGGGTATAATTCATACCCGTATCCCCCTCCTCCTCTTCCTACGCCTCCACCGCCCCCTCAGCCGCCGGTGGACTTGAAGGAGACTCTGGCCTCCTTGTGGGCTGAGGCCAAGGCTCAGCTCACCAGAGAGGTGGAGAGTCGTCTCCTGATGACGGTCCTGGTTCCCGTACGTCCGCGACGACAGACTCCCTCCCCACCTCCGGACACCAGGGCCAAACCCTCTGGTTCCAGGGCGGGGCAGGACACACTTCCCCGAGGGCTTCCCAAGGGGTCCGTTCCTCCCCCACGCCGGGTGAGGGAGTCTTCCTCATCATCATCATCTTCCTCCTTGGACACCTCGGACGACTCCAACGGTTGTTCCGAGCCGGACGACGAGCCATGCTGTCCGTCTAAGCCCAGGACAAGGACTCCTCCGAAGTCCCCTCTGGAGGAACCTCCTTTTACGGAGTTGCGCAAAATCCAGGAGGTTCATAAGCGGCATTCCTTGGAGCCGGATCCCCAGCATAAGAAACTCGCTGAGCATCTGGATCTGCCCGTGACAGCTCCCACCTTGGTGCCACCCTGGATTGAGCCTCATGCCGATCTTGTTTCCACTATTTGGAAGCAGCCGTTGGCTTTAGCCCCACTTCCTCGGAAGTTGAACAGGTACATCATGCTCCCAAGGGTGTTGACTTTTTAGATTCTTATCCTCGAGCTGATTCAGTCGTGATTAGCGCCACTTATGGCTGGACAGCTAACCCGAAACATCTGAGCTCGTCTCCACTTGACAAAGAATCCCATCTTCTGGACCAGTACGGGAAGAAGATCTATGCTTCTTCCACTCTGGGTATTAGGGCCCTAAATTATGTCGGTCACATGGGGGATTACCAGAAGGCGATTCTTAGTGAGGTGGAGTCCAAATTGGACTCCCTTCCAGACTCTCAAGTCAAACAGGAAGTGGCTGACCTTATCCGCTCTGCACGTTCGGCCAGTCTGCACATGCTTCGTGCTACTTATGATGCAGTGGACACTGCTGGTAGGAGCTCCGCTTTCGCCGTAGGCTTACGGCATCATGCCTGGCTCCATGTGTTAGGGTTGGTCCCGGAAGTGGAGTCCGCTATTCAGGAAGTGCCTTTCCGGGGTTCGGTGCTGTTTGGTGGTGATGTCAAGGATATTATCACCGATCTGCAGGAGAAAGGGACTGCACTGAAGTCTGTGGCCTCCATGTATCATCCCCATCAAATGCAGCGCCATCCCTTTCGCAGATGGAATCGGCCAAAGGCGAAACCCCAGGGAAAGCGGGCTGCTAAACGCCGGGCCCCTCCAGCTGCCAAGCCCCCTCCGCCCAAAAAAGCAGCGGGTGCTTCAGCTGTGATGCTGCCCCACCCCACCTGACTCCTTTCCTCTCCCACAGCCTCTGGGCCTTCCGGAGGAACCAGTAGGAGGGAGGTTTTCCCTCCACCTCCCGGGTTGGGAGAGGATAACTTCAGATTCCTGGGTGCTCCAGCTGATTGCAGAAGCACACTCAATAGAGTTTCTCCAGAAACCACCTCGTCACCCTCCCCCAAGGTCGTCGTACTCTCGGGAACACCTTCTTCTGGTCCAGGAAAAGATTTCAGCACTTTTTCTGAAGGAGGCGATAGAGCACGTGCCCCTTTCTCTTCAGGGAATGGGTTACTATTCCCACTTCTTCCTGGTCCCGAAGAAGACAGGAGATGTAAGGCCGAATCTCGACCTCAGTTCCCTGAACTTATTCATGGAGTACAAGAGGTTCAGGATGCTCTCCCTGCAGGGCCTCCTGCCCCTCCTTTGGCCGGGACAGTGGCTGTGCGCTCTTGATATGCAGGATGCTTACCTGCACATCCCTATCTGCCCATCTCACCGCAAATACCTCCATTTTGCTTTCCAGGGGGACCACTACCAGTTTAAGGCCCTCCCATTTGGTCTTTCCTCGGCACCCCGGGTGTTCACCAAATGCCTTTCAGTGGTAGCGGCCTATCTGCCTACCCAGGGGGTGCAGGTTTTCCCATACCTGGACGATTGGCTGCTGGTGGCCCCATCCAGGGAGGATATCCTGCGCTTCCTTTCCCTTATGCAGGGGGTGTTTTTCTCCCTGGGCATCACCATCAACCACTCCAAGTCCCACTTGATCCCGTCCCAGAGACTCCAGTTTATCGGGGCGATCCTGGACACGACCTCTGGCATGGCCTTCCTGCCACCGGACAGGGCAGCCACACTCCTGGCTCAGGTCAGCCTGTTGTCCGGCCGCAGGCGGGTCAGTGCCAGGTCAGTCCTTCGCCTCCTATGGCTAATGGCGGCTGCAATCCCAACAGTTCCTCACGCTCGGCTCCACATGAGGATCTCTCAGTGGATGCTTCGGCCTCGGTGGGATCAGTTGGTGGATGAGCTGGACCAGCTTGTCCTAGTCTACTCCCCCATGGTTCGGGACTTGCAGTGGTGGATGGTTCAGGAGAACCTGTCTCGGGGAGTTCCCTTCTGTCTTTCTCGCCTCTCCCATACTCTGACCACAGACGCCTCGGGCGAAGATTGGGGAGCCCATTTAAGACCTCACAGGACCCAGGGCTCCTGGTCCAAGCTCGAGAAAATGCTTCCCATCAATGTGCTCGAGCTTCGGGCAGTGCTTTATGCTCTTCAAGCTCTGCATCTCCTTCCCTGCCATGTAGCTGTACAGATGAATGATATGTGTTGGTATGGTACATCAACAAACATGGAGGGACTTGTTCCTACCCTCTTTGCAGGGAAGCGATGCGAGTTTGGGATTGCGCAGTACAGCACAACCTCCACCTCACGGCAGTTCATGTCCCAGGGGTCGAGAACACCTTAGCAGACAAACTCAGTCGCTCGTCTGTTCTAGCTCATGAGTGGGAACTGGATGAGGGGGTCTTAGACGATATCTTCCTACGTTGGGGAACACCACAGGTGGACCTGTTCGCCTCACCTCTAAACGAAAAGCTTCTCGACTTCTGCTCGCTCCAGAGCGCGGCATTTTTGGGAGAGACACTCTGTCTTTAGATTGGAAGGACAGATTCGTCTGTGCTTTCTCCCGGATCCCTTTGATTCTGAGAGCCTTACAGAAACTCTGTTCAGAAGGAGCAGGAATGATACTGATCGCTCCTTTCTGGCCCAGGCAAGTTTGGTTCTCTCTTCTGCAACAATACTCAGAGGAACCTCCTCTTCCTCTGTTGCGATTTTTACTGACCCAGGATCAGGGGACCGTGGTCCATCCAGGTCTCAAGTCCCTTCAACTGCACGCATGGCTCCTGCAGAAGTAGGTCAAGCCCGATTTGGGGTTTCACCCTGAGTGGCTGAGATTTTGGTGGAGGCTAGAAAACCCTCCACTAGGTCTGTCTATGCCATGAAATGGAAACGGTTCTCAATCTGGGCCATTTCAAAAGATTTTGAGCCTTTCTCGTGCCTGTTGGGTGGCTGCTAGATTACCTGTGCCACCTCTTTGATCTGGGTCTCAGTCACTCGTCCTTGAAGGTACACATGGCGGCCATTTCGGCCTACCATGTCCCTTTTGCAGGCAGGACGTTTGCTCAGCTAGAGGTCTCTCAGGACTTTCCTTAGAGGGGTTCTGCACTTGAGACCTCCATCCGGGTTCCTGTCCCTCCTTGGGATTTGAATTTCATCCTTGAGAAGCTTACTCTACCTCCTTTCGAACCGGCAGCCTCAGCAGACATGAAGTTCCTCTCATGGAAGACTCTCTTCCTAGTGGCCATTACTGCTGCTCGGAGGATTTCCGAGCTCCAGGCCCTGATGTGTAAAATCCCATATTTGATTTTTCACAAGGAACGTGTGGCTCTGCGCACCAACCCTAAGTTTCTCCCCAAGGTGGTAGCGGAGTCTACTTTGAACCAGTCCATAGAGTTACCTGCTTTCTTTACGCAGCACTCCAATCAAGGGGAGTATCTCTTACACACTCTGGGCATTCACGGAATTCTGAGATACTACACTAACAGAACAAAAGATCTCAGAAAGACTGATCAACTGTTTGTCTCATTTGCCCACAAAAGAGAAAGCAATGCTGTTTCTAAGCAGTGCCTGTCCAAATGGTTGGCTCATTGTATCACTTTCTGTTATGACATTTACAACAAGACCCTTCTGGGTCAAGTGAGAGGGCACTCCACCAGAGGAGTCGCTGCCTCTGCGGCTTGTTTCAAGAATGTGTCAGCGGCGGATCTGTGCTGCTGCCACTTGGACTTCCGTCCATACCTTTACAAAACATTACAGTTTGGATATTGCCTTTCGCTGTAGAGCAGGCTTCGGGCTTGCTGTTCTGCAAGGCCTCCTTTCCTAAGGCCTTCACAGCTAGAGGACTTACTTTGAGTAGCTTTGCTCCTCCCGTTTTGCTTCTTCTTGTTCCAGACTGCTTGGGACTCAGTCCTTTATGTAATTACCTACTGCAAGAGCTCTCTTGAAGTAAGATAGTACAGTTATGTAAGAACTTACTGTAACAGTAGATCTTTGAGAGAGGCTCTTGTAGTCGGTAATACCTTTCCGCCCCCCATCCCCCTAATCTTTTTTAGCTCCTTTTCCAGGTTGGGAAATATCCACTTCTCTCTCATCTTGCCCTTTTGGGCCTTTGGCGGGAAAGAACTGGAAGGCGGGCGTGGGGGACCGTCCCTTTATACTGATGTCGCATGACGTCGGTCACCTGACGTGGGGGCGGTCTCCCGACAGAGACTGCTAGCTAGAAATTTTTCCGTGGGGTCCTGACACCTGCTGGCGTCAGTCCTTTATGTAATTACCTACTGCAAGAGCCTCTCTTGAAGATCTATTGCTACGGTAAGTTCTTATGTAACTGTACTTTCTAATGACTGGAATGCTGTTTTTGACTTTGATATTTTTATGCCATGCAGCTCATGGGCTCTAGATGCAGCCAAATGGAATATTTTACTTAGTAATTTATCATTTCTGTAACCCTCCCTGGACGTATCTTTTAATTTTGGATGGATAAATTGTAGATATTAAGAGGAGTGGCGCCCTTATGGTCACATGACGAATGTATGTTAAATCTGAAATTAGTGAATATGACTGTATGTCTGTTGTATCAATAATAAACATAATGTAAAAAAAAATAGTTTTCATTGTGTTTTTGCAATTGGTAGAAATTATGTGTGTGTGTGTAAATGTCTTTTTGGACTTAAATCTTTCTAAAAATGAGGTTATGCAGCATTTATTAAATCTTTGTATTATTAATTTAAATGCCACTTGTTGACGTTTACCACTAGGGGGTGCAGTCTTTATTTATTTTATTTTTATTTATTCAAGTCTCGGATTACAACCTTTGAGCTGGGAGCTCATTTGCAAAGGTTCCTGTCAAGCTTATGTTAAGCATTCATGAGGTACAATCAAGTAACGTTGAAGGGCGAAAAAATGGTTTTAAAAGAAAAAGTATTTTTTGCAAAATAATTGGAATATATATATATTTATATAAATATATATAAAAAATGAAAGGGTATTCAATTTTATAGTAGCCTAAAAAACAAACAGAAAAAGTTGACACTTTAAGAAATTGAATCCTGAATAACTAAAATATTCTAATTTATGCATGAAAGGGGGCCAGTCTATCTGCAAGATCTCCTTGTCCCCCATCGCCCGTCCCGGGTGCTCTGTTCTGCTGAGGGCTGCCTCCTTGGAGTTCCCAGGGTTAGGGTGCAGCATTCAAAAGACCATGCATTTTCGGTAGCTGCATCTACCCTGTGGAACTCATAGCCTAGGTATCTTAGGGAGGCTCCCTAGGTAGAAGCCTTTAAAAAGGGTCTCAAGACTTATTTGTTCCAGCAAGCTTTTAATTGCTAAATTCATTTCATTGTTGTTTTAAATGGAATAGATGGACCATTTAAATTGCTGACTCCTAGTTAATGTATTACTAGAAGACTGTTGTTTTAATATCTGTATTGTTGTCTTGAATATACAGCACTCCTGAGTCCTGGAATGGGGCGCTTTATAAATTATCTATCTATCTATCTGTCTATCAGTTCCAAACAAGGTTCTTACCTTGCTGCGCTCAGGGAATGGACGGGGTGTGCCTGTAAACGGGCCGCCAGCCCAATCAACTTGAATGCAGATTCAAAAAAGTGCAAGCGCCACTCCAGAAAATCACATAAATAATAATAAATATCAAATGTATTGCATACTGATCAATTAGGCTACTCTGTTGCTGTGAATGAGAGTCTAGACAGGCTTAGTGATGTTTCTTTTCAATTGGGTATTTTTGTGTTTGTTTTTGGAACTTTTGTAATAGTTGATAAGCACCCAGAATACCCATGTTTAATTCAAGAACAGGTATGTAATGTGTATTAATTGATAAAAATTGAATAATGAAGTGCTGCAGCTTGTGACATAAGGCTATTCATGGTTAGTTTTAGTGCAGAAATGAAATCTTATTGAGTGTTTACCAGTGGGAACATTTAATTGTATACTGCCACTTTAAGAAGAGTTAGAAATGGTTCTGAAAGAAACTGTCAATCAAATTAAATTAATAGCAGTGACTTACACCTAAGTAACCAATAAATAATCAGTGTATGGAACTCTTAACCATGCCCCCTGAGGAAGGCTAGGAGCCGAAGCGCTGGGGCTGGTGTCCATCTGTTGCTTATCTTCAGTGAATTTTGCACCATATTTTGTGAACTGATGCTTACTTTTCTGTGAATAAAGAACAGCAGTAATCACTGTAATTATCATGCATGACTCTTTATGTGATTTTTCTGGAGTGGTGCTTGCATTTTTTTGTATCTATCTATGTATCTATCTGTCAAATTAATTGAAAACTTGGGGCATTTAAGGACCTCCCCCTTGTTAATTCGTCACCCCAGATGCAGTGATGATTTGACCATAAAGTATCAGTTTTTTTCCCCCCTCACTCGCTTTCAAAGTACAGGCTCCTGGTTAGTAGAAAAATCACATCTAAAGTATATTAAGTAATTCTTAATTCTGAATGCCTCCTAGGCCTCGCTGGAAATGAGCTTGTCTCAGTTGAGTTGTACCTTTTCACTGATATGTATTTCAGATGAATAAAAATTTTACTACTACTACTAGTTGAGTGCTCCAGCCCCTACCCCCACCCCAGCCAGCATGCGGTAATTAAGCTTTTTTTTTTTTCTCTCGACCTGCCCAACTGCTATTCAATCTTTTCTTTTTTCCTTCCTTCTCTCTCCTTTCCAGACAGACCCTGCCCGCCGAGCAGCTTACCTGCCCTCCCCCAGGGATAGGAGCTCTGGGATGCCACTGCCAGAGATAAAGGTACTGAGCTAGCAGGGATCACGCTGAGATAGCCATGCTGCATTTAAAAATTGGCGCCTTTTCTTTTTGATCGGGGACAGCCTCTCAAACAACCAATATTGGCCTGCAAAGATGTAAGAGTAATTGACCAAAGAGTGGAGCAAGAGGTTTTAAAGTTCAGCTGCAGTTGTGCCAGAACAGTTATTTTTTTTCTTTACACTGCTGCTTATGCTTAATATGCTAAATTAGTGAGGGCTTAGCTAGCCAAACTCCACTTGGCTCTTCCCACAGCCGATGTGTGGCTGCTCCCCAACCACCCTTTTCTGGCTGTTGCTTTATAGTGGGAGGCAGTTATGTGACTACTCACTTTTCCATTTGCAGCTTATGGCAGGACACCTATAGAGGTGTTATAACTCTCTCATAGAGCTCCAGTTCTGACAACTTGTCACTGTTGTATTTATTTTTTGTTATTGCACCATTAATCAGTAGAAAAAACGGTGACCACATTAAGTTGTCTGTCAGTTAGGCCTTATTACAACACAAACGGAAACACTGGATGAGGCACCTTAGAAATAAAAGTACCATGGTGTTCAGAACTTTAAAGCACTCAACACCAGGGTGCATCATGGCTATTACACTGCTAGCCATGCTACTCCTATGTGATGAGACCAGCCATCTCCTTCTTAATGGATGCTCCCCACTTAACAGTTACTCCCTTACTGGCCATGGTGGATCTCCTCTGGGGAATCAGCCCCTACTTCTGAAGCACCCAATTGCCACTTTAGCATGCCTCAGTGGAAAGGATACTTGCACACTAGGTGCACTTTTGAGTGCACCACAAGTCGCAGTGTCAGGCATGTCAGGTGGGGACAGATTATACCTACTACTCTGTGGCCTCCTGCTCCTACGGTGTGGGGATGTAGAGGCTAACCCAGCAGGTCCTGCACACTTATTATCTCAATGGCCCTTCATGCACAGCATCAGAATTGCCCATATCAGTATAGGAAGCATTGCACCGAAGATTCAGGAGCTGAAAGCCTGGGTGTCTCTCCACAAACCTGACGTTCTTGGTGTAAGTGAAACTTGACTGAAACCGTCAGCCCCAGACACTCTCTGCCACATCCAGGGTTATACTATCTTTAGAAATGATAGACCAGGCCATAAGAGAGGGTGTGTGGTTATGATCTACCCGAGGGGCCACATTACCGGCACCGTCATTGCCTCTAGCTCATCCCAGGAGGCGACCCCGGAATGGCTGCTAATGGAAATTACCACTGGGGAAGCACTCAAATTATACCTGGGCTGTGTATACAGCCCTCCGCTCAGAGAGATCAAAGAGCTAAAGAAAATAATCACTGAAGTTGCTGGTCTCTCTCCAGTAAGGGACACCACCATCATAGGCGACTTCCATTTGAATTGGCTGGACAATAACCAGCACAGTTATGCTGAAGCTCTCAAGGAAACAAATCTGACACAGATCATTGAATCACCCATGCGCCACAACTGCATAACAGGTAATCGTTTGTTACCAGACTGGGTACTGACAAACCGCGAAGATAGGGTTGGCATCACAGGAGTTTTGTCTGACTCCATCAGCGATCACTCCCCTAATTTCTGTATGTGGTCTTGCCAGAATAACAAACCCCACTCAAGGATCATCTCTTTTAGGAACTTTGCCAAGGTAGACACGGATGCATTGAATAGAGATCTGGGTAGTATTGACTGGTCCACCTTATGTACATTGTCTGATGTAGACACAGCAATGGGATTCCTCACTGCTGCCTTAGCCTCGGTACAAAATAAACACTGCCCTATCACTGTGTGGCGCGTAAATAATAAAATAAATAAATAATAATAAAACTTTATTTTTAAGGCGCCTTTCAAAAAACCAAGGCACCATACAGAGTAAAAACATTTAAAATTCACTTTACAACCACCAAATAATTGTAACTAAACTCCAAATTCATGCATCCACAGATACGTTTTTAGATGATTTTAATTCCCTCCACGGTCGTGCACTCCCGTAACTGGCAGGGTAGAGAATTCCAGAGGGTAGGGGCTGCATACATAAATGTACGAGCCCCAGAAGATTTCAATAACACCCTCGGGATCTCTAGCAACCCCTCGCCAGTTGAATGGAGTGATTGCCCAGGGCAGTAAGGGACCAGGAGCTCTTTTAGGTAGTCAGGGCCAAGTCCATGTAGGGCTTTATAAGTCAGAAGACCGACTTTAAAGGTGATCCGCCACTGTACTGGCAGCCAGTGCAGTCTGCACAACACTGGTGAAATATGGCTGAATCGAGAAGTAGCAGTCAAAAGCCGGGCCACTGCGTTCTGCACCAGCTGCAAGTGGCGGATTTCAACCCCAGAAAGCCCTAGATAAAGGGAGTTGTAATACTCCAGATGCAAGGACACAAAGGCATGGATCAGCGTAGGAAGATCGCCGGACGGAACAAGGTGCCTAATCCTGGAGATATTCCTCAGATGGTAGAATGAGGACTTGATGACAGCAGACACCTGCGAATGCAGAGTCAATCCCTCATAAAAAATTACCCCCAGGTTATGCACCCATTCAGAGGTCAGGAGAGAGACACCCCCTCCCGAGATAAAGTCCAGAGGGTGAACCAACCCCGGGCCCCCCTATCCGATGCGCTGAATCCACTACCAACACCTCTGTCTTTTCTGTGTTCAACTTCAACCAATTCGTATCCATCCACTCCTGGATCTCGCCAAGGCAGTTATTAAAGACCGAGAGAGGCCCGGTGATGTAGAGGGTTGAGGTGCTGGACGCCACACCTCGTGTCACGCCGGCGAGCCAAGTTCGGGAACGGACTCTGGCTGCTGTGGGCTGGCAGGGGAGGATGAAGATTGAGCATCCATTAGACTGCTCTCTTCTTCTCTCCTGAGGTGGGTAATGGGTGTGCGTCGCTCTGCATTTGCCCTTGGTGGAGACCGGGAGCACTGCAAGAGGACGGCAATAGCTATGGGACCAAGAAAACCGGAAAATTGCTCGGGGCTTGGCCGGATGATGGCGGTCGGACTGCCCACACCTCCTCCAGACCTCCCGTGAGTCATCTCAGCAGCACGGGGCCAATTGAGAGTGTGCCGGCCCCCCTCCTGGTGCCTTCCCCCTCGGAAGAGAGGGACACTTCCAGCGAAGGGATACACTGGGTTACCCTGATGGCTGCTATATGAGGTAAGGAGACTCGGGGTGGTATCGGAGGGGTGTGGGAGTCCTTGGCGGCCTGAAGGAGTGGTTATGCCCTAAGCACATAGGGGGATAAACAGATAACACACAAAAATTAAAAAAGACCGAGAGAGCTCCATCCTAATTGGGTACAAAAGAAAGGTAGAGCTGGGTATCATCAGCATAACAGTGAAACCTCAGCCTATACCTTCTTGCAGTGTCTCCAAGGGGCAGCATATACACTGCGAACAACATGGGGAACAACACCAAGCCCTGAGGAACCCCACATGGCAAAGAAACTGGATCTGAGGAATAAACCCCGGAAACCACACTCTGCGTTCTTCCAGTGAGGTAAGATGTAAACCACTTGAGGACTACATCCGATAGTCCACAGATAAACCTCAGATGCTCAAGTAGGACCCCATGGTCGACAGTGTCAGAAGCTGATGAGAGATCTAGAAGAACCAAAATGGAACCGTTCCTCTGATCCCTAGCCATCAGGAGATCATTGAGCACTCGAACCAGCGCTGTCTCAGTACTATGCCTTTTTTTCGAAAACTGGACTGGAGGGGTTCATAGATATGGATGGTTAAATGGTTCTCCAGCTGCACAGCCACTACCCTCTCAATCACCTTCCCTAAAAAGGGGAGGTTAGAGATTGGTCTGTAGTTTGAATGGCAGTCTGGGTCCAAAGAAGCTTTCTTCAGGAGGGGGTGTTACCACCGCCTCCTTCAGGGAGCTCGGAAACTCACCTGTTTTCAAGGAGCACCAGACTATCCGTGGTAGGACCGGACCAATGGAATCAATGCAACCCAAGATCAGGGAAGTTGGTCCTAGATCCAAACTACAGCACATAGGGCATGCATCCCAGACAATCCGCATGATAGCCATGAATTCCGGTTGGTCGAAGGAACTCCAGGAAAACTGAGGGGCAGCAGCCTCGCACTGACCCAAAGCAATGCCCTTAGAGTGTGCCGGTTGAAGCGCCTTCCTAATATCAGCCACCTTAGTAGCAAAGAATCAAGCAAGTTCATCACACTCGCTTTGGGAAAAGTCCTTCGAACCTGTAGACAAGCTGGGTTGTACAGCCTGTCCACAGTACAAAAGAGCTGAGCTGGTCGATTCTGAGTGGCTGCAATCTCCCCAGACAGGAACTCTGCCTTCTTACGAGTGATTGCAGATTGATAGGCCTGATAATGCTCCATCAATCTAAGGTGGTCGGCATCAAGGGAGGATCTATGCCAGCAATGCTCTAACCCTTCGCCCTAGTAGCGGCATCTCCCTCAAAGTCCCATCAAACCAAGGGGACTGAGGGTGAAGGGAAAGAGGGCAAACACGGACAGGAGCAATGACATCCAGAGCTGCCAAGATGGCTGTATTATAGGCTACCACGAGGGCATCTGGGTCATTGTTAGCCACTGGAAAGGACGATGGGTCAAGCACCGCCGCCAGGCCTTCCGAGCTAACATCTTGTAAAGGGTGATACCTGACCATTTGCACAGGGGTAGGCCTACGAAGGCGTGCTAAAACTAAACCCCATGGTGTAGTGATCAGACCACCCAACTGGTTCCACCCCCAAATCTGAGGCCTCGATCCTCAGGAGAAAAACCAAGTCAAGGGAGTGACCATGTTTATGGGTAGCAGTGGTAACTATCTGTATAAGACCCAGAGATGACATCAACTGGAGGAAGTGCTGTCCAAACTGCGGAGAATTCGTCATCGACCCAGGCATTAAAATCTCCCAGAACCATCAGTCTGGGTGATTCAAATACCATGTCAATGACGAAGTCCGCCACTTCCTGGAGGAAACGCTTCTCATCTCCGGGTGGACGGTAGATGAGGGCGATCCTATAACCTGCACCTGCTACCATGATACACTCGAATGACTCTGCTTCCTCAACTGGTACATTCGTGAGGTTAAGTTTGGTCTTAAAGCAGACCGCGACACCCCCCCCCCCCACGATCCAGTCTTGGGCAGTGAATCACCGAGTACCCGGCCGGAATCGAAGCCTCCAAAATGGGGCCAGAATTCTCATCCAGCCAGGTCTCAGTAATGCAAGCCAGATCCACCCTTTCTACAAGACCTGCAATAATTGCAGTCTTGTTTTTAATGAATCTGGCATTGCATAACACAGCCCGAGTTGGACGAACGTCCACGGCTGCCTGGGCCACCTGCCCGCCAATATTGGTGGTGCCCTTGGGTATGGAAACCAGATATGGTAAACCACGTTCTGGGTTCCATTTTGCTCCAGGGTGTCTCCTAGATCTCACGATCCTGATGTGGTGGCTCCACTCATTCACCCTCCACTATTCACTGCCCCCTGCCCTTCTCCTCCCCTTGCGAGCAATACCCAATGCCCGACAGCACTGGTAGGTTGTAAACTGCAATTATGGCAGCAAAAAAGGCCGGAGAGTGTGAAGGGCAGAGGGTGAATAGCGTACAACCGTGGGGGCAGGCCTCCAGCACATCGCAATACTTAGCTGACCTATAGTCTAATACAACTAAAACAAAATAACTTAAAATAATAAATCCCACAGAAATTCCATAGGAAAGCAAGTCCTCAGCTGCTAATAAAAAGCGAACTTTAGTCCAGGTAACAGTCACACAACATATAAAACACAGATATAGAGAATCTCCAACGTAGCAACAAATTAAGAGGCACAAATAAATCCTGAAATGACCCCCCAATACTGCAGACTCACAAACCCAAATGGGTTACAGATATACTTAAAATTTTTCCAGCCTCCTATGGTCCTCACACCACCACAGGAGACAGGTAAATGAAAAATCACACTAAATGGGTCACTAGGGAACTAGTTGCCCTTCTGAAAGCGAGGGACAAGGCCTGGGTAAATCACAAGGCTGCACCCACCCCAGGAAACTGGGTCAAGTATAGGCATCTAAGAAACAGGTGCAAGAGAGAAATCAAATCCTTAAAAGCCTCATGCTTCAAGGTCCAACAAACCTGGAACCTTACAGATCCCCGTAGCTTCTGGTCAGCAGTGAACTCTGTTCTCAAACCAGCTAAACAACACAGCGCTGTCTAATTAACGAGTGATGTAGGTCTACAAACAGATCCTGAGACAGTGGCGAACCTCTTGAACAATAAATTCTCGAACCTCGACTCATACCTAGCCCGGCTTCCCACCGCGTCTCAGGGCACTGTCAAGCAGGATAGCGCAACAGTCTCTCCCCCTTTGTATTTTAAAGTTACATCTCGGTTAGAGATATATCGGCTCTTAAGGTCTCTGCCCAACTCGGGTAGTGCAGGAAGTGATGGGCTTATGCCACAATTCCTCAAGCTAGCAGCGGCAACTGTAGTGAAACCACTTTCGTACATAACCTATCCCTGACCACCGTCAAGGTGCCAGCACTCTGGAAAGAAGCAAGAATAGTCCCCATATTTAAGGCTGGAGACCCGCAACTCCCTGAAAATTATAGACCCGTATCTATACTGTCCCACATGGGATAAATCCTGGAAAGAGTGGTCCACAGTCAGCTATTGAAGCACACTGAAAAATATGGACTACTATCAAATGATTAACATTATTTCTGCAGAGGATTTAGTACAACCACAGCATTCACTAAATTCACAGATCATGTGCTCAGCGAAGCGGACAGAGGTAACCTTACGAGGGCCATATTTGTGGACTTTTTAAAGGCCTTTGACATGGCTGACCATGTGTTGCTACTAAATACCCTATCTTCCCTGGGCCTCCCCAAAAATGTTGCAAACTGGATCCAAAGCTACCTAACTGACAGAACCAAATTGGTGAAAATTGGGCATGCCTTGTCAACCCCCCTCCAAGTACGGTCTGGTGTGCCCCAGAGCTCCATTCTAGGTCCCCTGCTATACACCCTTTCCATCAACCCCTTACTCTCAGAACCCTTAAACAATAACGGATTAATGTACGCAGATTACCTCATTATCTTTAAAAGTGGAAACAACCTTCCTGGGTTAAACCTCGACCTAAATGCAGACTTTACTGCTGCAGTACACTGTTTCAAACAGCATAGGCTTCTTGCAGATGCCAAAAAACTAAATGTATGCTGTTTGGCTCCAAACAGAAGCTCGCGAAGTGCACCCTGAACTCCACCAGTTCCCTAAATATCTTAACCACAGACTGTTCTACCCTTGAACAGGTAAGAGACTTCAAATACCTGGGTGTTACACTTGACACAGCCCTTACCTTTGAGTTTCACATAGGCTTGGCTATAAAGAAGGTGAACCAGCAAATTGGGATGTGTTATAGACTTGGGCACCTCCTGTCTCCTGAGGCAAGACTAGGGATTGGAAGAGGTCTCCTCCTCCTCCCCATACTCGATTACTGCTCCCCAGTAATAGCCCTTGCACCCTCCTTGCTACTAAATCGCATGATTACTGCCTATAACAACATATATAGATTTATCACCCTAGCCCCATACCGTACCCACCACTGCCATCTCTATTGATCTCTGGCATGGCTCTCCTCCTCCTCAGACCGGATAGGCTTCAGGCTTGGAACATTCATATCAAAAACATTGCAAGATGGGACAGGATCACATCTGTTAGGGCTGCTACAGCTAAAAAGAAACAGATGCAAACTAGGTCCTCTACCTGCAGGCTACTGGAATGCCCCAGGCATAATACTGAGACGGGAAGGAGGGCCTTTTCCTATGCAGCCCCCAAACTTTATAACTCCCTCCCTAATGAACTGCAAGCACCACTGTCACCTCATACTTTCAAACTGAAGCTCCAGGAAGCTATGCTACGTAGATCCTTATGTAAATGCCATACCATGTAATAGCAAGTGTCTGCTGGATGACCCTACCTAAACAGACGACTAGTTAGGTTACTTATATGCACTTAATTGCTTGATGTCGGATACAGGAACAGCTAACATCCATGAAATAAGTGATTGCTTGTCTTGTGTATGTCTGCCAAATAATTACTGTATTCTCTCTCCCGCATTGTATCCGTGTTGTAAACTTGTGATTTTTTTTTTTATTTTTCTCTACTGTAACTGTAACTAATCTGTGCTTTGTATCAGATGTGCCATCTAAATGGCCTGGGTCGTGCCTGAAAATGGTCCCTGGGATCAGAGCATCCACCTGGTAAACAAACAAATAAATAAAACTGCGGAATAACATTTCTGAGGGATTTTTTTTTTCTGCAGTTTAGTGAATTGTTCTTCAGTACATGTAATTATTCCACAGTTCAGTGATCAGTTCGGCAGATTTTTTTCTCTGCAGTTTTATACATTTATTCTGCCGTTCTAAGTCAGAATTTCCATGAAAGTTGCTAATTTTATTTCCACACTTTCGTGGAAGCAAAAATCTGACTTTCGCGGACATTCTGCCTGCAGAAGTTTTTTTGCACACCTCTAGTTTGCAAAGAAAAGGCCTTAAAATTTTTTTTTTTTTAATGTTTTAACGTTTTATTTTTTTAAACTTGTTTTTATTCAGAGGTTACAAAGTGGTACAGAGGTTCATACATCATGAGAGGCAGTCCTCCCATCCAGTACATGTTAAACTGTGGATACATAGTTTGTACCCCATATTTATACAATTTTGACTTCAACCTGCATTTACTTCCTTTGATTTGCAAACAGTTACATCCAGGAAGAACCACTGGTGAATCAGCATTTAAAATGTACCCTAAGACTGGCAGATTTATTCATAGAGGATAATGTATTGGCATAAATCGGTAACCAGGTTGTTAACCGTCGCGAGGCTGCCATGGCGACCATGTAAACCTCAAGAGCGAAGCTCGAGAGGTTTACGTTGCCATGGCAGCCTCGAGACAGTTAAACAAACTGGTTGCCGATGTATGACCATACATTATCTTTTGTAGTGTATGGTGACACAGAGAGTAAAATAAAGAAGCTGCTGCTTTACTTTTAAGTTTTTGCCGACACCGCAGTCAAGTTCTTACCGCTGCAACCAGCCATCACATAGGGGAAGCACACATGCACAGAACAATCCACGTTGTTATATCATCAATGTGACATACCATCAGTGGGTTAACAACAAAGTGACGTCACATCGATGGTATAACAACTTTGGGAAAAGATAAATTTTGGGCCAGAACATCGTTCCACTATACATTATATAACAATTAACTTGGGTAACAAGGGCATAAACGGTTCTAACTGACTGTTTAAATAAGGTAGTATAAGCAATCTGTAAGTGCAACAGAATATTGATGACTTATTTAGGCTTGGCTAGTAAGATCAGAGACAAAGGCTAAGGCAGGAGAGGAGCAGGCTTGCAGTCATCAGGCAGACTTGCTGAACTGGAGCAGATCTCTACTGGAATTCCCTTTAGTTCTGTGATCAATTCCAGGTCTCATCCTCTGTAGGTGTCCCATTTTTCCCATGTCTCTACGTGTTTTTCCAGGGTAAGCCTGAGGGTTGCCATTATAGCTTTTCCATTCAATTCCTACCCTGTCCTTCCAAGAGGCCAGAGTAGGTGGGGTGTCTCAGAGTCAGTTTATTGAAACCATTTTAGAGTTGCCTTATACAATTCTCACCAGTTTCTGTTGTGTTTGCCCTCCCACCTCAGGAGTCCCTGCCCCCAGAATACAGTATTTGAAGTTGAATGGAATTGGTGTGTCCCATATTCTAATCAGTTGTTCGTGAATTTGCATCCAGTACAAACATAATTTTGGCATGTTCAAAATATATGGAGATCTGAGCCCACATCTCCGCACCCTTTCCAACATAGGTTCGAGTTTCTTCTCGAAAGTATTGGGTAATAGTAGTTAACTTTTTAGAACTTCTAAACTGCTGAACCAATTTTGATACATTTTTTTTTTTTGGGGATCTAGAGATCTTGGAGCAGGGAACAGGCAAGTTAAATGTCAGGTTATTCTATTCTATTCAAGGAAGGCCCTGCAACCTCATTGAATTTTTTGATTGGGTGACTAGGGAGGTGGATCGGGGGAGGGCAGTGGACATGGCCTATCTGGACTTCAGCAAGGCCTTTGACACTGTGCCACATAGAAGACTATTACACAAACTGGGGAATATGGGTGTGGGCAGGACAGTAGTGTGGTGGGTAGGTAACTGGCTGGGTGGCAGGACACAGAGGGTGGTGGTAAATGGCTGTCACTCCACAGAGGGAAGAGTGACCAGTGGGGTACCACAGGGATCAGTGCTGGGACCGGTCCTATTCAACATCTTCATCAGTGACATGGCGCAGGACCTAGAAGGCAGAATTTCACATTTCGCTGATGACACAAAGCTCTGTAACAGAGTAGACACACCAGAGGGTGTAGACAGAATGAGAAGCGACCTGCAGAAACTTGAAGAATGGTCAGGGGTTTGGCAGTTGAAATTCAATGCAAAGAAGTGCAAGATAATGCATATAGGGCACAAAAACCCTGGCACAATATATCAGTTGGGGGTGAGGATATAGCATGCACCAAGCAGGAAAGGGATCTTGGGGTTATCATCTCTGATGACCTCAAGGTAGGGAAACAGTGTGACAAGGCAGCAGGTAAAGCAAATAGGATGCTGGGATGTATAGGCAGGGGCATTACCAGCAGGAAGCGGAGGTCATAATTCCGCTATACAAGACACTAGTGAGGCCCCACCTGGAGTACAGTGCCGTTCTGGAGACCATACCTACGTAAGGACATAGACAGGGTAGAGAAGGTTCAGAGGAGGGCAACAAAGATGGTGCATGGATTGCATCACAAGTCCTATGAAGTCAGGTTGAAGGAACTGAACATGTACTCCCTGGAGGAGAGGAGGGAGAGAGGGGATATGATAGAGACATACAAGTATCTTACAGGGAGGAACAGGGTGCAGGAAAACACTATTTTTAAGTGAAAAAGATGTTCCAGGACTAGAGGGCATGGGATGAAGTTGGAGGGAGGATGATTCAGAGGAAACATGAGAAAGAATTTCTTCACAGAGCGGGTGGTGGACAAGTGGAACACCCTGCCAGAGGAAGTGGTGGAGGCTGAAACAATCACGGGATTTAAGAATGCATGGGATAGACATAAAGGAATTCTGGAGGTCAGGGGTAAGGTGCAACACACTTCTAGGAAAACAAACTGAACTTACAAGCTCAAATGGGCAGACTGGGTGGGCCATAGGCCCTTATCTGCCGACACTGTCTATGTATCTATGTAAATCATGGTTTAACATTGAACAGCATTTATAACCATAACTAGCACAGCTATAATATGTTTCTACTGTAATGTGGAATTATAGTTTTTCAAGATTTTCTTGTGTTTTCATTAGGTGTGTAAGTTTCTTTTCTTCTGTTAGCAGCACTGAGACTTTTTGAGTTTGGATTTTTGAGTATGAAGTATGTTTTTCCAGTGTTGAACAGATTTCCTTTCCAACTTGGGGGGGGGGTTGGGGGTATGGATGGCAGTTTTGGTAATGCATTTTTTATTTATTTACATGATTTATTTTTGATCTTGCTAGGTTATTGATTTTATAAAATGGCATTGGAAAATTCACAAACTTGATTAGTTGAAACATGTTACATGACTGCATTAACTAGTGAATAATGTATAGGAAGTGATATATCATAAGTTCATTTTACACACCTGAGTTTTCTGCTGTCCACAAACCTTGATAAGTAAGCTGGTGAGATTTATAAAGACAGTACACACCATGGTTGTTATCCGGAAAAAAAAAAAACACAAATGTTTACACCATCTTCATGTTTAATTTTTTTATAATTACCGGTTCTTGTCTGGAGCTGAAGGGGGTCTACACTGGAGTGAAAGCAGAGCAGGCATGAAACTGTACCTCTGGGGTGGGCCTGGATGAACCATGGCTTCAGCTGTAGCAATGGTCATTTTTTTGAGGTGCCAACTGAGGCATTTGATTAAGTAATAAAAAAAAAAAATAATAACTTTTTGTTTTACTGATCACCGATGCTCAGGGTAGCTCTTGAAGAAGTTAGTTTCCCAAAGACCGCTACTGATGAGATTGGATGGGGCATTCTCAGACTGCTTTGCTGCCATGCTTGAGGTTGCTGTAGTCATGCCACTATGAGTAAATGAACACAAGTGAAGTTCATTTTACAGTGAGCACATGGTAAACCCCAGAGTACACCAATGACAATACACATGTATGTGTATTATTACCCCTGTATTATGCGATTTGAAACTCTAGAAAATCTGTATTAACACTGTTAGTAATTATATATAGTGTATGGTGGAATACTGTTATGCATGGAGTTCCATGCCTGGAATATGCTTATTCTGCTGCAGTAGTGACATCATTATGTTGTTCTGCTGTAGTAGTGATGTCACTACTACAGCAGAACAACTTGGAATGCTGCCACATAGTTGCTTTCCTCTATCCCGTTAAGCTGGAAGTTGTTTTTTAACTTGAACTTGCAGAAACATCTGCAGCACACTGTCAGTTTAAAATAAAGTGTTAACATTTCTGTTCTCTGTTGTCTTCAGTAGCTGGGTTTGTGTGATTTTCTATGCTGTGACTGTCCATACACTATGTAAGCAATAAGCCATGACAGGGTGTGCATTAGACATTTTAATACACGACTAGGAGGCGTAGTGAGGCACGAGGCCATTGGCCGGGTGCATCCAGCCTCCTAGCCATGCGTTAGACATTTTAACGCACACCCAGGAGTGGTTTATTGCGCTTATGAAATGGTCAATAAAAATTAGACAAATAAATACTGACATTACAACTTTTAAAATTCAAGATTTAGCAGTTTACTAAAGGTGATAACATTACACCACTTAAAGTAGTCCCACATGTATGGGAATTTGGCAACTGTTGTAACTTTGTCTCTTTTTTTTTTTTTTTAAATGTAATGAAATATTTTTTTTTGGCAACTGCAAAAAAACACGTACTGTAACCTTAATGAACCAGTATTAGCTTTTTAATATAACATTTATGGGTGCTAACAGTGTTTCATATTTAATGTCTGAAGCAAGAACTTTTTTTAAATTTATTTGCCAAAATACATTGTCCCGTTAAAAGTCATGTTGCAGTTTTGCATTGTCACTCCTGCAAATTGGGGACTTTGGGACCTTTGGGGCTGGTTTTCTTTTATTTCTTCTGTGAATTGCCCTGCTATATTGCCATGGTTTGTCAGTGTGGTGCACAGCTGCTTGGGATTTTCCATTGGGGATTGGTCATGCCTGTTATTGTTTTTTGCTTTGTGATGTTTTCTTGTTTTGATGCTAAGATACTGCACCATTTCCTGTGATCCTCTGGCTTGGCAAGCCAGTGACTCTGGAGGCTCGATTTGTTTCTGTGCCCACGTTACGGGCATTATTTTGCAGCTTTGCAAGCCGGCGTCAGGCAGGAGTTGCACCACAGTCGCTCGCAGACAGTGATTTGTATAGCGCCACGAGAGACTGGCTTCTTCACTTAAGTGGGACATCATCGTGGACAAGTAGTTAACCCCCATTGGCTCCAAAGAAAACCACACCGGGAGGTAGTCCAACTGCATTTGTGGAAGTCTGCAGGGGTGCAAATAGAGTACCTTTGGATCCAGAGGCAGCTTACTGAGGTACAGTTTGAAACCTTCGACCGGGCAAAGGGGATTGCCTGGTTGAGAATACATACATCTGTGGTGTCCTGATTTGCCTGTTTCAAGGGGGTTACTGTGATTTTTAGTATGCTCGCTAAAGTTAAGGATGACAAACTCAGCCCCATTTTCGTCTTTTTTTATTGAAAAATGATGAAGTTTTAATTGCCGCAGACCTTCCCGACTGCACCTGGCCATATATAGTTGAACATCTAGCCAGACTTTTCTGACTAAGCCAGGCACGGTTCGGGGAGAACAAGTGGGAGAATTCCTTAGTTTCTCTAAGTTGGTAGTTGTTAGTGCTTCATGGTGAGTAGAGTTATCCTGTTGGGCTCTTCTGTACATTTGGAGTTCAGCTTTAGAGACATCATTGCTCGACCGGAATTCAGGATCAGTCATGAGGTTTATGGCCCTTTCGATGCCCGGCGACCCCAGGTGGCGGTTCAGTGCAGCTCGGAGATCGCAAAAGCTTGATATAGTGTACTCGAGCCCTGTGGTCGTGCGAGCCTCCGCTGGGCCTTGTGCCTTACTATGCCCCTGGGCGTGTGGTAATATCTGTTCAACACACACCCTGTCATGTCTTATTGCTTACATAATGGCGAGCATTGAGTTGGTCACGAATCACAAGGAAAACCCTGAGGTTTTGTATTACAGTTATGAACAGGGTTGAAATTTAACAATAATTAAATGAAAAGTTTTATGTTCAAATAGTTTTTCTTTTTTGTTAAAAACAATATATTCTTACACCACTGAAAAAATATTCCCTTCAACATTCTGCAAGTAGAATTCACTGGAAATGTGTACTATAGATGCCATGGAACACAAGAATTCAATATTCTGTTTAATTCCACAGGCAGAATGTTCTCTCCCCACCAACACACACACACACAGGCACATGAAGGGCTCATATGGAACCAGGGCCTCCATTTAGTCTGTGTCAGGGTAAGTTGTAGAGATTTCCCTGGTGCCTCAGGGATCAGTGCTGGGCCCGATCCTCTTTAGTGTCTTTATGAGTGACACTGCAGAGGAGTTGGAAGAGAAGGTCTGCCTCTTTGTGGATGACACCAAAATCTGCAGTAGGATGGACACTCTGGGGGAGGGTGGAAAGGATAAGCAGAGACCTGAAAAAACTAGAGTAATGGTCAAGGGTATGGTAGCTGGGTTTCAGTGTGGAAAAAGTGCAGAGTAATGCATTTAGGGCACAGAAGCCCCGGGGAGTGCAAAGCAGGTGGCGTGATATTGATGATCACCATGTAGGAAAGAGACCTTGGAGTAATCCTATTGGATAATCTGAAGTTGGCTAGGTAGTGTGACAAGGCAGTAGGAAGGGCTAGTGTGATGTTGGGGTGCATGGTGAGGGTTATCACCAGCAGAAACTGAGGTGGTGTTGCCTTTGTACATATTGCTTGTAAAACCCCACCTAGAGTACTGTGTCCAGTTCTGGAGACCACATCTCTGGAAGGACACAGAGTAGAGACAGCCAAAGGAGGGCATCTAAAATGATGCAGGGTCTGCATCAAAAGCCCTACGAGGAGAGACTAAAGGACCTCAACATGTACAGTACACCCTGGAAGAGAGGAGTGAGAGGAAGGATACAATACAGACCTTTAAATATCTCACTGGTGTAAATAAGGTGCAGGAGGGAAGTATTTTTCAGAAGGAAAGGTGTTCAAGAATACTGGGTCATGCTATGAAACTGAAGGGGGGTAGATTCAGGAAAGATATGAGGAAGTACTTCTTCACAGAAAGAATGGTGGACAGTGGATTCCTGGAATAGCCTTCAGCGGAGGTGGTGGGGGCAAAAACAGTGGCAGGGTTCAAGAATGCATGGGATAACCATAAGGGAATCATAGTGGAAAGGAAGGGGGGGAGGGAGAAAGAGCTGCAGATTGGGCACAGACTATGGTACTAGTCTAGGTAGGGAGAAATGGGCAAACTGTATGGGCCAAGCGGTCCTTATCTGCTATGGCACCACAATCCGCACAGGGGTTGTATACAGACCCCCTTCTCAGAGGGGAGGAAATGGACAAGGAAATGATAGAAAGTATACTTAGAATGGCAGAAAAAGGGGAGATATTGCTGATGGGTGATCTGAATATGCCAGATGTTAACTGGAGTGCAGTTTGCAGCAGCCACTTCTAAGAGTGGAGTTATTCTAGATGCCCTTCAGGGGGCAAGCCTTAGACAACTAGTATTGGAGCCAACTCGAGAGGGAGCAATCTTAAACCTGGTTCTCTCAAATGGAGATGAAGAGAGGATCACAGATGTAGAAGCGGGTAGCCATCTGGGAACTAGCGACCATCGAACAGTATGGTTCACAATAAACACAGCAATAGAGTCAAGCCATACAAAGACAAAGGTACTGGATTTTAGGAGGGCTGACTTTGTCAAAATGGGTGAGTGCCTAAGGAATGCACTAGCAAATGGGCAGGAAGGAGGGGTGGAAGAACAATGGGAAATAATAAAAACTGCCATCACAGAGGTAACAAGCCTTTGTGTAAAGCAAATAAACAAAACGAAACGAGGTAAGAAACCACTATGGTTCTCAAAGGAAGTGGCAGTGAAGGTTCAAGAGAAAAGAAGCATTCAGGAAGTACAAGGAATCACAGAAGGAACAGGACAGAGAACTGTATCAGTTAAAGCAAAGGAAGCTGGGAAGGCAGTCAGAACAGCAAAGGCCCAAACCGAGGAAAAGATAGCCAACTCAGTTAGAAGGGGGATAAAACCTTTATTAGGTACATCAGAGGCGAAGGAAGACCAGGGAGGGATAGTGAGGCTTAACAAGGGGAGGAGGGTGGGCAGAGGGTGACTGTGAAAAGGCAGAGATACTAAACAAATATTTTGCTCAGTATTTACAAAGGAAGAGGGGAGGTACCTAAAACAAACAGTAGAAACACTCTGGATACAGAAGTTGATAATAGCCCATTTACAGAAGAAAGGGTTCTGAAAGAACTCTTAAAACTGAAGGTGGACAAGGCAATGGGGCCTGATGGGATTCATCCCAGAATTCTAAAAGAACTAAGGGTAGAACTAGTGACACCACTGACTACCCTCTTTAACAAATCATGGGAGGATGGGGTGGTACCCGAGGACTGGAGGAGGGCAGATGTGATTCCCTTCACAAAAGTGGGAGCAAGGCAGAAGCAGGAAACTACAGACCTGTTAGTTTAACCTCAGTGGTAGGAAAATGATGGAATCACTTCTGAAGGAAAGAATTGTTGAGTATCTAGAGGCCAGAGGGCACAGGACCCAAGGCAGCATGGATTCTAGCGGGAAGGTCATGCCAGACAAATCTGATAGATTTCTTTGACTGGGTGACCAAAGTAGTTGATCAGGGAGGGCTGTGGACATGGCCTACCTAGACTTTAGCAAGGCATTTGACACAGTCCACACAAAGATTAATATACAAGTTAGCCAGCCTGGGAGTGGGTCCCAAGATGACAACCTGGGTAAAGAATTGGCTGGAGAATAGGACACAGAGAGTAATAGTAAATGGAGTCCACTCTGAAAAAAGGGGGGTTAGTAGTGGGGTACCGCAGAGTTCAGTATTAGGACCGGTCCTCTTCAATGTCTTTATAAGCGACATTGCAGAGGGACTGGAAGGAAAAGTATGTCTCTTTGCAGATGACACAAAGATCTGCAACAGAGTTGATGCACAAGGTGGAGTGGAAAGGATGAGAAGGGACTTGGCAAGGTTAGAGGAATGGTCAAATATATGGCAGCTTAGATTCAGTGCTAAGAAGTGCAAGGTAATGCACCTGGGAAACAAAAACCAGGGAAGAGTACACAATGGGGGATGAGATACTAACAACAACAAAAATGGAAAGGGACCTGGGGGTAGTCATATCAGATGACCAAAAGATGGGCAAGCAATGTGAGAGGGCAGCAAGGAGGGCTGGGGGGATACTGGGATGCATAGGGAGAGGCATCACCAGTAGAAAACAGGAAGTTATTATCCCTCTGTACAGACAGCTAGTGAGACCCCATCTGGAGTACTGCGTGCAGTTCTGGAGACCCAATCTCCGCAAAGACATAGACAGGATGGAAGCTGTCCAGAGGAGGGCAACTAAAATGGTGCAGGGTCTGCACCGGAAAACATATGAAGAGAGACTTAAGGAGCTTAATATGTATAGCCTCGAGGAAAGGAGGAGAGGGGGACATGATAGAAACTTTCAAGTACCTCAGGGAATCAACAAAGTCCAGAGGGTAGCATCTTTCAAAAAGAGGTGTGCAAGAACAAGGGGCACAATTTGAAGATAGAAGGGGCGGCTCAGAGGTAATTTAAGGAAGTATTTTTTCACAGAGAGGTTGTGGATGTGTGGAACGGCCTTCCAGAGGAGGTTGTGGAGTCAAAAACAGTGGTGGAATTCAAGCATGCATGGGACAGTCATAAGGCAATTCTAGGGGGTGGGGGTAGGAAGAAGTAGGCTGCTGGTTAACTAGGATCTGCAGCTTATCCATCAGGTAGGGAAATGGGCAGACTGGGTGGGCCAAGCGGTCCTTATCTGCCATCAAATTCTATGTTTCTATGTATGTTTCTATCAGACTCTATGTTTCTGTGGCAAACTATAAAGGATAGGAGGGTTTCTTTCACAGTCACAAAAGAAAAATCTGAAACTAAAACTGAATATTGTTTTACTTGTTTACTTTTTGTGTGAGGAGGGGATCATGAGAGTAAGTAACTTTCAATTATGTATATATATTTTTAAAATAAAATGAAAGGGTGTTTTTACTTTTCAGGGCCGAGTGGATGGTTTTTGGTGAGTAACGACGGCAGCCATGTTTGTGATGGAAATCAGGGATGAGAGACTGCATGTGATTTTCCCATGTTCCAAATCCTACTGCCGGAACTTTCTTCTTCTTCTTCTCTCTATTTGCTTTGAATTTATACATGTTTCTCACAATCTGCCAATCAGGAAGCAAGAAATTTCCAACCAGATTTATAATATTGCTTATAAAATGGCATCTGGTCAATTCTGGCTCCTCATTGGCCAGGACCCTGTCAAGATGGCATTGCATTAACAGTGCTCAGAAGACATGATGGGGTGCATAAATCATGAGCATAAGCTGTTGGGTCAGAAATGTCAAAATGCTGATTACATAGCTTCAGGGTCAAAAAGATCATTGTGCAGATCAGACAATCCAGCATCATGAAAAGAAATCATGCAAATAAAAAGAAAACACATGAGCCTCCTGTCCTAACAGCATTGCTCAAGGATTACAAACAGTATAGGAAATCCATCCAGCAACTTTGAAAAAAAAAACAAAAAACATATGTCGTACTCAAATATTCAAACCCCCAAATCATCAGTATTGGTCAAGAAAAACATATTTCAGCACCTAATAAAAAATAATGTATTCAAAAACTGCAACTCTACACAACAGAAACGTGTATATAATATATATGTATATTCTATATAAATAAATATATATATACACACACCCAACACCAACTGTCAGCAAAACATCTATGAACATTGCTCTAAAAAGCTATTATAAAACGTGTAAGAAAAATCCAGTTCAGAAGACACAGATTTCTAAGAGTAATGTACAGCTCATTGCCACCTAAGAGAAAGTAATAGGTGTATACTGGATTCAAGATTGATAAGCAGGAGGGGAAGAACAATTCCAGAGAGATAAAGTATTATATTTTCCCCTCCAAGATATAAAATAATTGCGATGTTGGAAACGAAATGAGAATGTAGTTACAACAAATGGAAGCTGATGTACTACGTGTGATAAAATCCATGTATGAGTTGTACATGTGATTTCGGAAATAAAATTTGAGTTTTAAAATAAAGAATCCAGCATTGTGACTGGCCAAGAGCTAGTCCTGCCCCTGTAAATGTTCCACCATAATTACATACATTGTAGTTCGCAGCCACTCCCATGTAAATATAAATCTGCCACAACCGAAAAAAGATCAAACAGCAGCCATATTTTTGGCAACAGAAACCCACACCACTTAGATGACAAAAACATGAGTTTCCACACATCTGCAAATGTATTGTACACCTTTTTTGTTTAGTTTTGGCAGCTCTGTTGTGTTCACTGTAGTGACTGGCTTTTACCCACTACTCCAGCATACTCGTCTGTTACTCAGTGCTGACGCCTGTGGCCATCCTTCACACCCAGTCATTCCAAATCAAAAAAAATAAAGCAAGGCTTACAGTTAACGGAAATCTTGCAGTCACAACCGCTTGACTGCTCTGCAAGTGCTTGACGATGGCACAAATTAGCAAACCCGGGCAGACAAGTTAGTCATTTCCTGTGTTGTGTTAAATCTCTGCAACCTGTCCTGCTCCATCTCCTTACCTCCGTAACTGCAGTAAAGAAATACAAAATTGTAAGGAACAAAGCAGACAGATGAGTGGGTCAGATGAAGTAAAGCCAGAACGGTTAGCAACATGTGGGGGTGAATGTAAAACAAATCTGATAAATATTTTTTCTTCTGCAGACATTCTCAGTAAAGGCACTTTTACACGCAGACCATAACGGTTTCAGTCTGCTTGCTCCGCTGAGTCTATGCCACTCACAGTTACCTTTACAGTACATACTGTGCATCAGTCTTGGGGCTCTTCCAACATTTTCACTAGTTTTTCGGGTGGTGGAGAGGCCAAGACTTGTATCTGGGAGCGTGCATTAGTCTTGAGGAAGGCCCGTCCCCCTCCCGAGGCTCGTGTACAACTCCCAAACTCGGGCATAAGCTATAGGTATTTTCTTGTTGCTCGAGGAATGCTGCCCTTTTTAAACTGTACGGTAATGAAAACCGAGGGCTGCAACTTACAAAAATCCTGTCAGAAAAGCTGACATGATACTGGGCATGCACTTATCAATATGCATATGTATAAGCACATGCCCAGTATACATATCTGCTTTTCTGACGCGAAGTTTTTATAGTTACAACCTTGTTCGGTTTTCATTACTGGACATGGTAAGGCATTCTTCGATCAATAACAGATTGCCTATAGCTTCAACTCAAGTTCAGGAGCCGTACACGAGCCTCTGGGCACTTCAGCCCAAGTTCCATAAGTCACGGGATGTGGCAATCACCAGGGGATCCCGGAGGGTCTCGCAAGACTCTCTTGGAGCACTACTGTGTATGTACACAGCCACTCGATCCTTTACACAATGATGCACAAAAATTGCGAACCCAGGAAAACACTTAACGCCAAAGAGAGCGCTCGTTTTGGCAGCGGATTAGGTTGCTTATACACGCAAAAAGGGCAATGCTGCAGTTGCTCTGCACTGATCAATGTGGTGCAGAACCCTGCATGTAAAAGGGCCTTTAAAGAGACAATGTACAGGAAGTGCAGCTCAAGCTTCCAGCTCAGCCTCTTAGATAAGATGGGAAATTTAGGAAGTTAAAAGTTAGGAATACCTGTTTAAAGCAACAGGACCCACTATAGCCATGAAACCATAATCCACTCCCTGCAGTGCAACTGCACCCAACTATTGCGGCGTACCAGCTGCAACCTATTGCCAGTGTCCTAAAGCCAACCATTTAACTATATAGCACTGAATTACTGCTTTACTACCCAACTAAAAAAACTAACATTACAAAACATTTTATAAGTGGAATAAGGCAATTCTGTCAGGGGGGTTATGTTGTATCAGTGTACTTCATGGTGGTTGAAATCCCTCACGCTTCAGCAGCCCACCACTAATAGCATAGTACTTACTATACTTCCCTCCCCCTCATTGCGACCTCCTACTGCCTCCTCATCCCTTTGGGTACTTACTGTGCTTCTCCCCCGTGTCCTCATCCCTTTGTGTACCTACTATACTTCCTTCCCCTTCCATGCGTCCGCCTCCTCTCGGTTCTATCGCCATAGTCTCTCTGGTAATTTTCTCCCTCTCTTCAACTTAGCTGTGTCTCTCTGAACGGGGTTGGCATTGAAGTTGTTGCATATCCTCGCTATTCCCTTCCAAGTTGCTAACCTTGCACTCTTGCCAATATTTCTCTCAAGGTATTTCTGCACCACCAATATGTACTATAAGTTCACCCTCTGATCTGTTGGAAACCTACTGTGTCACTGGCTCAGTCAATTGATACGGCTTTTATTGTATATTTTATTGTAGGTTTTTGTATATTTTTATCTTTTGTTGTTGATTATACATGTATTTTTGTATTTGCCTCTGTTGATTCTAATTTGTACGAATTATATCTTGACCCGGCTTCAACCAGGTCCATCTTGTAAATGAGCCTTGCTCAATGATGTTTGCCTGGGTAAATAAAGATTTTGATTGATTGATTGATAGTCCCCCTTCTGTCCTGCCTTATTCGTTACTTACCGCATTGTGAACTTTTTGATTGTGAAGGTATATAATTAGCATATAGACCTTTTTGACCCCAGCAGGTTCTGTTCTCGTTTAATGCAGCCCATTATGTCATCAGAAAAAGGGTATTTGCTTGGTTAATGCAGTACCATGTGACAGGGTCCTGACCAGTGAGGAGCAAGAACTGGCCAGACACCATTTTATGAAACCGTACTGTATGTTTGCTTGTGTGACCAGTGTAGTCACGTATTTAAGATGATGCTGGCTAAATGCTCTTTGTGGATATGACAAACAACATTCCAAGTTTATGCTCTT